>VWZG01008718.1:0-10882 GCA_013396735.1 Grallaria varia
AGCGTGGGAGTCCTTTGCAGTGCCTTGGGATAGATCTTAGAAATGTGGGGACAGAGGAGCGAGAAAAGAGGAGTGTCAGTTTCCTGCATCCTCATCTGTCCCTCCTCTGAATTAAAAGCTGGAACTTTAGGACAAGGAATTTCCTCCCAGATAAAGGCAGGTCTTTCCCAGGTTCCCTCTGCCAGTGTTGGAACGCTGCAGGTCACAGGTTAAAAGAGGCCCGCCTCGTCCTTGCGGATTTTATTCTATTTTATTTTAATTTCTTCTGCTCTGCTCACTAAAAGAAGGCAAGGGGTTTGTTCCCTTCTGAGCTCGGAGGTGATGTGGTTTTCTGAATTCCATCTTCCCTGGAAGGCATGTAAGTGGAGTGTTTAACTAGCGAGCGTAGTAAAACCTTCTAACGAGGCATCTGATACAGACAGATTTTTGAACACAGTTCAAGTTGGTGTTTTGTCAGAAAATTTCAGCTTTTTCTTATCTCCCTGCAATTACCTGCACAGGAGCTGTATTATGCAATACTTTACATAGATAAAGGCTTTATATATTTAAATTAAGCAGAAGTTATTCATTTTCCCGCCGCTTAGTAGATATCACTGTTCTTTCCCAGGCAAAACTGAACTTAAAAGCAGAAGAGTCTGATCCTGTTCCATCAAAGACATTGGGAAATTTTTCAATTGCTTTAAGTGGGATTTGGATCAAACCTGAAAGGTTAATTACAGTATTAGTATATTTATATGAACAAACCTGATTCTATTTTTAAAAAATCATATTTAGGGAATAAAGTAAGTGTAGCATATTCATTATACTTGACTATGAGCAATACTTCTTTTACCAAGTCTCAAAATCTTAGCTGAAAATTTAATTTAAATTAGCTTTCATCTGAATTGCCTTGAGAGCTGAAAACGTGCTAAGTGACCATTTCCATTTGAAAACCCTGCTTTTTCCACCCCGCCCTGCATCAGTGGTTGGAGAGCACTGGGGACCCCCATGATGTGCATTGGGCAGAAGCAGCTGAGCTGTGCAGCAGAAGCCTCCTGGAGTCAGGGATTTGCCAGTTAATTACACATTATCGTGCAGCAAATTCATTTCTGGCAGCCTGTCTGCAGGCATGTGAATGTGTGTCACTTGTCCATGAACTTCATTAATTTTCATTGCACGGAGGTCTGGTAGGACCTGCTGGTGGCTCTTCCCTCTGTATTGATTAGTGACGCTACAGCATTTTGAAACTCTCACCATTAAGGGCCTTTCCATGGGAGCTCATGAGTGTATTGAGTTGGAATGTTTTCCATTAATTTCTCCCAGTAATAACCTTGGTCCATTTGAGACATTGCTTAATAGTCCATAACTCCCACTTTAATAGGAAACAATAATTGATTTCTGCTTGTACTTGAACACCGTAGGCTGTGAATTTTAACACGTTTAATATCCAGTTAATGACACACCTTTGGAAACCCTGATGGAGGCAAAGCCTGGGCTGTCATTGTTCGCATGCGCAGCCAGGAAGATTTACAGGGTATTTGCTTGGATCGTGTAGACTGAAGTGGAACTAACCATTATCCTACAGAAAAAAACCNATCCTACAGAAAAAAACCCAAACAAACCAGAAACCAAACCCAACCAAGCCAAACAAACCCAAGTAAACAAACCAAACCCAAGTAAACAAACCAAACCCAAGTAAACAAAACAAACCCAACAAAGCAAAACAAACCCAATCAAACCAAACCCAACAAAATAAAACAAACCCAACAAAATAAAACAAACCCAACCAACCCAACCCAACAAAACAAAACAAACCCAGCAAAATAAAACAAACCCAACCAAATAAAACAAACCCAACCAAACCAAACAAATCCAACAAAGTAAAACAAACACAATAAAATAAAACAAACCGAACCAAGCCAAACAAACCCAACCAAACCAAACAAACCCAACAAACTAAAACAAACCCAACCAAATAAAACAAACCCAACCAAGCCAAACAAACCCAACCAGACCAACCAACCAAACAAAACAAAGCAAACCCAAATGAAACAAAACAAACCCAACAGAATAAAACAAACCAAACCCAACATGACAAAATAAACCAAATCAAACAAACCAAGCCCAAGAAAACAAAACAAACCCAACAAAGCAATATAACCACTGTTACTTTGCTAACAACACGGGCATTATCAGTCATTTTGTAACACAGACAACCATAAATGTGTAGATAACGTGTAACTGCAGGAGGTCAGAGACCTCATACACGATTTCACAAATGGAGTTCAGGAAATGCAAGAACTCAAACCAAGGCCGTAGACTGGCCAATAACATCATCCCCCCTACCTGCAGGGCAAGGCAGGCTCGTTGTCACTCAGGGTTTAACATGTAAGGCTGAGCCTTACTGAGAGGAGCTCAAGGAGCCCCCCTAGAGCAGCTTGCCCAGGCCAGGTTGCTGTTCCAGTTGTCTTCAGCTGCAACAAACCATGTGGAATGGGAAAGAAATCAGAAAGAAATGCCACAACTTGTTTGCTTGGAATATCTTGATTTTTATCCTGGCATACTTGTTGGGAAGCTGATACTCCAAATCAGTGAAGTGAGGGGAGAATTGAGCTCTGAAGAGAGTCTGGATCTTGTTACTGATTGAATAATGACACGTAATCTTAAAAGTTCTGGTGTCCTCTTTGTTACGGATCCGAGTGGTGGATTTGAATATTCCAGATGGACTCGAGCTTCACTCCTTCTCGTTGAAAGGAAATTTACTGCAACGTAATCTTGGAATTCCGCTTGCTCTGTGGCAGGCACACAGAAGAGATTAAAATATTGCCTGCGCAGTGTTCCTTTCCAAAGTCATCCTTTCCCTGGAAGTCAGTCACTTGTAAGTTCCTTCTGGTCTAAATACCTTTTAGAAGGTACAGTTACTAATATCCCTATTTTCTGAAAATTAATTGCTTTTTATCTCATCAAAATGAGGCAATCAGGAGCAAGGGGGAAGGAGGGCAAGAGAAAACAGGGAGGGAGGGAGGGTCGAGGGAAAGAAGGAATGAACATCCACAGTAGTTTATGATTTGATAATGATATATAATTGAACATCCCCCATCACAAAAATTACTGATAGCACATGAATCTGCAGGTCAGTGCTTGTATCCAAACCAGCAGGCTGAGACCACAATACAAGAGTCAATCCAGTGCTGGCGGAAGGGGTGGATGATGGAACGCACATTGTTTATGTTATTTTTCTTTAGCTTTATATCTATATATATCTATATATTTAGGGAAATAATGTCAATGGTTACGAAGGATGGTCGGAAGTTGCATTCTATTCCCCCCTCTGACAAGACAGTGCTTAAAATCTCAGGAAACTGTGGGGGATTTTAATATTTCAGTGTTTTTCTCATAATGTTCATTGTTTTAAGATTTATTTTTTTTTTAGTTTGGTTCTGATATATTCTGAATTATTAAATAGATGAAAAATGACATGCTACACTGGGGTGGCAGTCTTTATTGATTAGGCCTTTTTACTACTTGAAACATTTTTGATGTTAGAATGTTTGTCCTTCTTTTTGTATTAAATCAGGACAAATACTTATTAAATGTATTTTATGTACAAATCCTCTTCTGGCCCAAGCATGGAGTGTGGTGATTTCTTGAGATCTCTCTCTGGTCCATTTCTTGCCTCTCCAATGTGATTTTCTTTCGGCCAAGTTTGGTTAGATCAGTTTTTCTGGATGTCTATAAAATCAGACTTGCAATTTGCTTTTAATAATTGTGGTGTTCTGTTGAATTTAGAATTGTGCTCTTTAACTATACTTGGCATATTTGTGCTTTGTTACACTTAATCCTCTGACTGGGTTTTTTTGAGGATGTCCTGAGATATGGCGGATATGATGGTAATTAAAAGGGAAGAGGGGGGGTTAGGAAAGGTAAGGAATGATAGATATTTAAATATTTCATTCTATTGTCTTACTATTTTTCTCTGAAATAGCATGTAAATAGTATATAGAATAAAGCTGGACCTTGCTAAGAACACTATTTGATAACAAAGGCTTTATTACCTTTCAGGCTTACCCAGAGACAGGACAAAGTTCAGTTGTGTTGGCAATTTAGCTTAATAAAACTGAATTTGTTTATTCAGTTCCAACAAAACCCAAAAAAAGCAAAGGAAAATGAATTCAGCAGAGAAGCTCTTTACCAGCCTTGGGTGGAATGGCTTTTTCCCTGCTTTTAGAGGGAAAGGAAAATCTAGAAATAACAGGTACTGAAATATGGGTGGACCTCACAGGATTTACCATCTCTTGTTTTCAGCACCTCCAACAAATGAGGAGGGAAAGAGAACAATCCTTATAATTTTGTAGTTTAAATTCCCTTTGATTTTATTTCAGGCCAAAGCCCTGAGCAACCTGCTTCACTGAAGGTGACTGGATGATCTCCAATAAGGTCCCTTCCAACCCCGAGTATTCCATGGCATTTTCCCTAAGGCAAGAATTAACGAAGGTGCCGAGTGGGTAAGAGGAAGAAAGGAAACAATTACACAGAGAACCCAAATGTGGTGTTAACAAGAGGCTATTACACCCCACTCCTTTGAAAGCAGCAGACAATTAAAACAGAAGAGAACTGAAAACCAGTTGGATTTTCTGTAGATTTAGCCCTTTAATCCTCTGGACTTTTCTCAGTTCGTTAGAACATGTTTGCTAATATCCAACAGCATTCCAAGCAAAAGTAATGCCTCTTTAATGCTCACCCATAAGTTGTCCTGTTTACTCGGCACTCATTATTCTTCCACTGAATAAATAGATTTACTGCTCTAATTGTGTATTACATGCTGGAGCTGTAAATAATGCCCGCTATATGGAAGGAGGAAATAGCCTTCCTGGAAGCTGTCCATGGTTGATTTGGTCTCTCGTTGGAGCTGACATTAATTCTTGGAGCACAGGCTGAGCACAGATTTGTCCCGGGGATAGGCTGCAGTTGGCCAGGTTGTGTTGGAATACCAATGGCCAGGTCACGGAAATGCAGAAATTCCAACAAAAGGCAACTTCAGCTGCTTTGTGCTAACTTAGTAACCTGATTCCACCACTGTGATGTCTGGGCAATCCATCACCTGATGGCAAAATACTCTTATTTTGGTGGTGATTTTGCTCTTTAGGAAATTAACTAGCCAAGCCACTGCTTTAAGGAGAAGGTTTTGGCGGATGAAATACTGGATGTGCCCTGACCACGTGCACTCAGATCCCAGAAAACAACCTTGCCCTGAGCTGGTTTCCTGGAGTGGGCACAGGGCAGGGGGGATTCTCCCTCTGTCCCTCTCAGGTGAGACTCACCTGCAGAGCTGCCCCCAGCCCTGGGCTCTCCTGCTGCAAGGAAAGTATGGACCTCTTAAAATGGGACCAGAGAAGGGCCATGAACCTCATTCAAGGGCTGGAACTACCCCCTTGAGAAGAAAGGATGGAAAAGTTGAGGTTGTGATCCTGGAGAGCAAAAAGCCCTTGGGAGCCCTTATTGTGGCCTTTTGGATGTATAAAGGAGCCTTATAAGAAAGGTGCAGAAAGGTCTGTGGGGACAGAACAAGTTTTAAACTGAAACAGAGTATGTTAAATAAAGGGTAAGACCCTGGCACAGGGTGCCCAGAGAAGCTGTGGCTGACCCTGGATCCCTGGAAGTGTCCAAGGCCAGGTTGGATGGAGCTTGGAGCCACCTGGGCTGGTGGAAGGTGCTGCTGTGCAGGGCAGGGAGGTTGGAACCAGGTGATCTTTAAAAGGTAAGTGTAGGAACTTCCACTGTTATGTGAATTCAGGAAAGAACAAGTAAAATGAGAAGGAAACAGCCACCTGGTGTAGGTACCTCTGACTTCATTTATGTGCCACGCACACAAGATATCACAGTATCTTTATATGAGATGTCCTTTATATGAGACTTGGGAAAACTTCATCGCCTTGTTAGGCCATGAAGAATTCTTTGAAATGTACTGTGCAGACCTTCCTTGGCCCGAGATGTATTTTAGTGAATTTGTGCTTTTAAAATTATTTCCCCAATCTCTCACACTCAGATGTGCTACGAAGGCCTTCATTTTCTACCTAAATGGAACTTAAGATACAGAGTTTACCAGGTGCTGTTTTTTACAAGACAAATAGTCACTTAGTTCAGAATCTTTGCTATCATTTCATTCGAGAAAAGTCCTGAGACCAAAACAGGCAGTGATCACGGGACTGATGCAATCCCCAAAAATACGTCAATAAAATAAGTTGCAGCAGAGATGTTAATCCTGCTCTAAACAGAAATAATTTACTGAATCCCCAAATGTAACTTAGCAACATATCATCATAAAATAATAGATATGAATATTGAAAAAAGAAACCCACCAAACCTGTAACAAGATTAATCTAGAAGGATTATGAAATTGCTAGGCAAATCAGATTAATTTGCTCAAGATGATCTCTGTGTCTGCTAATTATGAGATCAGCGTCAGAGGCAATTTGGTGATAATTTGTACCATGGACGTGGACTTTTGAACATTTTTACCCTTTGCTTATTGCTGTGGGAAGTGAACAGTGTTGGGCTGAGTTTCGAACCCTGTTAAGAAAGAAAAGTCTCAAGACCAGAAGTTCCTAAGAAAGTTGAGGTAGCGGTTTCCAGCTGGAACTAGACTTTAATAAATAGTTAATTTTGATTATCACTCAGCTCACCCAGGGGCCCCGCTAAAGTTCCAAGAATGTTCAGATTTGTCTGTTCAGACGTGCCTGTGTGTTTTCTATCACTGGGGCCTTTGTGGCTGACCCTGACTTCAGAAATGAAACTAAAACCACCAGAGGTTTCAATGCATGAAGGTCCCAATGTAGACGTTGGTTTTACAGCCTAGGCCCTTGAAATATGTATTTTATTATCTAGTCTACCTCTAAATTTTTAGATAAATTATTATTTCCATTGGCTATATTAAAGATTATGGACAATGACAGAGAGGTTGAATATTGATTTATTTTTAAATGCCATTTTCACTGCAGCTTTAAAGAACTCCAAAGCTCAAGGCATCCAGTAATTCTATTAAAAACTTCATTATGTCTCCCTATTCCACGGCTTCGAGTATAAATCTTCCTTTGAGAAAACTGTAGCTGCTTTTTAATAAGAATATATCAACCAATGGTGCAATATGTCAGTGCCTTTAGACCTGTTTGGGTTACTTTACTTTAGATTGATCAGTCTGAGGGGTTTTATAATTTTCAAATATGAACTTGTTAATCTAATAATATACCTGAGACAGAAAGTTTAGATCCAGATTTAACTTTTTTTTTTTTTTTTCCCATTGGTCTGGTGTTCTTTTTCAGGATTGTAGACAGAAATAGTCGTGTTAAGAATGCTCAGGGAATTGCTGCCTTATTGTGAGTAAGGAAACCCTCTAACCCCAGGCTATGTGACCATGCAAGAGGGAATAAATGGTCAGATGGCTTCCTATCCCTTACTGTCCATCTCGTCCTCTCCCTCAACCAGCCCTTTACCCACCATGAAGTATTTGTGGCTGGAACCATCCCAAACTGACCTGCAGCCCTTCAGAGGCCACTCCTTCCACTGACAGGTTTCTTTGGGTTTTTTTCCCCCTTGGAGTGTGATCACAAAAAGATTCAGAGCTGAAGTATTAGCACAGTAACTCTATTTATCTATCTATCTATCTATCTATCTATCTATCTATCTATCTATCTATCTATCTATCTATCTATCTATCTATCTATCTATCTATTATTATTTATTTATTTGTCTGTCTATTTATCTATCCATCCATCTATCCATCTATATCTATCTATCATCTATCTATCCATCTATCCATCCATCTATCTATTATCCATTCATCCATTCATCCATCCATCTATCTATCTATCTATCTATCTATCTATCTATCTATCTATCTATCTATCTATCTATTTTTATTTTTATTTATTTATTCTTTTCTAGACCAAACGTGGCAGTGCTGTTCATCACTGATATCTCTTACTGTGAGTGCATAGATGTGATTTTAATCCATCTTGTCTTTTTGTGACCTTATTCCACGCTCCAGCTTTGATGCCCCGTGTTCCCTAAAGGAATGCCGCCTTATGGAATACAGTATATGAAATGAAAATACACCTGCAAGAGCTAAAATTTCCTGGAGCAAAAAGAGAAGTTAATTCTTTTCTATTGCAGTTGTCGAGTTAGAGAGTGAATAGCACAATTCTAGAGTCATAAATTTGAAACTGCTTTCTCTCTCCACCTTCCATTTAAGATGCTTTTTTTCTTTATCCCAAACAGCGAACAAAAGTAAATCAGGCAGGGTGTTAAATGGCTGGAGAAGGGACTGAACATCATCTACTATGCTGCACTGAAGAATTATAGCCAGAATTTGGCATATGGCTTACCTCTAATTCCCGTACGCGCTATTTTGTTAACGTATACATATATACACAATTGTCAGCATAATTCATTATGAATTAGGAAAAGTGAAGGGAAACTCGTCCAAAACTAAATGGGAAGAGTAGCGAGTCAGGAGGGAACCATCTGGACTGCTGACAAACCGGGACAAGCAATCACTGTGACATGGTCACTAATGCAGGCTGAAATAAGGGGCTTGTCCTCTCTTTAGGGGAGAGGGGGAATTAATGATAAGATCTGGAGCCAGGACAGTCTGTGCCTCTGTTAAATGGCTCAAATGCAGCAGAAACTGATTTAGAGAACTTCTCTCTGTATATTCTTAAGAGGAGAAAATGCCCTGAGGCGACGCAGTGAGTCCTCCAAATAAGCCTTTCAGAGATTCAAGCCAGAGGGTCTTCTCCTGGTGGACGATGGGTCTGTTGGGCTTCCAGGCTGGTTCTGCATGTCATGTCCTCGCCGAAATCCTGCAGAAAAGCAGCCAGGTCCTGAGACATGAGGAGTTTCCATCCAACAGCCATACCCCCATATTTTTCGCTGGTGTGAGGTCTGCTGGAGAGCTCAGCTTGTTCCTTCTTGTGTCCTGAAATTCAACCTGACATGGAAACCATGGGGGAGGGAAAGGAGAACGCTGGGGGTGATTCGGTGGTGGGAGCTGAGCTGCATCCACACGGCAAAGTGGGGAGGTTTGGGGTAGCTATTCCCCCCCCACCCAAAAAAAATGTAAATTCACAGACCGCCCACCTCGGGGTATTATTTGCATGGCGTGGGTCAGAACTCACAGAATTGGTTCTCAGAGCCAAGTTTTGTGTAAGTCTTGCTATTACAAACAAACAAACTAAAAAAAGCCACAAATAAACATACAGACCCATCAATATATCACTAGTTGCCTAATCACAAAAGTTTGTTTCAGCTGCTTCTGATTGCTATTATTATAAATTATTCAGAGCCTGAAAGCATCAATTAATTGGGAAGAACTAGAAATTAAAAAGGCTTATTTTTAAACTTTGGATTTTTGCAAGCTCTCGTTTTCTGTATGGACTTTTGAGTTTGGTTTTCTGAAAGGGAAATTGAAGAATAACTGAAACGTTTGGGCTTTCCAGGAATTCTCAGTCATATTTAGACATACTGTAAATTAAAATTCTCCCATGGCTTACTGGAATTATACAATGCTGTGGCTAATTTAGACATGCAGTGTCTCATTCCTTGTGATTTACAAAAAGGTCAGACCAGTCTGTTTGCATTGCATTTCGAATGTCTTGAGGTTTCTCTGGTCCTTTTTTATTTTTAGTTTCTGGTACTTGATTACCATTATCAATCTGGAGGACTAAAGAAATCAAAGAAGTATCCTGCTGTTTCTGTGGTTTGCTTACACTTTGCCTAAATCTGCCTGTTCTGTGCTGCAGAGAATGTCTCTACTGCTCAGAAATGAACATCTTTAAGCTGTTTTTCCCTTTAAAAAATATACCAACAGCATTTTGTACCTGTCCTTATACTGCACAGGTGAGTCCATGCTGGCACTCCCAGCCCTGCCCCTACAATGCCTTTATTCCCAAAATATGTTTTCCAACTTCTTCTTTATCACTTTTGTGGTCTGGGGGGGTGGGTTTTTACTTCATGATCCCTGGGGGTCACTCCAAATCAGGGTATTCTGGGAATCTCTGCTCCCTTTCTATATGTTACTGGAGTGTTACATTCGTCAAGTGCAAGTAGATTTGATGCAGGTACTCTTTGCTGCCCTTGAACTGGTGGAAAGTCCACTGAAACACCCTGAAATTTCTTGATGTCAGATATCACAGCCTCTCAATAAACAGCTGGGAAAAAAATTAATCTGTCCTGGGGTAAAAAAATAATAAAAAAGTTGGCTTCTCAATGCAAGTAAGCAGTGACAGATTTGGGTTGTTGGGCTCATCTCCTCTGTTTACTGTACAGTTTAAGATATTGAACTATGTAATTAATGATTTGCTAAAATATAATCTCCTAGGATTACCTTCCACTGTCAATGCAGCAGAAAACGTGATTATTCCTCTTAAGGACTTACTAAGAGATTTATCTGTATTTTAGAGAGAGTTAAATTCATCACTTCCTGAAAAGAATTTTGTTTTCCCAATTGCCTTTTATCTTTCTGCAGTTTTCCATTAGAAGGCAAAATAACATCATCTGTCTCTGTTAAGCACCACAGTCCAAAAAAATATTGCTGAACCTTGGATGTCATTAGGAGTAAATGTTCTTCCTCTTCTCTTCTTATTTTGGGGAAAAATGATAGTTACCTTTGAAAAGATACACACAACCTGGATGTCACTTGGATTAATTAGACTCCGACCTCTTCTCTTTACTGTCTTAAAAAAAATAAACAAACAAACGAACAAAAAACCCCCTAGGAATTAACATTTTAAGCAAGGTTTACCAGAACTAATCTAATGTACATTTTCAGGGAAAGGAAGCTGAGGTGATGGTTGATAATGTAACAATGGAGAAATCAAAATGAGGTAACAAGTTGCCCTTCCTAGCT
>VWZG01008725.1:0-42359 GCA_013396735.1 Grallaria varia
AGGGATGGGGGGCTGCCCCAGGGCTGGGCTCCCCGGGGATGGGGGAGCTGCCCCAATGGACGGGGGTTCTGCCCCAAGGATCGGGGGCTGCCCCAAGGATGGGGGGTTTGTGCCCCAGGGATGGGGGGTCTGCCCCAGGGATGGGGGGCTGCCCCAGGGATGGGGGGCTGCCCCAGGGATGGGCTTCCCGGCCTCGGGAGCTGTCCCCCCCCTGGGGGGCTGAGGGGCAGCCCCGGAGGGGGCACCGGCAGCGCACAGCCCCCCGCACGGATGCCCCGTGGTGTCCAGTCATTGCTGCCCGCTCAGGTTTGCCCCAGGGATGGGGTGCAGGGACTCCTGGCTGGGGTTGGGTTGGGGGTCCCCGCCTGGTGCCTCCTGGCTGGGGTTGGGTTGGGGGTCCCCGCCTGGTGCCTCCTGGCTGGGGTTGGGTTGGGGGTCCCCGCCTGGTGCCTCCTGGCTGGGGTTGGGTTGGGGGTCCCCGCCTGGNGGGTTGGGGGTCCCCGCCTGGTGCCCCCCAGCGCGGAGCAGCCCCGGCCCCCCGGCGGGCGGTGCCTGCTGCCCCCAAAGGGGATGTGCCGTGGGGCAGCAGCAGCAGCTGTGGAGCTTCCCCAGCCCCACTCCCTGAGCCTGGGCAGCACCGCAGGCAGGCCCTGGGGGAGAGAAGGGACTTTCTCCCTGGCCCTTCTGCTTCTCCCCGGGCTCGGGGGAGTCGGGCTGCAGCCTGGCAGGACTGGGGCTGGGGGGTGCCTGGGGATGCTGGTTTCAGTCCAGGGCCTGACAGCCTCAACCTTTGCCTTCCAGGTCCCTCCGAGTCAATCTGGACCCTCGACGTGGTCCCTCGTTGCAGGGAGGAATTCCATGAGTTGAAGTCATGCGCTTGACCAGGAAGAGCCACGCCGCTGGCGCTTTGGGGACCCTGTGAACTGGAACGGGAGAGGAGGTAAAACAGCTCTGTCCACCCAGCACCCTGCCCAGGATCCTGGGAGGCCCTGCTGGTGTGTCTTTGAGTGGAGGAGGAGCAGCTGGGGGGGCTCAGCCTGGAGAAAAGGAGGCGCAGGGGGGACCTCCTCGCCCCCTACAAGCCCCTGACAGGAGGGTGGTGACAGGTGGGGGTCGGTCTCTTCTCCCAGGTAACAAGCAAGGAAATGGCCTGAAATTGTGCCAGGGGAAGTTTATATTGGATATTAGGGGAAATGTCTTCACTGATAGAGTTGTCAGACACTGGAACAGGCTGTCCAGGACAGTGGTGGAATCGCCATCGCTGGAGGGATTTATCAGACATGTAGATGTGCCACTTGGGGACATGATTTAGTGGTGGCCTTGGCAGTGCTGGAGGAACAGTTGGACTCCATGATCTTGGATGTCTTTTCCAACCTAAACAATTCTATGATTACTCAGAACTCCCCTCCACGGGGATTTTTAGAAAGGCATCCAGGCCTTTCTAAATAGGGATCATGCTCCTAAACCCCACTGGCTCTTCCAAAATGCTCAGCCCCCTTCCCCTGAGGCCCGTGGCCATCGTGTTTGTACAGACAGGTGGGTGTGTGCTGCCAGGAGATCTGCTTAGATGGGATAGCAAGTGCTCTTGGACCTTCCCTCTGTGTCCTCCAGTGGTGTTTCTCAGTGTCTCACCATTACTATGATGCTGCAGCGTAGCCAAGGGCCGCCGCTGAATAACTGATTTCTAAAAATGTTGACTGATTCTCATTGAGATGCTCCAGCCTGTTGACATGTGCTTGGGAAGGGTGTGGGATTGCCTGCCAGTGTCTGGTGTCTCACCCAGCACAAGGTGACCATTCCTCTGTGTCATCGAGGGGGATGAGTCAGCCCTGGGGGCTGCAGGATGGAGCTCTCTTGTTCTGCTCTGGATGAGGTTTTGGGGTTAAAATCACCACCTTCCTCAAATACGAGACCCTCAGCTGGCTCAGGGCTGCAGTGGCTGCTTGACTGCAGAGCTGCCTCTTTTGGCTGTTCCCCTGGGCCATCAGGTCTGTCCCCTCTTCTCCTGGACTGAGAGCACGTCTCATGCACCCTCATGGCAGGGTGGTCTTGTCCAACTTCCTCTTGTCCTTCCTTCTTCCTTGGAGGGAAATCACCCGTCTCTTCAAGATGAGGACGTTGCTGGCTAACACCTTTCCTCTTCCTCCTCTTCCTCTTCTCTTCTCCTTCGCAGAAACCAGGCGATGGTTGCACATCTGCTGGTCCTGCTGCCTCAGGCTGGCTGGGGTGCCCCGGGGCCAGCGGGGCCGCTCCTGGCAGTGCTGCCCTCCCAGCACACCCACCTCGGGGTGCCCTCGCTTGACCTCAGCTGCCTGCCCTGCCCGGGGATGCCAGCGAGGTGGTGGGATAAGGGCTGGAGGCTGGTGCCTGGCTTGGGGCTCCACATCCCCGTGGGGGCTGGCAGTGGGGATGTGGGGACCCTGTCACCGCGGGACACACGTGGGGTGCTCGCAGGAAGGACGGGCTTGAGTCCCAGCTGGCTCCGTTGCAGCAGAGAGGTCATTCCTAAAGGGAAAACTGCACCCCATACCTGATTTTTGCTGAAGGGAAAGCCAGATGAGCTTGGAGAGTCTGCGTGGGCAGCGCCCACGCTGCTGGGTGCAGGGTCTGGGTTTGGGATGGGACTCAACTCACAGGTGTGTGCTGTCCTTTGGAGGTGGGGGGACAGGAGAGGGACCCCGTGTGCATCCACTTCCAGGGTCCCATCAGGAAGATGGGAGCAGCTCTATGCCCTCCTCCACTGGGCCCTGGCAGCATTTGGCACCCAAGACCGTGGGGCAGGATTTGGGCTGTGATGGCACCACCGAACCTCGGGAAAAGGGATGGTGGAGAAGTTGGGCACTGCCTGTAAATCCCTCTGGTGTGGCTGTGGCCGTGCTTAGTATGAAGCTCTGCCCGCCCAGGAGCATCCCTGCACAGCAAAAGGAAAAGGGATATTTGAGGTTGGATCTCCAGCCAGGGTTGGCAGCTGTAACAGGGCGTTTTGGCATCATCTGGTTGAGGGGGGGGGTTTCAAAGCCCACTGGAATTTTTATTTTGCTTAATACACCACTTAAGCAATTAGCAGTGATTGTAGCAGTCCTGGGTGAGGCGCTGGGTAGAATTGAATTTCCCAAGCTCAGATACCATTAGGCAGCAGTTTAAGGTTGTTTGCAGGCGGGTATGAGGCAGTGACGCGTGTGGGGAATTAGATCTGCAACGTAAAAAAACATAATAAGAAAATTTCCTACACAAAACTCTGTAACTTTATCTCATATTTATTATGTGCCATAATTGAAAAACAATCTTAGGGGGTTCTCTGCCCTAACAACAGGGGATCCCCAGCAGTGGCTGTGCTGTGTCCATCAGGATGTGCTTTCCTGGGCATCCTGCACCACTGACTCACACAGCTCTCTCCCCAGAAACACCCAAGGAGCCCCTCCATGGCATAACACCAGGAGGAATCTCTTTAAAGACCTTTCACTTGCTTTGGGAAGCGCAGTTGTGTTGATGTTGTGGGGCTTTTTCTTTAAATCCCCTGAGTTTCAGGTGCATCCAGTGGTGGGGAGGGAGCAGATAAATCCCCTGTTGTTTGGCATTTCTGAGCCCAGGAAGGGTCTGCCCCTGGGTACCAGGTCAGTGGTTAATGTATAACAGGTGTGCAGGACACTGTGCACCCACAGCAGAGCAGCCTGGAGGTGGATGGATGTGCAAATAATTTTCCAAGGATGGGAAGGCGAGAGGAGTAGGAGGAGGGTTTTGTTGTGGGCTGAGGGGCGGAAGGAAATCGAGGCTTAGCGAGGGAAATGTGAGATTGCTTGGTTGGGGACAGGGCTTGGGCCACTCCTTGGGGGAGGCTCTGCTATTGTGGTGGTTAAAAATAGACTTTGGACTTGTTAGTTCTCTGTGGGAAGCTCTTTGGCCAGAGATAGGCACGTGAAATGCCATCCAAGTGAGGGGGAATGGACAACAGCCTCTGACCTCCTTTACCTAAAGTTCTGTATTTTTTAAATTATTTTTTAAGTATCTTTTCCTCTGGGGCGTTGAGGGGGTGTGTTTGCTTTGCTTTATTCCCAGACATAGCTGCCTCCAAGCCCCAAGCTGCCTCCAAGCTGCCTCCATGATGCCCAGCTGTACCAAAGCTTTGCCCAGCATCGTGTCACTGCACCCTGGGGACCCCCTCTCTGTGGCTGACACGTCCCTCGGGTCCCACACCGCTGTCCCCAGGGAGCTGAGTGCCTTGGGTGATGCTCCAGCCCGTGCAGGGGCTGGCAGTGTGGATCCCTTGCAAGCTGGCTGGAATTACTCAGGGAAGAGATTATCTGAGATCCAGTGGATCTTATCTATTAACTCATCTTTATTTCCCAGCAGCTGTCAGCACGGGAGGTACAACGTACACTGAGGGGGAAGTTTTGGAGGGCAGGGATAGGAACAACCCTGTGACATGGTCAGAATAGGGGGAAATGGAGAAAATCTCACGTTTTACTGGGATCATTTGCTTATTGGCAGGAGTGTTGGTTCCTGTGGGGCTGACATGGGGATGCAGAACTTGGGGGATATCACACAGGGCTGTGGAGGGACCACCACATGTGCAAGAGCAGGAAAAAGGGTCATTTCTTGCCTGTTTTCTCTTTGGAAGATGTGTCCCTTCAGCACCTGTTCCCCAAAACCCTGTCTGGGCCACCCAGCACTCCTGGGTGCTTTGGGGCATCTGATGCTGCAGCCAGAGGGATCCCTCACTGGGCAGCAGAAAAAACCCCAAGAAACCTTTTTACTCCAGAAAAATGTTTTCTAGGCTGCAAGTGACAGGTGGACCCTGAAGTGCCTGTGGACAGGGAGTCAAAGCATGCACTTAGTGAGGGATTGGTTCAAGGCAGGTGGTTTGACCGTAAAATTTGAGGCTGAAATGCTGTTTGATTAATATTTCAGTGGGATGGACAGTAAATGAGAGGAACAAAGACTGTTTCCATTTCTATCTGATTCAGGCAGCCAACCTGATTTAAGATCAAAACAGTATAAATAGTACATGGAGCAAGGAGGAGTATGGAGAGAAATCAGCTTCTCCCACCCCGGGGCTGTGGTGGGGATGGTCGGGGGGATGTGAAACACACCAGGGCAGGTAACTTCTGCTTTTGTCACCCTGTGGATTTCTCTTCCTCAGCTCAGCCTCTCCGTGCAACTAAAGCCGTGATGGCTCTTGAGGGGCTGGGAAGGCTCCCTGAGGTGACCAGGAGGAGGTTGCTTGGTCTGCTGTGAACTGGGGGGACATCATGTCTGTGGCCCATCCATCCATCATGTGCAGTGAGAGCAGGGATGATGCCCCTGCTCCCCTCCTGCCATCAGCTCCGTGTGATGCTCCCGCTGTCCCTAAGGCCGGTCCCCATCCCGGTTTTAGCTTCTTTTCCCGCGTGCCTGGGGCAGGCAGCGTCTTGGAGCCGGGCAGGCAGGCTCCAGGCTCCCTCCTGAGCTGCCAGGGGAGCTGCCAGTGTGTGGGGAGCTGCCAGCCTGCCTGCCAGGGTCACCTGGCACCCACTGCCTGCCAGGGGGGGCTGGGAGAGGTATCGCCTTGCTCGTGACTCGGGGATCTCCTCTGGCATGGCACGCTTAGGTCAGGCGCTTTTCTTGGGGGAGCAGGTGCCTGGGTTTCCTCATGTCATTCCCGAGGGATCAGCATCACTGGCTGGGGCTTCTGAGTGG
Organism: Grallaria varia; assembly: GCA_013396735.1. Lineage (NCBI taxonomy): Eukaryota > Metazoa > Chordata > Aves > Passeriformes > Formicariidae > Grallaria > Grallaria varia. Next base: position 5,677 of record VWZG01008725.1, read on the forward strand.
CATCGATCTTGCTGGAAGCCGATCTTGCTGGAAGCCAAGTGGCTTTCTGGACCAGGGCAGCCAGGGCTGGGCTTGGGGACCACCTTCCCCAGGAGCCAGGGCTTTGCTGCACAGCCTCCCAGGCAGGATTCCCCTTCCTCTCCTGTCCTCCCTGCTTTGCCCCAGGAGTTCTCCCACGCAGCTGGAGGTGGAGGGATGCAGGCAGGGATGGAGGGATGGAGGGATGCAGACTGGGACGGAGGGATGCAGACTGGGACAGAGGGATGCAGGCAGAGATGGAGGGATGCACGCAGGGATGGAGGGATGCACGCAGGGATGGAGGGATGGAGGGATGCAGGCAGGGACGGAGGGACGGAGGAATGCAGGCAGGGATGGAGGGATGCAGGCAGGGACGGAGGGATGCAGGCAGGGATGGAGGGATGCAGGCAGGGATGGAGGGATGCAGGCAGGGACGGAGGGATTCCGATTTGCCACCCACAGCCTCCACCAGACAGTATTTTTGCCCACTGAGGATCGCTTTGTCCCGGCCTGGCTGCGCTGGCCGGAAGGGAAACATCTCTTTATTAGGGTTGTTTCCTTAAATAAAGCCATCAGAGCCAGTGCTGGGCTGGCTGTGCTGCCCATCCCATGACCGGTGTTGCGCATTCGGGTTATTAACACCTCATTAGATGCTGGTTCCTCCCCACGTCTCTGGTTCAGCAAATCCCAGTGGCTTTGTTGTTGCTCCCTGACTCCTGCTTCACCGGGGAGTTGTTTTTTCATGGTCTCCTGCGCTTCTGCTGACAGTTTAATTTCTTCTTGAGGTCTGTGGCTTTGCTTCGACTTTCCGATCGTTCCACATGCACCCCCCAGAGCAGGGGATGCCTCAGCACACCTTGTTGGCAGAGTCTGTCCTACCATAACTGCCAGGGCCAGGCTCTCACCGACCATCCCAGCCTGGGTTTCCACTTGGCCAATCCCCAGAAATTGCTTATTTTTTGCTTCTCTTTTTAAAGCTTTGCTCACTTTCCCAGTGACAGCGACAGCAGACACAGCACTGCCCTGGGAGGAGTCTGGGGACTCGTGCAGGTGGCTTAGGAGCCCATCACCAGACACTCCATGGCTTCCCTACAACAACAAACCACCTCATTTCATATATTTGTGTGGTTCGTGGCACCCAGGCCAGGGACTCGAGGCTGTGGCCGCTGAGTGGGCTGAAGGCACCCCTGGAGGGATCTGGCTCCTTAGAAGGGTGCCCAGAGGATGCTGCAGCCCTTGGTAAGCTGGGCTGGCAGCGGATGGCCCTTCCCCTCCAAAAAGCAATCGCAGATTTGCTGCTTATTTTCATCTCGAGCTTATTTTCGTCTCCGCTGCCACCGCTCTGCTCTGCCCGGGGATGCTGTCTGTGGCATGATAAGTTATTTCAAGAAGTGGGGCAGAGCTGTTGGTGTGGAGGGGAGCGAAGGCACTCAGATTAAAGGTAAACCTACACAGCGAATTGGGAGCCTGCTTCCCTCAGAAATCAGGTGAACAGTGAATCAGGGGAGGGGATGGTTCTGTGGCCCCGGGGGGATGCCCTGAGCCACCCCACCCACCCCACCGACTCCCAGCCCCTGCTGTTGGGTCCTGGTCCTGGTCCTGGCTGGGGGGCTCAGGGGCCAGCTCCGGGCAGGGGAGGTTGTATATGTGGCACAAGGGTTACAAATCCCTGCCTCCTCAGACCTGCCAGATGTCTCTCCTCTAGGCTTCATTTTTATAAATTGGCCTTTTAAAGTCTGTCATCCCCATGCAGATGAAAGGAAGATGCTGTGATGCCTCTGCGTGCCTGTCTCTGAGCCCGAGTCTGGCTGCAGTGACTGGATCTCAAGGCTTTTTTGTTTGGGGCTTTATCTTTTCTGAAGTGCCTTTATTTTTTTCTTCTTCTTCTTTTTTTTATCTTAACCTCTCAGAGTCTGTTGCATCTTGGTTTGCCATCCCTTGGTTTTGGGCAGGCAGATCCCACTCTGAGCACCTCCAGGAGAGAGGGATGGGGAGGTGTTCTCACCCCACCTGTGGGGGCTAAACCAGCAAAGTCCTGGGGCTCGACACCCGGGGCAGATGCAATTAAACCCATCACTGTGGGGCTTTCTCTCCCTCTCCCAAGCCCCTTTCTCCTCTTTTCCCTCCGTACCCCCTCTTTTCCCCCTCCCTTCCTCTTGCCATGACTGCTTGGATTGGCAGCAGGAGACTACTTTTCATCTTCCTTTTCTCCCTAAGCCCAAGTACTCCTGGCCCGTGGCTTGGTGTCAGGGCAGCTCCTGGGGCCGTGGCAGAGCTGGGGCTGTGAATTTTCAATTCAAAGGGCAGTAACTGCTGCCACAAGCAGTGTCTTTAAATCCTCTGCTTGATGATGGATGGATAATTAGGCATTTCATTTGCTAGGTGAGTAACAAACAGCTTTGCATTTTCTGTTGCTTTCCTGGTGTCTCTTGGGGAAATTCAGACACTGCTCCTAAACTGCAGGGATGGGTTTTTTCCCAGCTGGCATGGCTCCCTGCTCAAGTCTCCAGGAAAGCCCTGTGATGCTGGGGAGAGCCTGCCAGGGATTTCTGCAGGGGCTGGAGCTCTGCTGGAGACTTGGGATGGTGTTGTGGGGTGTGAGGGGTCCCCAACATGTGTGCCCTGTCCTCACTGCCTCCCTGGCACAGCCAGGGCATTGAGCAGCATCCCTGCCTTAAAGGTGGGAAGATGCCACCATCGTGTTTCTGTTGAGATGTTTGGTGCCTGTGTGGGTTTCTCCCTGTCTGAGGCGGTTGAGAGCCACTTCCTGGGATGGAAGTGCTCCTGGAGAGCTCAGGTGTTTGGTGCTGGTGGGCAGTGCCTCATCTCCATAGGGATGTGCTGGGGAAATGGCATCCAGTTCCTGGCCACAGCTGCTGCTCTGTATCACAGCCTTCAGGGCTTGGTCCTGCCTGTGCCTGGTGACTGACGTGGTTGGGGTCTGGAGGACAAGGAGTGGGTTATCCCAGTCCCCAGTGCCTGCTCTGATCCCGTGGCTTGTGCAGTTCATCCGAGCAGTAATTAATTATTGGCCATGTAAGCTGCTGGCGGGATACTGCGCGTGATTTATTAGCAGGAGTAATCCCTCGCCAGCAAAAGAGCTGCTCTGTGAATGGAGAACAGCAAAATGCAGGGAAAGAGCTGCTCTGTGAATGGAGAACAGCAAAACCCAGGGGGGCTGTGCTGTCCCTCCAGCCCTGCATCCCGCAGGCACAGCCCCTACCTGGAGCGTGGCAGCTGCAGGCACCCCTGGGCACTGTGTTTGAGCTAGCTGAGGTGGATTTGCTGCCCTCGGTGGGGCAGGAGGGACATCTGGACACACGGACCTGGTGTTTGGGGACATGGGCTGAGCAGTGCCCCGCTCACTCACTAGCCAAGGCTCACCATCACCTGTAGACCAGTTTTGGCACTGGGAGATGGTTTTTAAGATGCAATCACTGCTGGGGCCTCCCTGGGGAGGCTGTTCACGCTACCAAAGCCAGGTGGATGTTTGGGAAGTGCAGCATAAGCACCAAGCCAGACTGCACACGTGGCCTGCCAGTCCCATGGCTGCTGGGAGAGGGACCAGTGTGGAGACTGGGCAAAGTGGTGCTTCTCCCATGGGCACAGGGGTCTGGTCTGCAGCTCCCAGTAACTTCTGCTGTGCTCCTGGGTCTGGCTTGTTTTCCTTTCCCCATACGCATATTGGCCTCTGCCAAGGACCCACACCGGGTTATCCATTACCCCACGATGCTCAGCAGGGAGGGCAAAATGCTAAAATTCGTGTGGCAAAGGATCAGGGCAGAAACAGAGAATGGAGAAAGAGAAGGGCCAGCTGCTGGGTGCAGAGGGGAGGGTGCTGCCTGTGCCTCCCTTACGCTGTGGAGAGCTGTGCCCTGCCCAGGCAGACACACAGCGAGAGAAACCCTGCAGGCGAATCCCCCCGGGCTCCTCCGGTCGGGGACTCCTTAGCGGTTTTATGAGAAATCAATAATGCTTTTGCATGGTCATAATCGTAAAATAAGTACAATTTATGGCAGCTGCCGGGGCCAAGATTTTTTTCTGGTGTATGAGGTGGAGAGAGAGCGACACGCAGACACTTTGCCACAGCGCTTGTCTTGGCTCTGGAGCTGCAGAGTGGCTCCTGCGTTGTGGGGAGGGGAGACCCCCGTTTGGGGGAGGCAGGGTGGGCTGCCCATGCCCGTGCCCAGGCTCACACTGTGCCCTTGTGCCCGCAGCCCGCCGGCAGGTGGAATGGGGCAGCCATGAACGGCGATGCCCTGTGCCAGGAGCCCTCCTCCCCGCTCCCCGACTGGAGGGAGTTCTGCAAGCTGCACGCCCAGGCGGCCGCCGTCGACTTCGCCCAGAAGTTCTGCCAGTTCCTGAAGGAGAACCCCCACTACGATACCCCCGGGGCAGAGACCTCCTTCTCCCACCATTTCACCGCCAACTTCTTGGACATCTTCAGCCTGGAGGTCAGCCGGGTGTTCGTGTCCGACTCCCCCACCAAGTACAACATCGTGCCCTTCGTGGGGCTGCAGAACTGCCACGTGCCCTACGGGCGGGAGGTCACCCCGAGGAAGGAGGAGACGTCCACCGAGTCCCTGGACAGCATGGACGCCCCTCTGGGGGCCAGCAGGTACCTGACCCCGGCGCAGCAGGTGCAGGCACGCAAGGTGTCCTCCTACGGCCAGTCCCGCAGCTCGGAGGACGTCTCCATCCATGCTGCTGTCAAGCCCAAGTTCAAGAAAGGCTTCTCCTTGAGGAACATGAGCTTGTGCGTGGTGGATGGTATGAAGGAGATGTGGCATCGCAAGTCCTCTCCGGAGCCGGGCGCCGAGGCTGCCCCGGGCGGCCGGAGAGCAGAGAGGGAGCCGTGGCCGGCGGGGGGCAAGGAGCCTGCTGACCCACGGGAGAAATGGACCCACAAGCTGCGCCTGTCCAAGGTGCCCTCCTCCAAGGTGGAGCTGGTGGACATCCAGAGGGAGGGGACGCTGCGCTACATGGTGGCCGATGACACGAACTGTGTGGGGAGCTCGCAGTGGCAGAAGTGCCGCCTCCTGCTCCGGAAGGCGGTGAAGGTGGAAGGAGAGAGGTTCCTCCTCGAGTTTTATGTCCCTCCAAAGGTTAGTCTTGGCTTTTCTCTGCTGTTGTTTTTATGAGCAATTCAAGCAGCAGTTGGGCTTTGCTTGGGGCTTGTCTTGTTTCCACTGCTGAGCTGGGATGAAATCCAGCTGTGGTCCACAAGGAAATCTGGTGCTGTGTGGCTGAGGTGGAAATGAATGAGAAAATGTGATTGAAACCTATCCAACCTGCAGGCCAGAATGACCCTTGGTGCTGTAGGTGTTGGTCAGTGCCTCTCACCTAAACATCCATCCTTCTGATAAAATACTAAACGTGTGTTTAAACTCAAGTGCATCTCCCTGGAGGGATGGTGAGCATGGCTGGGGACTGGACTGGGGGCTTCCACAGCCCAGGGGCTACACGACGCCTGGCTAGAAGGAGCCAACCCCCTGTCCATGCCACGATGCCTACAAAAGAGCTGGAGAGGGGCTTTTGAAAAGGGTATGGAGTGACAGGACAAGAGGGAATGGCTTCCAACTGAAAGAGTGTGGGTTTAGATTGTATGTTATGAAGAAACTCTTCCCTGTGAGGGTGGGCAGGCCCTGGCACAGGTTGGGCAGAGAAGCTGTGGCTGCCCCATCCCTGGAAGTGTCCAAGGCCAGGGTGGACAGACCTTGGAGCAACCTGGGACAGTGAAAGGTGTCCCTGCCCATGGCAGGGGGTTGGAATGAGATGAGCTTTAAGGCCCCTTCCAACCCCAGGCATTCCATGATTTTATGCACAGAGGATATGGTGGGTGTGGGCTGCATGGAGCTGCACATTGGCTGCACCTAAGGGGCAGTCAGCTTGGGTTAAAATGGAACAACTGCTGCTCTTCAAACATTTTCAAGACAGCTCGTAGAGGGATTCTTTTTTTAGTGTATCTTGATTTGTCTCTAAAAATCAATTTTGAAATTATTTTATGGCAACTTTTATGAACGTTGTCTACTCCTCTGTTAAAATCACACCCTGCTTTGGTTTACAGCTTTCTCCCCTCAGCCCATCTTGCTTTCCATCTGGCAAATGATTCAGCTGTAAAAGTGGCACCAGTCTGACACAGCTGGAAGAAAACAGCTTTTTTCTTCAGCTTTGTTTTTTCACAGACCCTACAAGAACTACGGCCATGTCTGTAAATCTTTAAGGGGAAGAGCCTTCCTGGAGAAGAGGGGGTTGGAACGAGGTGATCTTTAAGGTCCCTTCCAACACAAACCATTCTGTGATTCTAAGCCCCTTCTCTGGCTCAGTGATGAATTATCACCTTGTTTCCTTTCCTTTCGAAGCAGCTGCCGCCTCCTTTCTGACCTTCTCCTGTGCAAACACCAAGATGGAAAAATTCCCTGGGGATGGGCAGAGCCTTGCATCGCTGAGACGTGTCTGGAGGCAGCACTGGGGCTCCGGGGCTGGCAGAAATGAAACATCCTGGAAGGGAAAAAGCAGTTTCTGTTCTGTCTTGGATGTATTTATTTTTATTTCCCAATAAAAATGGGAACTGAGCCTGTTATTGGTAACTTCCAGCCCAGAGCTCCTCGCTGGCCTCATCCCACCCCCTTCACCCAAGGCGCCAGGCAATGGTTTCAGTGACTAAATTGCATCTCCGAATCCCAGAGCCCTGGAGTGCAGCTCTGCAAACCCCTTTGGGGGGATTGGTTATAATTAAAACAAATATCTGGGGAATTCGTTGCTCAGCAAACACTTGGAGTGGGAGGCACCAGGTCCTGCGGGTGCCAGGGGCCCTGGGGGAAATTCATTTTGCTTTATTTTAATGTAATTAAAATTCCCTGCATGGCTGAGGCTGCTGCGTTGTAGCTGCTCGGTTGAAATGCAGCTCCTGTGGTGGATAAACGGAGCTGCTTTTTGCATGGGAAGCATCCCCCATCGGATAGCACAGTTCTCTCCCAGTGGATCTCTGTTGGGAGAGGTTTAAAATGGAGAGGAATAAGTGGTGTTGGCAGAGCTGGCACTTCAGCCCGCGCCGGAGCAAGGAGAAGGTTTGGCAGTTAAATGCACCTCCCTGTCTTCCACTGCACCTCCTCTTGGTTTAATTCAAAGAGCTCAGAGTTATCAGAACGGGAGGGAAATCAATGCTGTTTATTCCCCTGCCATAATAACCACACAGGCTGAGCTGATCTTGCCTCTGAGAGCTCCACTGTGTTGTCCCCAGGGAGAGTTTGATTCAATTGAGTGACTTTTTTTATTCATTGATTTCTTTTAATTTATTTTCTTTGTTGTTTGGGTTTTTTTTTTTCCCCTTTTCCCAGGCTTCCAAACCCAAGGTGAGCATCCCGCTGTCGGCCATCATCGAGGTCCGCACCACGATGCCACTGGAGATGCCCGACAAAGACAACACCTTCGTCCTAAAGGTGAGAGCAGGGTGTGTATCCCCACAGGAGCCCCATCTGCACCTGCATCCAGCCCCTGCTGCAGGGATGCTCAGTTCCTGAGGGGATTGTTGCCTTGGTTTTCAGAGCTGGGATGTCAGCAGCACTAGTGCTCCCCATGGGATCCCTGCCTCCTCCACCTGACGCCCGGGTATTTTGGGATCGAGCTGTTTGCCTGGCTTTCACCGTGGGGTTTGGCTTCTCTGTGTCACCAGGAGACAGGTTAAATTAGTGTCCAGAGGCAACCTGCAAGAGGAAATACTCCTTGGTGCAGCTGCTTATGGTTTCATGGCTGCCACTGCCCTGGATTGCTGGCGTGTGGTGGTTGTTTCATTGACATGGGGCAATGGCACTCAGTGCTCTGGACTAGTTGACATGGTGATGTTTGGCTAAAGGTTGAACTCCATGATTTTGGAAGTCTTTTGCAAGCTTAATGATTCCATAGGAATGGCTGTGCAGGGCCACCGAGACCCTGGGGAATCAACCACCCCACAACGAGTCTGGGGGCACGAGCAAAGAGTGAAAGTCCTCCCAGAAAGACTTCTCCATATCGTGCAGTTAATTAGGTTAACACCGCCTCCTGCTCTGCTGGAAGGGAACAGCCTGTCGTGGCAGATCAGGGCTGAGTTTCTCAGGGTCCCAGCCACCATGATGATGGATATGGTGTTGGAGATGGTGTTTCTCTCCAGATAACGAGGTTGTGCCTTCCCATTCATGGTAAATGGACTCGTGCTCTCCATCAGAGCTGTGGGATGTTCCTGGCTGAGAGGCAGCACATGTACATAGGGGAACACCAGCATTTTGAGCATTTCTCTGTCCTGCCTCTGCTCAAAAAACACCTCTCTCCCTAAGAGCTTCTCCCCTAAGAGTGTGTGGCAAAGCAGAGCAGAGAGGCCAGGCTTCCTGCCCGATTAAACCTGCTTAAAGCTTAGAAAACTGTGAATGCAGAGGAGGGGGAAAATTAAGCCTGGCTTTGTGAAAAGCCCTGCCTGGCTCCGGCACACATTCCCATGAGAAATCACTTCCCTTATAAAGGTCCCACCCCTTCTCCTGGCATCTCCTTCAGGGTATGCGCCCTGACCCAAGGGCTTCTTGCTCTTCAGCCTCAGCTCTGCTGACGTCTGTGTCCACCATGGCCATGGAGGGTCATTCAGCTGTTGTCTTCTCTGCCTCAAAGACCAATCTCAATGTTTTCTGCTCTCCAGACTGACCAGCACAAGGTCCTCCTTGCTTTCCTTGAGGGCTCTGGAGAGAGATTGCCCCAAAGTGTACATGGGGCCATGGCCCAGAGCGGATAGGAAGGATTGCTTCTCCTTTCTTCTTCCTCTTTATCCAGTCCAAGCTGATCTAGTTGCTTTCTTCATACCCTGACGATGATGATGGTGACTCACATGCAGCTTGTGGGCTGGTGTAACCCCTCAATGGGTTTTGCAGAACTGCTCCAGAGTTGTGGTTCCCCAGCCCAGACGCCCACGGCAGTTGATGTGAGCCCAGAGCTCACCCTTGTCCTTGAGCTGGAGGCTCCTTCTTCCCCTAAGCATTTCTCAACTTCAACAAGTTCATTTGGATTCTTGCCCATCCTTTAATATGCTTGCAGTGTGGTGTCAGCCATGAACTGATCTCCTGCCCTGTCCTGGCCAGGGTGCTTGCCCTGTCCTGGCCAGGGTGCTTGCCCTGCCACGGTGGGAATTGATTGTAATTGATCCCTCGAGTGACCTGAGGCAGCAAGCACAGCAGTAAGTCCCTCTCCTACTGCTTCTAGCTAGTCTTTGCCCTCCCCTCCCAGCTGTCAGCACAGAATGCTGTTCCCCTGTTCTCCCATCCATTATTATTTGTGGCTTATTTTCTGCCCAGGCCCATCTTGCTGGGACATCTTGCTGCTCTCCCATATGCCCCCTTTGCTGGCTGGACTTGCAAAGGGAGTAAAGCAGCCCCAGGTGCTGGGGTAAAGGTTAGATGGGTAAGGGAGGGAGTGGGATGCTGTGATTTCCCTTCCTGTGTGATGTGGACCCAATCTCAACATTCACACACAACATGCAGGGTGTGATGGGTGGAAAAGCCCCTGCCTTGTTTAGGGAGGCCACACCAGAATAGTTTCTGTCAAATTGCCTGAAAATGAGCAGGCAGCGTGTCCCTGGCACTCGTCAGACACCAAGCACATGCAGTTTTTTCCATTGCACAAGCAGGTGCTTGCAAAATACCCAAACCCTGCACGTGCTTTGCTTGCTGTCATGCTTTGCATGAGTGAGCAGCCCCGTCTCTCACGTCAGCTTCATGTGTTGTCCTCAGAAAGCCAGAGAAGCTCCTTTCCTCTGGTTAAACAAATTCGAGGGTATCTTTGCTGCTCCTCTAGCCCTCTGCTTAGGGCAGGATCACCCCTGCACAGCCCAGGCTGCAGCAGGGACCAAGTCGCTGCTCAGCCCCAGCTGGGGCTCCGCTCTCTGTCCTCCCTGCTTATTTTCAGGACAGTGATTCAGTTGTTTGTGATTAATTTAATTTGCTTGGAGGTTGTCTCAGCTGGCAATGTGATACCCTCCTGGAGTCAGGATTGCTTTGCCAGCTCAGGAACGTGATGTATAAGGCTCCGTGAAGGATGCAAGGAAACCTGCCAGAGGCATACAGCATCTCATGGCATCTGCCTCCACGGATGTGGGGCTTCTGGGTTCTCCCCATCCTCAGAAAGGCACAGCTCCTTTGGGCTTGGCATTTTGGAGGCTCTTTTGCGTCCTGATTTTCATTTATTCTTTTTCTTCCTGTGAAAGTGGGTTTCTCTCCCACTGTGTTGCAATCAGAAATCAAAGCCTCATGGACCAGCAGGCAGAAAAGATAACACAGGAGAGGTTGGAACTCCTGGGTCTGGGGTATAACGGGATTTTGGGGCAGAGGACAGCATGGCTTCTGCTCTACCTCTGCAGAGTGAGTTTCTGGGGCACACTGAGGTGCCCCAAAGGGAGAGATGCTGTCTGTGCTGGTGCATAATGCCATGTACCCCTGATGCTGCCAGCCAGGTGTGGTTTTGCCGCAGAGGTTGTCAAAACCTTGTGAAAAAAGCTTGTGATACATGTGTTAATAACAGTGGGGTGGGAGTTTTCCTCTGAGCCCTGGCTTTGGTCAGGAATCACCCTTGGGCACACCAGAGCATCTCTGCGCGTCACCCCTCTGTGCTGGGGTGAGGCAGGTCACTGATCCTCTCCTGCTCAGCCAAGGGGCTATTTAACAGCAGCAGGTGGATGTGGGGGTCCAGCAGGGTTATGGGGGCTGTGCTTCACCTCAGGGTGGGTGGCAGGACCCCAGCACAGCTCACACCATCCCACATTGCCTGCAGGTGGAGAACGGGGCCGAGTACATCCTGGAGACCATCGACTCCCTGCAGAAGCACTCCTGGGTGGCAGATATCCAGGACTGCATCGACCCTGGGTAAGGACTGCTGGGGGAAGGGGCTGTGTGGGGCCCAGCTCAGCACTGCTGTGCTGCCCTCACCACTGAGCACGGGTTGTTACCCCAAAGCAATTTTTGCTGCTCGAGTTATTTCTGGAAGTCCCCAACTCACAACAGTCTGAAAGCAGAGGTAGCAGCCTGTGTTTGCAGGGGTGCAGCCTTGCAGAGCACTGGCTGCCCGTTCACCCTTCGCTTCTCCATGTCACCTCAGCCTGGCAGAGGCAGGTGACCTGGGAATGCAGCCTTAACGTGGGAAGCTCCTAACACCCAGCTTCGACAGCTTTTATACTGTATTTAAGCTATTTTCTATGGTTTTTTCCAGTCTAGCATTCATGATATATTTAAGATTTTGCTGGTTAAATCAATTCATTTACATTTCTACCACAGTGGCATGAATGCTATAATTGAAGTCACAACTCAGCCAAAGCCTCTCATCTGCTGTTTCATCAGCCCATCCAGCAGGTTACATGTTAGGGAGGGTTTGTGCTCGATGTTGCATCCCTTCAGCTGGCTCAGACAGGCCCGGCCTCTGGGGAGACGCTGGCACTGCCCATCTTGGCACAGTCTTGGAAAAACAAGGTGCCGGTGCTTGCAGAGGTGAAAACCTCAAGCAAACCTGGAACAGGGGGTTGGAGAGGCTCCTGCTGCCTCTGGGCTGCCTTTGCCCCCTTCTGCTGGAGAGAGGCAGTTTGGGCACTGCAGGGTTGTTTACTGTGGAGGTGCTATCTTGTGGGTAGAATGCACTGATGCACTCCAGATCATTGCTCTTCCAGCTCCTTTTCCTGTTTTCTACAATATATAATTCACTGGCACAGGCTGAGCAGAGAAGCTGTGGCTGCCCCATCCCTGAGAGTGTCCACGGCCAGGTTGGACGAGGCTTGGAGCAACCTGGGCTAGTGGAAGGTGTCCCTGCCCGTGGCAGGGGGTGGAATGAGATGAGCTTTAAGTCCCATTCCAACCCAAACGATTCAGTGATTCTGTAATTCAAGAAGCAATGCTGAGGCAGGGCAAGGCTGGGAAAAGGCCCTTTTTCTCCCACTGCATGTTTCAGTGGTGGTTTTCCAGCCGGGGCTGAGCACCATGGCCATGCTCCCCTCGAGCCACCGCAGAAGCCGCCGGCATCCCTGCGCCAGCCCCTCTGGCAGCCTCCCAGCCTTTTCTGTTTGCTTAGCACCCAGCACCGTCCCGCTCTGGCCTCCGGACGTGACTGTAAAGCAAATAATAATGAACTCCAGAGCAAATAATAATGAGCTGTTTAATACACCGACACACATGCCCGGTGCCAAGAACGAATTTTCAGTCAGCTCCCGGTGCCTTTGCCAAGGGCTGCGTGCTGGAGCCGCTGCGTGAGCGCCCGGCGACGGCTTTTCTGCAACGCGCTGTTGGTTTTGGTTTCCTTCCTCCCTTCTTGTTTTTAACCGGCTGCAGCTGAATGACTCCCAGTGGCTGATTCACTTACTGGCCACTAAATAATTCAGCAGCTCACGAGGGAGCCGTTGCCACCCACGCAGACGCTTCCTGCTGCCTGTGCCCACGTGGCTACCATTGAGCAAGAGTAGCCCAGTGCTGCCGGCAGCTCTGGCAGTGCCAGGCTCTTTCTGACAGCCAGGATAAAAATAGGCTGTGGAGCAACTCAGATGCTTTTGCAAGAAGGATGCTGAAGTGCACGGGGAGGGTCGGCAGCAGGGATGCTCCATGGGGCCTGCCCGCTGTCTTGCTCCAGGCTTCCTGGTTTGGTTTTTTTTGTTGTTGTCTTTTAGTATTGTAATTCCTGTGGGTTGGTAATTCCCTTTGCACAGGGTGAAAGTGAAAGCGCCCCGGGGTGGAAGTTGGTGGTGGGATCGAGCGTGGGTGCACCAATGTCTTGCAAAGCAAAGTGCTGAGGGTGCAAGGTGACAGATTTCCATCCAAACCAGCAAGGCTGCAGCACAATCCTGCAGCTGGGACCGACCAGCATGACCTGTGTAGGATGGGTGTTCAAGGGTTTAATCCCTCCCACGCTGATTTCTCACCCATAAAAACCATGTTGTTCGGTGGCTGCTCTGCCTCTCTGTGCTGTTGGTAGCTCTGTTTGTGGCAGCTCCTCAGGAGAAAACAAAGAGCATCAGGATGTGCTCCTGGATCACAGCTGGCATTTTGTTTGGTTGAGTCCCCATTCCATGCCAGTGAGTGGAGGTGCCACCCATGTATGTGTCTGTAGCGTGTCAGCCTGCGCGTGACCGTCTGCTCTGTGCTCTCCCCCAGGGACAGCGGGGACGACATCGAGCTGGTGTCCTGTGCCCAGGGAGCTTGTCTGCCAGGCAGGACAGCCTCCTCCAGCTGCGAGTTCCTGGCTGATGGTAAGGACGTACATCTGGGGAAACCTGGGAGTCCCTCAAAGCCATAGTGTGTCCCTCAAGTGTCTCTGAGGGCCAAGGGTATCCACCATGGTTGCCTTCAGAGCAGGACAGCCCCCAGCTTTGTCCAGCGATGGTGGGTGATGCTGAGCTATGAGCCCTTTGCAATCCCTTTGCAAATTCCCTTCCAGATGTGCCCAGGCCGCCAGACAGATGTGCCCTGCCTAACACTCACAACACCGCCACGGCCACCACCATCCCCGTGCCCCCTGGCCGGAGCAGGGACTCCCTCGGGGAGCTCCTCACCCATGTCCCACTGGAGAACTTCCTGCAGACGTTGGAGTCCTCCCCCACTGCACATCTCACAGGTACTGGGATGCAGGATGCGGCCCCAGCGTCTCGCTCTTCAGGGTGCATGGAGGGAGAGGACGAGGGGGCGGGAGGGGGTGGTGTCTGGGTGCTCCCTAAAAACCTGCTGTCCCTGCGGGCAGGGGAGGACAGCGAGGCGGAGGCGGAGATCAACCTCTCTGACTTCCCCTGGTTCCACGGGACTCTCTCTCGGATCAAGGCGGCTCAGCTGGTGCTCTTCGGGGGCGCCCGGAGCCACGGACTGTTCGTCATCCGGCAGAGTGAAACGCGGCCGGGGGAGTACGTGCTGACTTTCAACTTCCAGGGGAAAGCCAAGGTGGGTGTCCTCTGCTCCTCTGTGAACAGCAGCGCCAGCCCTGCCCAGCACCTCGGGTTCCTTCCTGCTCTGCAAGCAAGTGGGTGCTGTGCAGTGAGCCCAAACACAGCAGCTCTGCAGGGAGCTGTACCCTGGCAGGGCATCCCCCAGGACCACCTGCCCTTGTCCCCCAAGAGCCCTCTGCACCCTGCTCATCCTCTGCTACACTTTCCTAACTGGCCCAGAGCCCACTATACCAGCATAAGGTTTAATATTATTAAATAATATGCATGGAAGCCCAGCCTAGCCTGGCACATCATCCCCTGCCCTCTCCTTTTTTGCTCTGTGTCCCAAAGTACCGGGATGCACTATGAAGAACCAACTCGTGTGAAGTTTCCTGCTGAGTTTCTAGCAGAAGGCACATGCTGTTGTTGTCACCTGTCCTGGAAGAAGTAGTTCAGGTGGGCTGGGGGCTTCCGCAGGCTGTCTGTGACACTGAGATCAGAGCTTCAGCCCCCCCTGGCTGCACCCAGCTGTCCTTCTCTGGATGTTTCTTTATGGCCCCCATAGGAGGGGCCAAACTTCTCCTGGGGCTGCAGCACATGGGACTTTGCAGGAAACACCCTGCAGCAGGTTAAAAATAACAATCCTGTGTTAGGAGCAAAGCTCCTGTGGCTGATGGAGGTGGCTCCTGCTGCCGATTGCAAGGGTGGTCTCACCGATTGCAAGGGTGGTCTCACCGTGAGGTCCCCATCTCACCCGCTGACCCCTGTGCTTGCAGCACCTCCGCCTGTCACTGAATGAGAGTGGGCAGTGCCACGTGCAGCACCTCTGGTTCCACACCATCTTTGACATGCTGCGCCACTTCCACACACATCCCATCCCTCTGGAGTCGGGCGGAGCAGCCGACATCACCCTCCGCAGCTACGTGGTGGCCCAGAGCCCACAGCCTGGTAGGTGCTGGGGTCAGGCAGGGGCAGGGCTGCTTGTGGAGGGCTGGGTGTGAGGTTGAGATCTTGTGTGGACCTAAAAGGGACTGATCCTGGAATTCCCTCCCTAAAGCTGTGCCCGTACTGATAATACATGGCTCTGGAGATGTGCCAAGGTAGAGGTTATCCCGTGGAAGGTGGGCAGGGAGCACCACAGCAGCTGGGCTGTGCAGGGGTGACCCAGTCCCCTGGCTGAGGGTATCAGTCCCCTGGCTCAGGCAGGAGAGGAGCAGAGGGGTCTGTGGGGCTTCGAGTGTCCTACTGTGCTGGGGGAGGGTGGGCAAGGAGGGTTGGGGAAGGAGAGGGTCAAGGATGGGTTGGGGAAGGAGAGGGTCAAGGATGGGAAGGGGGGGCAAGGAGGGTTGGGGAAGGACAGGGTCAAGGATAGAGAGAGTGGGCATGGGAAGGTGCCAGTGAGGGATGGGGAGGGCTGAGCCCCCAGGCAGCACTAGAGGAATCAAGCCCTTGTCTCCTTTACAGACACTGGCCCCCCGCCACCCCTTGTGTCGCAGCCACCGGGCTGCCGGGTTGACCTGCCACCTCCACACTACTTCTGCACCACAGCACCCAGTGGCCCGCCGGTCCCGCCACCCTCTGAGGGGGTGGCTGTGGCCCCTGCTGTCACTGTCCCCACACCCTACCATCGCCTGGAGGGTGCCCTGGGCCCCCGGAACCGCAGCGACAGCACCGAGCGCCGGCCAGAGCCCCCCGCCGCCAGTGCTGAGGACTACCACGAGGCTGACAGTGCCCGGAGCCGGACCCGGGCGGTGGAGAACCAATACTCCTTCTACTGAGACCCCCATGCCTGGGGGCTGGATGGTGGGGGGCAACGGGGCAGCCATGCCCCTCACCACTGCACCTGCCTTGCCACCTCCTCCTGCCACAACCAGCAATCGAGCCAGGACATCCTTCTCGCTCCCTGCTGCTTCTGGGAGCTGTGTTAGCAGCAGGCAGTGTCCCAGCTGGACGTGGCACTAGCCTCAAGGTTGGAGCAGTGCTGGAGGTTTGGGAGGCTGAAAGAGTCAGTGCCATTTTGGAGCTTGCAGTCTCTTCTTTTTCCTCTCTGGACCAAGAGCCCTCCCAGTGCCAAGCCCAGCTCCCTTCATCTCCTGGGTATGACTATCGTGGGATGACACCAGGAACTGTGACAGGCTCCATCCTCCACCCAAAACACCTTGGCACATCCGTTCTGGGGTGAGAGCCCAGCATGGCCAACATCCTTCAGGCACCATCACCCTGCAAACCAGCTGCTGAGGGACTCCAGCCTTTCGGCATGACCATGGAAATGGCAGATCTACATGCAGAGACTTTTCTTGCACACATGGATAACTGAGAGGGCACCACTGCAGAGGTCTGAGGTTTTATCCATGCTGGCTTTTGGGGCTCCCTCTGAGGCATGTGTTTATGCCACTGTCTGCCACAAGGAGGTTTTTTTTCCAAAGCTTAATGAATTGCATTCAGGGAAGCGTTTTCCTGCTGTCCTGCCTTTTGTGTTTCTTTGTTTCTTTTCTCTCCTTGCTCAGCCTTCTGCCTGCTCTCTGCCACAGCTGGGCAATGTTTTCCATTGCTCAAGGCAAACCTTGGAAAGTATGACAACACTCCCACTTTGCATCAGTTGTTGGTCATTTGAGATGTCAAGGTGGGCCAGGCAGAGGACAGGGACTGTGTCTGGAGGTGAGGGACAGCCTTGCCCTGCAGGTGCTCAGCTGGACTCCCAGGAGTGAAAACACTACACGTCTTCAGTAAATGTAATTGAAGGTTATTGTTTTTTCTTGGGCAAATAGAAATGCCCAGGAAGAGCAAAAGGAGTAGGGCTGGTGACAGGTGGGTGAGCAGCCAGCAGGCACAGAGGGCCAGGCTGATGGGCAGGATTGCCCTTGCCAGTGGTTGATGTCCCTCCCTGGCAGCTGTAAGACCTTGCCAGCGAGGGCTGGAGCAGCACTGCTGCCAGGAAAGACCAGGTAGTGCAGTTATCACCTCTGCTTGGTGGTATTTTGACAGAGCAGTGCAGCCACACGCACCTAGAGCAGGAGAAGGAGGTCCCTGATGGAGGTGAGCCCTGGAAGAGAGTGTAGAGCAGAAACCTGCTGTGACCAGGTGTGCACTATGTTGATGCTTCTCCTGCAGGTCATAGAAGCCTTTAGGATGGCTTTACAGGCCAGGTATGTCTCGTGTAAGTTGGGAGACCCTCCAGAAGGGCAATTTTGCTTGCAAAGTACTTGCATGTTCCTCTTGGTTTGCCTCACACAGCTTGTCCTGTCCAGTGTCAGGCCTCCTGGGTGCTTGTGTGGCTGCCAGGCGTGGGTGGCAGTGCTCACAGGACCTGAGCCAAGGGGCTTTGATATGTCTGGATAGGTCTCTGGATAGAGCAGACCCCACCACAGCAGGTAGAAGTTACCACTTAGTGCAAAGAGAGGTACAAGCCAAGCCACAGCCTAACTCAAAAAGAACTCCTTGAATTTGCCTGGAATTGGGCTGGGCCAAATTTTCATTTTTTAGGTGCCTTCTTTCCTGAGCTAGCAAAGCACATCCCCAGCACTCAAGTCACTTGTGCCTCCTGCTTCAAGAGGGCAGGGAAGGTGTCTCCAAGGCTCCCTGCCTCCTCCTGTGATGTGAGAGCTGCCTTTCTGGCTTATAGGTGTATGAGATGAGACCTCGAGGATCTCATTCCTGCAGGAAATGCCACCTTCTCCCCAAACACACGGCCCTAGAGAGAGCAGCAGGAGCAGTTTGGTCTGTTCAGGGTATTTCTCTTTCCTCAGCTGAGCTAAAACCCAGCTCGGAGGAGCCAATGCAGCAGGGAAGGGCTGGGTGCTCTTGGCTGATGGGTTTAACATGGACATGCTTCCTTCACACACACACAGTGAATGAGGGAGGATCTCTGGGTATGGCACAGACATCATCACTCCGGTTCCTCATGAGGTTCCAAGGGGCCAGGTGGCTGGATGGGAGCACTGCCTTACAGACCTTCAGATACTGGCTGGTTTCTCGCTTTCTATGTCATGGGATAGAATAAGGAGGGGGAAGCAAGGATCTGCAAGCAAAAATGTTAATTTGTAAATAGGGAAGAGTCTGGAAGAGTTTACTGTTGTGTAGAATAAATTAATTTTATTTAAAAAAAAAAGGGGGCAGGGGACTTGTTAAACAAATGGAGAACTCGAGTTCCAGTTTTAAAATAAAATCACTTGCAAAAAGGATGGCACGTGAGCGTGAGCTTGGGGGTTTGCTGGATTTGCTACATGAAAAAAGGGAGGATGCTGTCATGTCACATGTGTGTAGACCTCGTTGCTGTCTCGGGGCAGTTGGGGCTGGGCTCGGCCTGTCTCTGCCTGATGGAGAGCACTGAGGAGGGAGCAGAGGGGTCTTTTTCTCACTGCTGAGCAGAAGGAGGAGAAGGATGGATTCAGGCTGCACAGGATAGTGTTTTATCTCCTCCCAGTCTGGTTTTTTTCTTTGTCTGGTTTGTCACTGGTGCAGGTTGGAATGTCTCCATCCCCAAAGTAGTGCGGATAATAGGGAATGAGCAGCCCTGGGGTGTGAAGATGGACCTCCCTAGCCAATAGGGAATGAGCAGCCCTGGGGTGTGAAGATGGACCTCCCTAGCCAAAAGCCTATGAGAGCATCTTTCAGCAGCCATTCCCCATAGCCTGTTGTTCCCCCTCCTATGCCTTCATCTCTCCTGGAAGGCAGTGCCTCAGGCTCTGACGTCGTATGTCTTTCTAGTGTGCTCTTTTCTGCTGAGAATCCCCTGGGAAAACTGGGGCATTGTCCCAGACTGCTCTGTCACAGCTAAGCAGCGTGACAGACGCAGCTAACACATGGCTTTTGGGGGGGTGGAGGGAGCTGCTCAGTTCAGGAATCAGGCCACAGTTGTGTCATGATCCATTCACAAAAATATTCCCTCCCCCAAAAGGCTCCAGAGCCTGTGCACTGCTCCTGGAGAGCTCATCCATCAGGAGCTGGGCAGCTGGGGAGGTGACAGCCTCTCCTTATGGATGACTCTGTTGCCCTCAAGGCTGGCACTGAGGGATGTGCCTGTGGGACAGCTGCTCCTCCTGCCTAAACCTAAACCATTCACACCTCAGCTTATTAGCAAATTGACTAATTACAGCATTGGTCTTGCTGGAAAACATCCCTTCCTTTCCCTTCGTAGGATTTCTGGGAGGCAGGGGCAGGATGCAACAGCCCTTTGCATCTAACAGGGAGATCTGGTAGTGAAACAAGGGAAAAGCATCCTCAGTGTGTGGGCTGGGCTGGATTCCATGCCAGCAGTGCCCTCTGCCCAGGGCTGGAAAAGAAGTGGTCTGCAGGGCTGCTGGACTCATCTGCAGAGATGCTGGCTCTGAGCTGTGCCCTGGCAGAGGCAATGAACAAGACAAAAATGCAAAGGGATTTCAGCAGCGCAGCCGCCCACGTTTCACGTGGGTGTTGGAGCTCCACAGCTGCTCCTGCCTGACGTGCGGGGTCTGTCTCAGCAAAGACTTGCAGTGCTTCCAGAAGGATCCCTTTAGTAGGAAAACTCCTCAGAAACACAGGTGAGCTTTGATACAGATCAGGGAGCTGAGTTTTGTTCTTTGGTTTGCACTGACCTTATGAAAACACTTCCCTGTTCTAATGCAAATCCTCTGTCCCGTTCTGCCCGGATCCCAGCCCAGCACTCTGATTTCATGGGCTTTGTATTTTGAGGAAATACTTCCTATTTTTCAATGACTTGGCTCCCCTCCCTAGACAGGTATATTTAAAAAGTAATACACGCATAACACATCAAGAGTCTGCACCAATTCCCTAGACATGTAGGTTGAGAGTGAGATGCTCCCAGGACTCTCTCCCCACGGTTTGTGTGGGCTCTGTTGGATGACAGGCAGCTGCCTGTTTGTTTCCCAAGGCTGTGAGCTGTCACTGGCAAAAGCCATGCTTTGGGCAAGTGAATCCTGCTGTTCCCTCTGTGGGGCTGCTGTGCTGCCTTCCTCCCGTGGGGACTGGAAGGCAGCTCATGACTCACTCCTGTGATTTTGGGAGCTGTGTGTCTGGAGAGATGGCCGTGAGGAAGAAACAGGGTGGCACCTTAGGGGTTGGTGAGCTAAACCTGCCTGTGAGGAAACTCAAACAATTAACAATTCTGCTTCTAAAACACTTTCTGCAGTGAGTGAGCAGGGACAGTACCTGCCCCAGCCTCTGCAATGGCACTGGTGTCTTCCTGCCTGGCCTGAGTCCAGTCTGGCACTAAAACGTTTCCGTCCTGGTGGGCTGAAGAGGACCCAACGCTGAGAGAGCCGTGGGCACAGGAGCTGAGGAGCTGGCAGACAGCATGGGGGAAGCTGCTTGCATTGCTCCAGCCAGGGTTGAGACTGCAAGGAAGCCTTCCAGGACCAGCGGCCAGCTGGGAACTCAGCCAGCACTAAATTCACACCATTCTTTTACAAATCAGGTTGGTAAGACAAACACGAGGCACAAAGTAGTGTGATTTCCATAGCAACCTCAGTGAGGGTTGAAAAGTCTTTTGTAAACATAGGGCTGAACCTGAGGATCAGCTCCGATTTTCTCCACGGAAGGGGGAAGAGAATAGGGGCTTAATAAATTCAGGTCATATAAATGAACCATAAATCTCTGAAGGAGCCATTCCCAACCCCCCCGTTCCCCTTTCTGTCACCCTCTCCACATGCACAGCACGAAGCTGTCTGAAACCCGGAGCCCAACTTCCCCACTCCAGCTTATCTCCATAAACTACACAAAGGCTTATGCCCCTCTTCCATTGCAGCTGACCTTTAGTAGCTAATTCTCTGACGCACGCACAGCCCCAGCACATGCCATGCCATTTTTGTAGGGCCACAGCGACTTGAAAAGAAATTTGGCTTGCAGAGGAACCTGATCGCAGCCAGCTCCGGCTCCTCTTCCCCACTCACATCTTCCTCCAGCCCCGTCAGGCGAACGTCGATTCGGGTGTAGGATCCCTCAGCTCGTCCAAGCACTGCTCCTGCAAAGCCGAGACATAAATATGAATGCAGACAGTGCAGCATCCCCCTGCTTTGCTACCTGCCCGCATCTCCCAGTGCCTGGCAAGGCTGAGCCGTGGGGAATGGCAGTGCTGTTCATCACTGTCAGCAGACAAAGCCCGCGGGCAGCGCCCGTTAATTACCAAAGTGACACGAACAGATGGCGCAGGCAGCCTGCCACCGAGCCACTGGGAAGTCCCATATCGCTTACACCGTCACGGGGAAAGGATTTGGCAGGGCTGAGGGTGCCCGTGAAAAACACAGTGAATTTTCGCCCTCCTCGGGGCTCAGCTGAGCCCGGATAGAGAGCGGCAGATGCCGGAGCTGCCTCGCTAATGGGTCCCCTCAGGGACAGGCTGCAGCCTGGAGAACGTGCCTGGGGGGCCAGGGGGAATCAGAGCTTTGCAGAGAACAGGACACACAGCTTCAGCTGGGACATGGGGGAAGTGACTCAGGGAACAACTGTGTCTGAGAGTGTACATGAGTACGTGAAGGAGGGTGCCAGAGGATGGAGCCAGGGGCTCCTCAGTGGTGCTGAGCAGACAACAGGCTGTTCCACCTGAACATGAGATACAGACCCACTGGAGTGAGTCCAGGGGAGGCCACCAAGATGATTAGAGGGATGGAGCATCTCCCCTGCAAGTAAAGGCTGAGAGAATGGGGACTGGTCAGCCTGGAAGAGAGAAGGTTTCAGGGTGACCTACTTGTGGCCTTGCAGTGCTCGAACGGAGCCAGCAAGAAAGATGGAGAGGTACTTTTTACCTGGACATGAAGTGACAGGACAAGGGGGAATGGCTGGAAAATGAAAGAGAGCAGGTTTAGATGGGATACTGGGAAGAAATTATTCCCTGTGAGGGTGGGCAGGCCCTGGCACAGGGTGGGCAGAGCAGCTGTGGCTGCCCCATCCCTGGAAGTGTTCAAGGCCAGGTTGGACAGGACTTGGAGCAACCTGAGCTAGTGGAAGGTGTCCCTGCCCATGGCATGAGATGAGCTTTAAGGTTCCCTCCAACCCCTCTGTGATTCTGTGAGGAAGAACTTCACTGGGTGGGTGATGGAGCACTGGGGTCTCCCTCCCAAGCCCTCCAGACACAGCCCTGAGTGCCACGCTCAGGGGACTGTGCTGGAGCTGGAATGGGTGACCCCAGCGGTCCCCTCTGACCCGAATCATCACAGTATGACTCTGTGCCCTCACAGAATCCTACTGAGGGTGGCAGAGCACTGGAAGGGCTGCCCAGGGAGGGCGTGGGGTCTCCCTCTCCAGAGACATTCCCAACCTACCTGGAGGCGTTCCTGTGCCACCTGCTCTGGGTAACTATGCCTTGGCGGGGGTGGGGGTTGGACTGGACGAGCTCCAGAGGACACTCAACTATACAATTATGTGATTCTCTAAACCACAGTTCTGCAATCCTCCAAACCATGGTGCTGTGACTCTGTGCCTTCGGCCCCCACCCAGGCTGCAGGGCACTGACATTAGAATTTCTTCACATAAAGGGCCGTTAAACATCGGAACGGGCCGCCCAGTGAAGTGGTGGAGTCACCGCCCATGGAGGTGTTTAAGGAAAGGACGAGGCCCTCAGCGCTCTGGTCTGGTTGACAGGGTGGTGTTGGGTCCCGGGCCGGACTCGACGGTCCCAGAGGTGTTTTAGAACCCAGGTCAATTAGTGATTCAGTGATTCTGTGGCTCTGTTGGCGGCGAGGGGCGCGGGAAGTTGCTTCTGCTCGGCCCGGCCGGGCCCTGCCCAGTGTGCCCTCACGGCCCTCAGCCAGGCCCGCCATGACGGCCCCGCCGCGTCGCGCGCCGTGACGTCACGGGGGCGGGGCGCGGGCAGCGCTGCAAGATGGCGGCGCCCTCTGCCCCGCGGCCGCCCCGGCCCCGCAAGGAGCCGCAGCCGCTCGTCATCCCGCGGAGCGCGGCCGAGGAGCAGCGCCTCCGCCTCGAGCGCCTCATGAGGAACCCGGTGAGGGCACCCGCAGGGGCGGGGGGCGATGGGACACCCACCCACCAGGGTCCATCAGGGCTGAGGGGCAACGGGACCCTCATCCCATCGGTGGGGTCCGTGAGGGGTGAGGGGCACCCAGACCCCCTCCCACCTCATCCGTGGCGCCCGTGAGGGGTCAGGGTCACCGAGACCACCCCCCATCCCATCCGTGGGGTCCGTGAGGGCTGAGGGACACCCAGATCCCCTCCCACCCCATCCCTGGGGTTCGTGAGCGGTGAGGGACACCCAGCCCCCCTCTCACCCCATCCCTGGGGTCCATGAGGGGACAAGGACACCAGGACCCCCACTGCACCTCCCGAGTCCGTGAGGAAAGAGGGACCGACACTATCCCCGACGTCTGTGAGGAGAGAGGGACCGACACACCCTTCCTTCCTCCCGGTTCCATGAGGGGAGACAGATCGACACCCCGCCTGCCCCGTCCTCTTCCCTGGGTCTTCCAAGGGTGAAGGACCGACCCCTGACACACACACGTTGGGTTGCCATGAGAGCCGAAGGACCTTACTTTTCTGGAGTGCTGTGAAGGGAGGGACCCTTCTCAGGCGACCCAGAGGGAGGACTGGCCCCTCAGTGCTCTGGCCACTAGTCTTTAAGCCCACTGCATTTAAAGTGCGGGAGCGTGACCCCAGTTCCGCTGTCCGGGTGTGTTGGTCCTTTCCCGAGGTGGTGTTTGCCAGGAGGAGGCTCTGACCCCTGCTCTGTGTGTGCTGGAGCAGGCTGAGGTGCTCCTGCACCACGTTCTTCCTCTGACCTTGCACCATGTGTTCTCCCTCCCCTGCTCTTCCCTGTCCTCTAGATCTGGCATGGAAGGTGCACAAATGCCTTTCATCACTTCCCAGACTACTGGTAGTGGGAGCAGACTCAGTTCCTGTGAGTGCTTGGAGGTGCTGCCATGCTTCCACCTAGTTCCAATACTGAAAAGAAGCACCCACGCTCCTAATCCTCCTGGGGTTTGTTGACCTGCAGGCCTGAATGTGAGGGACAGAGAGGATTCCTTCTGATTCTCCTCTTCTGCCTGCTTCTGATCCCTGTGCATGAAGAAATGGCTGCAGCTGTGCTCCTTCTGAGATCTGTCAGCTGATGGAAGAGGCTGTTGTCAGACATATCCCGCCTTTCAACAATGTGTTAAAATTGCAGACTTTGCTCCTAGAAGATACTGATGGCTGGTTGGTTTGTTCTTGCAGGAAAAGACTGTACCAATTCCTGAAAAACTGAATGAATGGGCACCGCGACCTCCCCCGGAGTTCGTTAGAGATGTGATGGGTAAAGATTCTGTTCTTCAGATAACTCCAGGGTCAGCCACATCTAACTTAGAAAACTGTTTAACAGGGGAGGACAGGGATGGTTTTCTGTTGCTCATTTTGCTGGGGAAAAGAGGTGTGAAATGTTCTTCGAGAGTTGCTTTTTCAAGTTTTGTTTGGTTCTCGGGTTCCACTTTTCTGCTGGTAGTCAGAATGCAAAGTGAACAGAGCCCATGGCACTGCAGCACGTGGGCTGCCTGCAGTGCAATAAGCTGCTGCTCTGGTGGTGACAAGTAAATGATGGTAAGTAAATCTGTCTTCTCCACGGATCTGAGGGTGCTCTGGAACCTTACAGTTATAAAGTCCTTCTTCTGGCTGCTTTGAGCCTGGATCTCGGGCCGTGAGAAGCAGGCACATGCAGCAGGTGTGGTTGTGTGTGGTCAGGCAGGGAGCTGGCAGCTGTGCAATGACCCTGACCCAAGGATTCTGCACGCACTTTACTTTTACCTGCAGGGATCAAAACACAGTAGTTGTGGTATAAACTGTGTCTGCATGTAGAAGTTCTGTCTTTCTTTAGGACCTTTTTCCTTTCTAGAGGTTGACTTGTTCTTATTTCAGAATAATTGATCTTGGACTGAAGTTTTTATACGCTTTGGAATAAACTCTTCTGCTTATTGTATTTCCCTCATGGCTTTTTCAAATAGCTTTGCTGTGTGCTTGAGTCGAACTGTCTTGTTTTTCTGGGAGCAGCTGACATGCTGGGATTCTGCTGGTATCATGAGCACCCCTGTTGCAGTCCCAGCTGCTGTGTTTTAATTAGGTGTCTTTGACGCTTGTATTCCTGTGCCTTGCCTTGAGAAATGGCTCAGGAGACTGAGGAAGAGAATGGAGAGTGAAGTTGAAAGCTCCTGTGAGACTTCAACATGCAGGCTGATGCCAGAAGAGAGACTTGTAGGGATTTCATTAATGAGGAAACAGTC
This sequence comes from Grallaria varia, assembly GCA_013396735.1. Lineage (NCBI taxonomy): Eukaryota > Metazoa > Chordata > Aves > Passeriformes > Formicariidae > Grallaria > Grallaria varia. Next base: position 30,793 of record VWZG01008725.1, read on the forward strand.
AGAAACTGTCAGTGGTATCTGTCATGTGTAGGAAAGTACAGTATGATGGGGTTTATCTCCTTTCTGTTGACCTTTATTTTTTGTGCGAGATGCTGAAAATCAGTCAGAAGCAGCCTCAGCTGGATGTTTTAGCTCACCTCTGCCTGTAAGAGAATGGGCTGTACATTTGATCTCTAGTTGTTTGCCTGTCTTGGTGTGCAGCTAAGACTGGGCTCTCCAGGGGAGTAATCAACCAGTAAGACCTGCAGTGACACAGAAGTGTGTGGTTTTGCAGCTTGCTTTAGGTTTTGGTTGTGAGTGATTTGAGCTTATATAAAACGGTGACACACTGTGTGTTGTTGGTAGATTCTCATCTTACAGCACCCTTTCATGCATTCCATCCCTCAACATCTCGCTGTAATCGTTTGTGAGCACCAATATGCATTCTTTCCTTAAGAATGCATTAACTCTTCTTTGTTGTAGGGTCCAGTGCTGGAGCTGGGAGTGGGGAGTTCCATGTGTACCGGCATCTCCGGCGGCGAGAGTATCAGAGGCAAGATTTCATGGATGCCATGGCTGAGAAGGTCAGCACAACTCTTTATAATTCCCCTCACCCCCAAATACTTGGTGTTCATTGCAAATCTATGTTTTCTTTGAAAGTCATGTACAAATAATTCCGTTCTGAGCCACCCCTTGTCAGAGGAATCTGTAGGAGTGTGTGATACGTGGCGTCTGTGTCAGTACTGAAACATTTGGTGCTTTGTGTCAGACATGCTCCATCTCTTGTGTTCCCTGGGGTCCTAGCACACAATAAGACACGTGAATGTGTGTGTTCTCAGGTTGGCGTGAAAATGCTTTAAAAACTAGAAATCCGTAATCTTATCACTGTCTTACACGGACAGAATCAAGGCAAGTGCCAAGCACAGAGTTCAGATGTTTCTTTTAAGTCTTGGTCGAGCAGAATGGCCCCTCTCTCAGAACATATCATTGTTATACTCTCTCTTGGCCAAGATGAGTCCTTTTATCCATATGTTAATGTTTACATCTCCAATTATTCACTTGTTTTTACTGAAACATTCATTAGGGCAGAAGCCCAGCCTTTCTCACCTGTTCTGGTGAGGATTCCTCCCTCTGAATGTTTCAGTGTTTGTCTCAGGCAGCAGGTTAAAGTGCTCTCTGTACAGGAGTCATCCCTAGGACATGGCTTTGTATAAAGAAGCCAGACAAAATCTGGCAGAGCTCCCTTCTGTATTTTGCTAAAAGATTTTTCCCTAAAAGGACATGACTTTTCAAAGAAGTATTTTAATTTAGATTGTGACCAGAGTATGACATGTGATCAATTACAGCAAAGACTAGATGAGGAATTCCAGAAGAAACTGGAGAGGAATAAGATGATTGCAGAAGAGCAAACAGCAAAACGCAGAAGGAAGCGGTAAGGGCAGATTTTTCTCAGGAGGCTTGAGTTGGAAACCCTCATGCCCTGTGCCTCATCTGTAGCTGCATGCCTTGGATAAACCCTGTCATTCTGTGTCTGCATCTATCAGCTGGGAAGTCTGGCTGTGGAAATTAAATTTGTCAGTGTCATTGTTTGGTTTTTAAAGGTAGATGTCAACCTGACAGGCTTTGCTGGCGTGGTTTCTTCTCTGTGCTATCCCTAGCAGGGTAACCTTGGACTGGTTGAGCTGCTTTTGCTGACACCATGGTCTTGACTGCAACGTGCCTTACTGCATATTTGTTGTAACAATGTCAGGAAAGGTTTGTGTGTATATCTGTCTTAAATTAATATCTGAATCACTTGATACCAAGCAGCTTCAGTGCAAAACTGGGTGCTGCTTAATGGGCAGGCCACCTCATAGAAATGGGTGGCAGGTCAAGTCTAGTAAGTTAGGTGGAAACATTACAAAATATTAAATCCATCTTTCTCTTAAATTCTAGACACAGTGAAAGAGTTGCAAGATTGATACCCTCAAGAAATAGCCTGAGCATTGTAGTGCAGTGATACAAGCATTTAAATCCCACTGTCTGTATCCACCATATGTTTCAGAAATTGCAGAATCTCATGGATCAGCTCTTTCACACTGTCTGACCCTGAGCAGCCTCTCCCTTGCTGCTTTGCATCCTGTGGCTGAGAGTTGCTGTGGAAAGGCCTGTGCAAAGTGACTCACTGGCATATTAACACAAAAGTGCACAACACAAACACTGTTGCCATCTTAGTTTAATTTAATGTGGTCCAACAGATGGCCAGCAAGTCAGATCTGGCCTGCTGCCTCTTCCCTGCCTGAGAGGGAGAACAACTGTTCCAACAGCAGATGCTGCCTAAACACTAACACCTCCTTGTCCCCATTCTATAGTCTAATGGTGTAGGACCCAAGTGGCTTTGCCCTGTAGGGACCTCTCTAATTTCCCTCACCACCCTTCTCTTCTCTCCTGACCTAACAGTACCTGACTCTCTGTTTCAAGAGAATTTGTTTATGGTGGTGAGAGAGGAACATGAATGCCAGGCTGCTCTGCCTGTGTCTGACATTATCTTACCTGGTTGCCTTTGCTGGGCAAATAGAACTGGGTTGTATGAACTGAAATTCCCTCTTACTCCTAATGTTACCCCATGGATCCAATATCCTGAGGAAGTACAGCCAAAGAGGAAGGTCAAAGCACACAGCACTACTTTTTATTTTTTTTTCAGTTAAAGTATATGTTACTGGTGATATTTCCCCCCCAGTGTTCAGTTCCTGCAGTCTGGGTCTTGACACCATTTTCTCTTTTTGTATATTAGACTAGGTAGCTAAAATGTAGAGGCAGTTTCATTTTTGTTCCATCTGTGTTCTTGGAGATTCTTGTCTGTCCTATAGTCTGGGTTGCAGTGCTGTCATGAAAGACTAAAAAAATCCATTATACTAAAACCAACATTTTTCTGTTGATCGTGTGCTAAGTTTGCTCTTGATGAATTTTCAGTTAAGGCCAAATTTAAATTGAACTTCTCATCTGAAATCAGCTTTTCCAATATGTCCTTTATCAGTGTATGGATGTGCAGAAGCTTTACAATGTAGGATTTGTCACAGGTTTTTTTACTTTGCTTTATAGCCAGAAATTAAAAGAGAAGAAACTGCAAGCTAAGAAAAATAAACTTGAGGAAAAGAAGCAAGAAAAAGGTCAGTGGAATTTAGTTACCTTTTCTCAAGACTCAGTTCTGTTTCCTAATTGAAGCCTTGAGGGATTGGTTCCGCTCCCCACTCCAAGCATTCTCAATACATGGATTGAAGTCTGAGCCTTAAGCTTGTTATTTTAGCTAATGTTTCAAAATCCTCTTTGAAAGCCATCTATGTTGAGATTTAATCTTACAAATAACTTGGCTGTTTGTGAATATTTTCCCTGTATTAAGGGAAATTTTGGACAGCAAACATTGGAATCCGATTTGGTTATTTGTGGATGTTTTGCCCCAGCTATTCTGACAAACTGCAGATTTAGAACATCATCTGCTCAAAAAGGCAGCATTGTTCAAGGCTGTGCTTTTTTATGTATATTTTGAATGTGTATGGAGAAAACAAGTGGAAAAAAATGCACAGCTTGGGCAGCAAGAAACTGAGTTACAATTCTGTGTATAAGAAATCGAGCCACCTTGGTGCCATCTGTTCCACATGATTATTTTATTTGCATAGAAATAAACATGGAAAACCTGACGGCCTGTGTTCTCCTGCAGTCTTGAAAATTAATATTCAGTAACGTCAGTGTAACCGTTTGGTCAAACTTTTGCATATTGTTGCTTCTTTTCAGTGAGGATATTTTAGCTTACTCTTTCAAATAGCTGTCCTCTGTGGATTAGCACACTAACTGCAGTAATTCTTAGTCTTAAAGTTACAGCAGTTTTTGGTGGTTCTGCTGGAACAGTGACTTGTCTGGCAGTTCTACCTTAATTCTGCTTTGCTTTTCAGAATTGGATCTGTTTCAGCTGAACCACTGCCAACCTCCCATGTAAACACAGGAGGACAAATTACTTGTTAGGTTAATTTTACTTGTGACAGCAAGTGAATGTAGCAGAGTAGATTTTTTTGGGTGTTTTGTTTTTGTTCTGTCAATTTTTTTAAGCTACTCTTTTATGAATTGTAACTAGGAGTTGGATTTAAGTATGAGTCAACATACTTCTGTTCATTTTGAGTGAACAAAGCAGAATACCCATCCCTTTAGGGAGTGGCTGGGAGAGAGGAGAGCTGGATCAGGGACTGGCACTGCTGTGTACCAGTTGTGGGGCTGGAATGGTTTTGTTTGGCACAAGTTCCTGAAAGACAGAGTGCAAACTCCTCTGCCTTCTTAACTCTTTATAGTTTGTGCTTCTCTATGTAAAATAATAATAGTAGTACTAATAATGATGATAATAATATCAGGGGAGGTAGAAGCCCCTGATAGCCATTTTTAGCCTGCTGAGAACAGCCTTTTCTTTTTCTAGTTTTGTCTGCCCTGGGTTGAGATCTAAGAGTTTTTCCAAATTAATTGAAGTGTACTTGTAGGTGGTAGCCAAGCATTTCTCTTCTGATTTGGATGAATAAATAAAACCTCCGAATTTCCATCTTTCACCCTTTTTGTAGTAAATGCATTAACAATAAGGGTTGGCAGTGCATCAGGTCAGCTGTTAAAGTTGCATTATTGTACAAACCCCTAATAAAAAAATGGAAGTTCAGAACTTCACCACGAGGTGGCATCAGATCACCGATCCTAACTCCTGCTTTTAACTGGTCAGTTTATGAGCTCAGTGTTAACTGGGCCTCAGGAACAGCAGAAGTAGTTAGATTCAGGTCCCACTTTATGCTGTACTTCATTTTCATGATTGGTTATTTAATTTCTAGTAAGTGTTTTCTGGTCTTTTAGCAGGCTCCATGAGTTTTCTGTGTCCCTTTTTAATCTTAGGTGTATCTCAATGAATTCCTGTACTTGCAGTACACCAAACAGTCTGTAAAAGTTTATGGCACCTTGTGGAGTTTCTGTGAACTTGGGTAGGTGTAGGAATATCCTCACTCTTGTCCGTGGCTTCCCAGTGTCCTCTAACAGTACTCTCTGATCCCTGAAAGTTCATGCCAACCTGCAGAGGTGAGATTGGGAATGAACTAATCCACCACCTCAGTGTTTGATTACCTCTGAAGAAATAATGCTCTGTAGGAGGTGGAGTTGGTGGATTTGGTAACACTGGAGGTAAGGGAATATTTCTCCAAGGGAGAATCTGATATTCTGAGCTCCCCATGGCTTGGTAGAATTAATATAACCTGACACGTGTTTCCTGAATATCTGGGACTACTTAGCTGTGAGATATTTAACAAGGAAGACACAAGGGAATATGTTATCCATCCCTGGTAATTAGCATGACCTAATACACATTTCCTTAGCACCTGAGATTGTTTTGCTGTGACATACTTGACAAAGAAGACAGGTGGGAACGCCTTATAGATTCATCCTCTTTGTGTTTGTAGAACCTGATCAGTCTCAAGGGCAGGTCAGCAGTGAGGATGACGAAGAGGATAGCAAGGAGGAGGAAGAGAAGGAAGATGATGCTGAAGAGCCAAGTTTTGTGATGGGAAGAGGATGAGGCCTTTCAGGGACATCTGGAAACACTGTTCATTGCTTTATATCCAGGAGCATGAAAGCCTTTCATCTCAGCCAAGCAGAACCCATTGGCCGTACGTTACATCTGCTTAACGGGGAATGGCCTTCACGTCACAGGCCCGAGAGATAATGATAGAGAAATGCCAAATAAGAGGTTTTTTCTTGATTGCTTGTATAACTGCTGTGCAGTCGGCTCTAAGTTTGCTCTAAAGAGTCAGCCATAAGTCTCTGTGACCCTAGAGTTCTTTCTAAAATGGCCCAGAGTGTTTTTCTGTCTGAAAGCTAAAACATATCCATTACCATTTAAGGGAAATATTACTGTGAAGGCTACGTATTCTACTTATGTCGGAGCTGGTACCAGTGGGATACATGAATCTAAGGGAAGAGTTAAACCTAATGTAGAAAAGTGATCTGTAGCCAGACTCTCCTGCACTGTGAGTGTTCTGAATTTGGGGTTTTGTATGGGGTCATCTCTAACCCAAAGAAATCAGTTTATGTTGCTAGACAAGTTCTATAGATTTTTAATCGGGATCCCTTTTTTATTGCTAAAACTTTTCCCTATTGCTTTTCTTCCATGTTTTTTAATTAATAAAAGGGATGTGTTGGATTGTTCTGTCTTCTTTTTTTTTTTTTTTTAAAGAGGATTTCAGTGAAATAAAGAGGTGCTTGCAGGGCTGCAGGAAAGGACAAAGAGATAAAGTTATTTGGCACACATGAAAGTATGGGAAAGGTGTTAGCTGCATGTCACTTACTTTTTGCTTTTGGATTGGAGCAATGTGTTTTCCCAAAGATTATGTCTGTAAAGCCTCCAAATCCAGTGACAAAAAGACTTGGAATGGAATTGTTCCACTTGTGTTCAGCTTCATGTAATGACACCTGCCTTTCTCTCTGCTTGAGCTCTCTGCTTCGCACTTTGGATTCCCCAAGAGGAATCATAACATCTATATATCTATTTACTTACAGGTGCTTAAGTGAAAAGCATATGCATTGGTTTTACTTGTAACTTTGGTTGTTGTCTTTCCAGTGTATCTTTAATTAGAAGTGCCTGCTGGCTTTCAGTCATGCTAATCCCAGAGCCTTGCATCCAGAATGCGGTGCTACTTCTTCTTAAGCCTTGGTCAATGCCAAATTATTTTAAGCAAAAACAGTAAAAAGGGAGAATCTCTTTTTAGAGTTAGCCTTTATTGAACAGTGCTGCCAGAAATCCTGCATTTTGTCTGAGGTGGCTTTATGTAATGGCTTCTCACTTGTATTACTGTGGTGGCTGGGAAGCAGATGTGATCAAGTGCAAGTGATATTTGTGTTTAGTTCCCCTGTACATACTCAAAGACTTCACAGCTGGGGGACTTCTGACCTGCACGGTTCATATGCCAGCTGCCCTCCCCGAGGTCAGAGGTCTGTGCGGAACTGTTTTCTGCTCAGTCCCCACAGAGGCAGGTGCTTTGGCACAAGTTGTGGCAGCGTTTCATTCCTGGGTGCTTCAGATGCAGGGTGGATGTTCTGCAGCTGGCATTTTCCCTGTGGAGACATGAGTTATGAGCATTGCTTCACTTGAATCCCCCTTAGGGCAGGCAAACCCTGTGGATGTTGTGTTGTGGGAGGAGCCGTAAAAATATGATGTTTTTTTTAATGGACAGGGAAGAATTGAGAGTCTCACAAATAAAGATGTTCTGCCTCTGAGCTTGTCAGGGCTTTGAGACAAGTCCTGTTCAGCATTAAATAGAGCAGGTGTTGCTGCATGAGGACACATTTCTTTCAGCAGTGAGGAAGATGGACTCCAGTTTGTCTTGATGATTGAAGAGATTCAGGTTGAGTGGCCTCATCCTGCCTCCTTAAGGCACCATCCTTGCCTGTGCTGAATTATTCATGCTCTGTTTTGTAGGAATGCTGAGTTTGTAGGTGAAATCCATAAACAGCAAACAGAACATGTTGGTGAAGGTGGGATCTGCCTCACGCTCTGTCTTGCAGGGGTGGCTGAGTGTAGCAGTAGGAGCTGTATTTGGTAGGTGTTGCTGTGAATTCCAAAAAGTACTCTGCCATTTTATGGTTGTTCTGGGCAGTATGAGCTCCTTGGCAATACAAAGAGCTCCAGAGGGAGGTTTGAAGGGTTGTTTCTTTGTTAAGACAAAATGCAGGTACTCTGTGACCTCAAAAACAGGGAAAACATCAGCCATGGAGTAGAAAAAGGGAAGTGCTCATGNTCTAACAGTACTCTCTGATCCCTGAAAGTTCATGCCAACCTGCAGAGGTGAGATTGGGAATGAACTAATCCACCACCTCAGTGTTTGATTACCTCTGAAGAAATAATGCTCTGTAGGAGGTGGAGTTGGTGGATTTGGTAACACTGGAGGTAAGGGAATATTTCTCCAAGGGAGAATCTGATATTCTGAGCTCCCCATGGCTTGGTAGAATTAATATAACCTGACACGTGTTTCCTGAATATCTGGGACTACTTAGCTGTGAGATATTTAACAAGGAAGACACAAGGGAATATGTTATCCATCCCTGGTAATTAGCATGACCTAATACACATTTCCTTAGCACCTGAGATTGTTTTGCTGTGACATACTTGACAAAGAAGACAGGTGGGAACGCCTTATAGATTCATCCTCTTTGTGTTTGTAGAACCTGATCAGTCTCAAGGGCAGGTCAGCAGTGAGGATGACGAAGAGGATAGCAAGGAGGAGGAAGAGAAGGAAGATGATGCTGAAGAGCCAAGTTTTGTGATGGGAAGAGGATGAGGCCTTTCAGGGACATCTGGAAACACTGTTCATTGCTTTATATCCAGGAGCATGAAAGCCTTTCATCTCAGCCAAGCAGAACCCATTGGCCGTACGTTACATCTGCTTAACGGGGAATGGCCTTCACGTCACAGGCCCGAGAGATAATGATAGAGAAATGCCAAATAAGAGGTTTTTTCTTGATTGCTTGTATAACTGCTGTGCAGTCGGCTCTAAGTTTGCTCTAAAGAGTCAGCCATAAGTCTCTGTGACCCTAGAGTTCTTTCTAAAATGGCCCAGAGTGTTTTTCTGTCTGAAAGCTAAAACATATCCATTACCATTTAAGGGAAATATTACTGTGAAGGCTACGTATTCTACTTATGTCGGAGCTGGTACCAGTGGGATACATGAATCTAAGGGAAGAGTTAAACCTAATGTAGAAAAGTGATCTGTAGCCAGACTCTCCTGCACTGTGAGTGTTCTGAATTTGGGGTTTTGTATGGGGTCATCTCTAACCCAAAGAAATCAGTTTATGTTGCTAGACAAGTTCTATAGATTTTTAATCGGGATCCCTTTTTTATTGCTAAAACTTTTCCCTATTGCTTTTCTTCCATGTTTTTTAATTAATAAAAGGGATGTGTTGGATTGTTCTGTCTTCTTTTTTTTTTTTTTTTAAAGAGGATTTCAGTGAAATAAAGAGGTGCTTGCAGGGCTGCAGGAAAGGACAAAGAGATAAAGTTATTTGGCACACATGAAAGTATGGGAAAGGCGTTAGCTGCATGTCACTTACTTTTTGCTTTTGGATTGGAGCAATGTGTTTTCCCAAAGATTATGTCTGTAAAGCCTCCAAATCCAGTGACAAAAAGGCTTGGAATGGAATTGTTCCACTTGTGTTCAGCTTCATGTAATGACACCTGCCTTTCTCTCTGCTTGAGCTCTCTGCTTCGCACTTTGGATTCCCCAAGAGGAATCATAACATCTATATATCTATTTACTTACAGGTGCTTAAGTGAAAAGCATATGCATTGGTTTTACTTGTAACTTTGGTTGTTGTCTTTCCAGTGTATCTTTAATTAGAAGTGCCTGCTGGCTTTCAGTCATGCTAATCCCAGAGCCTTGCATCCAGAATGCGGTGCTACTTCTTCTTAAGCCTTGGTCAATGCCAAATTATTTTAAGCAAAAACAGTAAAAAGGGAGAATCTCTTTTTAGAGTTAGCCTTTATTGAACAGTGCTGCCAGAAATCCTGCATTTTGTCTGAGGTGGCTTTATGTAATGGCTTCTCACTTGTATTACTGTGGTGGCTGGGAAGCAGATGTGATCAAGTGCAAGTGATATTTGTGTTTAGTTCCCCTGTACATACTCAAAGACTTCACAGCTGGGGGACTTCTGACCTGCACGGTTCATATGCCAGCTGCCCTCCCCGAGGTCAGAGGTCTGTGTGGAACTGTTTTCTGCTCAGTCCCCACAGAGGCAGGTGCTTTGGCACAAGTTGTGGCAGCGTTTCATTCCTGGGTGCTTCAGATGCAGGGTGGATGTTCTGCAGCTGGCATTTTCCCTGTGGAGACATGAGTTATGAGCATTGCTTCACTTGAATCCCCCTTAGGGCAGGCAAACCCTGTGGATGTTGTGTTGTGGGAGGAGCCGTAAAAATATGATGTTTTTTTTAATGGACAGGGAAGAATTGAGAGTCTCACAAATAAAGATGTTCTGCCTCTGAGCTTGTCAGGGCTTTGAGACAAGTCCTGTTCAGCATTAAATAGAGCAGGTGTTGCTGCATGAGGACACATTTCTTTCAGCAGTGAGGAAGATGGACTCCAGTTTGTCTTGATGATTGAAGAGATTCAGGTTGAGTGGCCTCATCCTGCCTCCTTAAGGCACCATCCTTGCCTGTGCTGAATTATTCATGCTCTGTTTTGTAGGAATGCTGAGTTTGTAGGTGAAATCCATAAACAGCAAACAGAACATGTTGGTGAAGGTGGGATCTGCCTCACGCTCTGTCTTGCAGGGGTGGCTGAGTGTAGCAGTAGGAGCTGTATTTGGTAGGTGTTGCTGTGAATTCCAAAAAGTACTCTGCCATTTTATGGTTGTTCTGGGCAGTATGAGCTCCTTGGCAATACAAAGAGCTCCAGAGGGAGGTTTGAAGGGTTGTTTCTTTGTTAAGACAAAATGCAGGTACTCTGTGACCTCAAAAACAGGGAAAACATCAGCCATGGAGTAGAAAAAGGGAAGTGCTCATGCGTGTGTAGTAAAATGAGGAACAGTTCTACAACTGCTTCCTATTGCAAATAGGGCACTGACTAAGCAGTAATAATAATTTAAAGGCTTTAAACTGTCCAGGAGCTTGACCTGCTTACGTTAAATTCTTGTTCTGGATTCTTTTCTAGAGGAGTCCCACTCCTTTCCCTGACGGAGACTAATCTTCAGGGGTTAAAATTTGCTCTGTTCCATTTCTACGTGTGGTCGTGCAAGTGTGGGACCCCCGAGAGACAGCAGTGTTAGTGCTGAAACCCAGCAGAGGTGTTCCTGATCTCAGAGGTGAAAAGCACACTTGGCATAATAAATGTATCTGTCTCTTTTGTTAAGCTTTTAGGAAGTGTTTTCCTGTCTCTTCCCTCCCCCAGGGAGAAGGCAGTTCAGGATGATGGGATTACCCTGTGATAAAGGTGACCCATTGTGCTGGCTTTCGGCGTCTTCTTTATCTCATTTCCAGGGAAGGAACTCCCTCTCTTTCCCATAAGGCTGTCCCTGTGCTTTTGATGGGTTTATACAGGATTTCCTGCTGAGTCAATAGAGGAGGAGTGCAGGCAGATAGCAGCCGGGATTCCAGGGAGCCTGTGCTCAGCCAGAGGAGCTTGCAGCCCGGCGGAGGCAGAGCAGCGCTGCCTTTTGGCTTATGTAAGTGGCGAGGTTTTTTTTTCTGCTGTATAATTAACAATTGTAATAAAAGCACGTTTGCATCCCATTGCACCAATACCTTCTCTGTGCCAAGCCTTAGCGATAACGCAAGCCCCAGACCCACCAACATCTTTACCAGTGCGGCATTTCCATCCCGACCGTGCCTTCGGGGGACCCGCAGGTCAGATCTTTTGGGGTTTTTCCCCCTGCCAGCTGCACGTTCACAGCGGAGGGGCTGCGACCCCCGGGGTACCCCACCCGGCTGCGGGATGGGCTGCGTGCCGCGGGGCCGCCCCTCCTCTGTGACCGCTGAGCACACCCCGCTTCGGGGAGACCCCCAAAATCCACGGGGGTAGGGGGGGGACCCCCAAAATCCACGGGGG
>VWZG01008725.1:42957-62381 GCA_013396735.1 Grallaria varia
GGGTGGTGGGGATTGGTGTCTCATCCTGCCCCACCGGGTAGGGAGAATCCCCCTCTCAGGGTGGTGGGGATTGGTGTCTCATCCGGCCCCAGTAGGGAGAATCCCTCTCTCGGGGTGGGGGGGGTGGTACCTCATCCTGCCCGGACAGGGAGAATCCCTCTCTCGGGGTGGGGGGGGTGGTACCTCATCCTGCCCGGACAGGGAGAATCCCTCTCTCGGGGTGGGGGGGGTGGTACCTCATCCTGCCCGGACAGGGAGAATCCCTCTCTCGGGGTGGGGGGGGTGGTACCTCATCCTGCCCGGACAGGGAGAATCGGGGTGGTGGTGGTGGGGGGGGTGGTACCCTGCTCATCCTGCCCCACTGGGGTCTGTGCCCTGCCCAGGGCGGTGGGGGTGATGGCGATATGTGCCCCATCCTGCCCCAGGGGTGCTGAGGGTGGCTGGGAAGGAGCAGGAGAAACCCCCTGCTCAGGCTGTGCCCTGTGAGCAGGATCCCAGCTATGGTGATGGGGTGAGGGATCACGTCCCTGCTCCTGTTCCCACCCTGCATGGGTGCTGGGACACCCCAGGGGTGCTGCTGGGGGACCCCGAGCCCAAAGAGAACATCAGAAGGGCTTCCCCATGGCAAAGAGGGCCTGAGCCCATGGAAGAGGAGCAGCAGAGGCTCAGCCATGGCCTGCGGGGGCTTGGCCCATGTTACACAGGGAAGAAAGGCCCTGGAACAAACCCACTGACCAGTCTGGAGGTGTGGGGCAGAAACCTGGGTCTGGGGAGGGGACCGGCATCCCAAAAGCAGGCAGAGAAGCTGCCAGTGCTGCTGAGACACCTCTGTGTGTGTCACCACAGGTGGCATCAGCTTCGTGCCCTGCTGTGGAGAAATCCCTGCCCGTGTGCCTGCAGCAGGGCAGCTGAGACAGGAGGCAGGGCAGAGCCTTTCCCTGGGCCAGGTTAACGAGGTCAGTGTGAGGGAGCAATTATTGAGAGCTTTCTGTCATAGAATCATAGAATCATAGAATTGATTGGGTTGGAAAAGACCTCAGAGATCATCAAGTCCAACCCTTGGTCCAACTCCAGTCAGTTTACCAGATCATGGCACTCAGTGCCACGTCCAATCTCAGTTTAAAAACCTCCAGGGACGGTGAATCCACCCCCTCTCTGGGCAGGCCATTCCAATGCCTGAGCACTCTCTCTGGAAAGATGCCACTGTGAGATGAAGTGGGGTCAGACGTGTCGGTGGTGCAGTGGAAGTGAGTGAAAATGCATCTGGGATGGACTTTGCCAGAGCTGGCAGAGGAAAAGGTCTCCTGGGGAAGTTCTCATTCTCTCTCCGAAACTCGTCTGCCCTGTGCAGTAAAACTGTAGGACAGTTATTTCTGTAAGAACAAGTGTCCTAAACCTCTAACTTTGCAAGGCAGGAACGTGAAGTCTCCAGACCAGCCCTTCTCTGATGCAGATAACTGTCTGAGAAGTGTTTCCAGAGTGAAACTTCTTCAGATACAGTGCATGAAAAAAGCTGCTTTTGTTGTGTTTCAGCCCTTGGAGCGCTCCACCCAGTCCCTCCATGTCTATAGCCAGCAAGGTGAGTTTGACATCCCAGCACTGCTTGTTTGGGCTATGTTTGAGTTTATGGGTTTTATACTGAAATTGTTTACTTATTTGAGAACATTTCTTGAGCTGCTCCAGAGTGAAAATTCATCCTTGTGGTATTTTTAGCTTATTTTCCTAATGAAAGAAGCAGATGTGATTGGGTGCTCTTGCCCTCTCTCTGTAACCTCTGAATTCATGTGTCTTTTCAGTGGAATTTGTCCCAGGGGTCAAAGCTTCCAACATAAAAAGTTCTTACGTATTTTGTGAAAACAAATGGCCGAGTTGAGGCCATCAGTGTACCAGCTGGGGACAAAGTCAGTTAATTCCCTCCATGCTATACATTGCAGAATCCACACAGGATGTTGTCACAGGAAACAGCTCCATAATTTTGCTGCTCACAGACTCTTTCTGCCTCCCATCCTCCCAGGAGGCTTGTTTCTTCTTCTGTAAAATAGGTGATTCCTGTCTTTTCTGGAAACAGAGCACGAGCAGGAAGGTCTGTTATTCTCTTCTTGGTTTTATTGTTGTGTGAGTATTATTTTACGCGTTTTTCTTTCTTTTTCTTTTAAATATTTTGAAAACTCCTGAGCACGTCAGGAGCCATCCTGTACTCCTCCGTGGGCTGTAATGGAGGCCATGTCAAAAAGTGCCCTGGAAACATCTTATGCTCTTCCTGCCATCCTTATTATGTCTGAGGGGACTGCAACCTGAAAGCCCCCTGTGTTCAGGAAGGACAGTCTTGTGATCTGCAATGCTTTATTTGCTGCTGCAGTGTGATCTTTGCCTGAAACAGCATTTTAGTGACAGCATTCGGAGTTGTGGGCAGTTGATGGCCTTTTGATCTTTGCCACTTCAAAGCTCACAGCAGCCATGGCTTTGTTAGCTGGCCCCACGTGGCCCCTGTTTGTGGGGAGCTGGGGGGGGGGGGGGGGGGGGGGGTGGGAGGGTGAGCAGCAAGGTGCCTGTGACCTTGAGGTGTGGTGCTGAGACTAATTAGTGCTACACCAGGTGTGATTGTGGGCAGGCATCTCCTCCTGCGAGGAGCTGGTGAGTATTTTGTGGCCAGAAGGTGCAAGCTCTGGTGTTGGTAACGGAGCTGTGAGTGTGGGTATTAATTAGCAAATCATAGTTCCCATTCTTTAGAAGGCTGAGTTAAACATCTAGTTTCAGATGTTGGTCAGAGTCAAGAATTTTTCACTCAGAACAGGATCCATGGAATGTTTTATCTCCGTGGATGGCACAGGGATCACCAGAGCCATTTGGCAGCAGCCTGGTGATGTGGTGGTGTAAGGAGGGTGCTTTGGACCCCACGCTTGTCTCTGTGGCATTCACCACCTGAACTAGTCTTGCTGCTTTCATGCATCTCTGAGTGTAATCTTCTGAACCTGAAGATGATGGAATTTCCTGGAAGCAGCTCGCTTTTCCCCGTGGAATTGTCTTTTCCTTTCCCCGTGCTCAGAGCCACTGGTGGAAGTGAGGGGGCAGGTTTCTTGGTGAGATGTGGCTGATGAACGGAATGTGAGCAGTTCAGGAAACTGAACTTCCCACTGCAGAAGTTTGGGAAGTTCATTTGTTAACCCTACACAGCAGCCAGCTCTGTGTCTGTTGGAGGAGTTTGGGGGAGAAAACTGTGCCCATCGAAAATGACCCATGAAGAGCAATGGTTAAATTGAGAAAAACTGGTTTCCAAGGAAGGAGCAAAATGTGACTCCCTGAATTGGTGTTATTTTGATGCTCTAAAGAGAGGCATTTGGAGCCATTCCATGCTGCACTGGGAAATGAACTGTCAGCTCAAAACAAAATGGTGAGATGGGGGCCCTATTGCCAAAGTGTCTTCATGAAAAACAATTTTTTAATCAGCAAGGAGGAATTGGAGGGCAAAATTGAGGTGGCAGCTCTGAAGTAAAAGCCAGATGCTGTGCAGCCTTCCTGAATTCCTGCTGGAGTAGTTTCTGAGTTTTACCTGTATAATCTTTCCTAGTTCTCATGGTCATTTTTGGCAATTATGGACGGTCCCTTCTCAGTTCTGTGCCTTGCAACTGTGGTGGCATTTGGTCCATCATTTCCCACCAACTGAGGGCAACTTTTTTCAACCGTAGCTTTTCCAGTAGTTGATGGTCACTCTGCCTGCCTGAACATCGCTGTTTTATTTTATTCCCTCAGCGTTTCCCTCGTCATGAGTTCTGAATTAAACGTTCCGGTGGATCCCTCCACCCCAGCTTGCTGTGCTGAGCCTGGCACAAAGGGCATGGACTACCGGGACTGGGTCCGGCGCAGCTACCTGGAACTGGTCACGTCAAACCACCACTCTGTTCAAGCCCTTTCCTGGAGAAAACTGTACCTGAGCCGAGCCAAACTGAAAGCCTCCAGCAGAACCTCTGCTCTGCTCTCTGGGTTTGCAATGGTATGTGTGTGTTTTATGGCTTTCTGAATTGCGAAGGTTTTGGCTCTCTGTAATTTATAATCAGGGTTTTCCTCCTGGGAAGAAGCAGGACAGACTGTTGTTTCCTGAAGAGACAGGAGGCATCTGCCTTGGCTGCTGCTGGAGGGTTTGAGGCTGGTTGTCTGATACATGAGCGAGCTAAGACAACTCCCAAGTCAGCCCTTGAAAGTTCCTAATCCTCTACCTGCAAGTGTTCCACCAGCATAGCTGAACAACCCAGGAGCTGAGCTCTCCTTTGGTCCTGAGGCCATTCATCCCTTGCTGCTTTTACACGAGGTTGCTCGTGGGTGTGGAGCTCCTCCAGGCCCCCGTGGTTCCTGTGGTCCTGAACTTTATTTCAGTTTCTGTGTGTGTTTTGTCAGGTCACAGTGTCTAAAATAAGGTGGAGGTTGGGTCACAGTCTGCCAAAGTGAAGTTTGCATAGCGTGATCAGGGAGATCGTGTTATACACTGAGGTGTGAGAAGAGGCCCTGAGCCTCAGACCTCGTGTCAGGGGGCTCTGTGGCCTGAAAGGAGGCAAATCCAGTATATTTTTGTCAGTGCTGCCTATTGGAAGTAATCCCTGGTGCTTGCTTTCCACTGTGCTACACTTGGGTGTTATCTGGAAGCTATTTGCATAGGTCGAAACCATGGCAGGAGTGAGCAAATAAACAAGACAGACAGTCTGGCCCAGTGCTCAGACCTGTTGGAGCTGTGGTGTTAACCAAAAAACAGCTGTGCTGTGTCAGTGTGAGCCCCTTCATCTCCCTTCTGCTTCTTACTTACTAGGAGTGAGAATTGAAACCAGTTTGGGGGAGGTTTTCTGCTCAGGAAATGGGCAAGTCTGGTTGTTCCTGAGGTCTGTCAGCAGAGGGGCAGAGGGCAGTGCCTGGTGTGTGGGAGTAGATGTGAAGATGTTGTACCCTGCAGCTCAGAAGCTGGGGAGGGGAAGACAGATTTTCCAGATAGCCTTTCTCATTTGATTTTAGCTTTTTCCGCTGCCTTTTCCTCCCCCAGTCCCCCAGACCATGAGTCATCCATAACATTTCAGCAGTCCCTGATGACAAAGTTGGTCACCCAAAGTGAAGCTGGAAAGCTGCAGGTGGGGGGTTCAGGGGGAGAGGGGGCTCGGAGGGTTTGGGATTCCTCTGCACTCACTCTCTGTGTGCAAGAGATGCTCATAAAAGCTTTTAACAAAGTCTGTGTTGGTTTGTAACCAAACTTGCGTGCTGCAAGGGCAGAAGGCCCCTTCTTTTGAGAAAGCTGGGTGCTCTCCTGTAGAGTTCTCTCACTCAGGAGTTTTCCTTCTCTAAAAAGCCTCTCATTTGCTTGCCCCATGTGCCTCTGGTTACTGGAGTTCTGTGTGAGTCATTTGTGACTGTTCTCTTTAACCTGATTATTATATTAATGTTTTGTATTGTTGTGGACTGATCTACAACAGTGTGGTCACAACGAGCTCTCCATGCTGGGCTGTGCTGTCACTTGGCATCACTGGGAGGTGGGGGCTTGCAGCCCACCCACACTGAAAGGCATTGAAAACAAAGCATGCCTTCTCAACTCACACAACAGCAAGTTGCTGAAAGTCCTTGGCAAACTCACAAAGTTAACCATTGGTTTTGTATTCTGTTTAAAATGCAAGTCAAATGAACACACAGGTCCAAGAATTGTTATGATCGCCAGCCTAACTTAAGAAGTACAACCTGAAATCAGTAACATGTAAGACATTGCAGTAAGGATTTCTCTTTATTAGCAAGCTTTTCCTCACCTGATTGGATCTTCCTGTGAAAGCTGAGGTATTTGTTCCTACTGGCTTATTTCTTCTCTGGTAATTTGGCATGCAGGTATTTAGCACATGGATGTTTGCTCTATTGAGAGCACCTATTTGGCCATTGATGTAAGCAGAGAAGTTATTTAGAGATAAATAAGGGTGGACGTGGCACTTAAGGACATGGTGTAGGGGTGGGCTTGGCAGTGCAGGGAGACTGGTTGGACCTGACTATCTTAACGGTCTTTTCCAAGCTAAATGTTTCTGTGATTCTATGAAATAGTTTCCCTGAAGCCATGAGTGCATTTAACTATGTAAACAAATGTCATTCAGGGCTTGGCTATTGCTTTATTTACTTCCCTGTCGGAGTGTTTGATTTAAGCCAGTTCCATATTGGCTGAAAATTATTGCGAGCTGATGGATATTTAATCAACAGGCGATGGCTTTGATCCAGCTCCTTCTGGACAGGCTGCAGGATAATGTGAACCTTCCTCCTTACCATTCCTGGTATTTCTGGCAGAGAGTTGGGCAGATCAGGAGGATGTGGGTCATCCCATTGCCAGCTCTGCTTGGATTTGGGTTTGTGGGGTGACTGCATTCACCCCGAGGAGGCTGCAGATAAAGGAAATTCAGAGGGAGTTTAGGAAACATCCTTAATAATTTTCCTGATGGAAATAAGAGCTATTAGTTGCTAATCCATCTTCTCAATACTTGCCCAATTGCTACAGGATATGTATTTGATTAAATTAAAACAAAACAAAAACCCTAACAGATCTACTGAAGTGATTTTTACAGGCTGCCAAACCATCTGTGAGAATGTGTCATGGTTTATGTTAAGCCATTTGTCATCCTTTTGCCTGTTATTAGCTGTCCTGGTCTAAATTTCTCAAGATGAGTATCATCTTTGTTGTGGATAATCAGGGCTATACTGCTCTAAACCCCACCATCATTGCATGTAATTTAATGGCAGCTTAATTCTAAAATGTTCTCAGCACTTAGTCCTGTGAGCCTGGAGTTCAACAGGGTGATTGTCAAGCTTAAAATTAGGCCTCTGTGGAAATATTCCATGGCTTGGCACAGTGCTCAGCCTTGCAAAGCTGCGTCTGGGAAGAGGTTAAAATAAAGGGGGCGGTTGCATGGAAGAGTATAATTGTATTAAACATGACATATTAATAGTTTTACAGACTAGGCAGCGTATTTAATGATTTTTAAGTGGGTTATGTCAGCTTGTCCTCGTTCTGCTATTGCGGTCAGGGAATGACGTGACAGTCTGTGCAGGGTAAAGCAGTAAGAGCTCACTCACCTTTTCAGCACTTGTTTGGGTTAAATGAACTGGTTTTCTGCCTTGCTGCCCTATCTGGATTGTTGATGTTTTCCCCTGAAATACCTCTTAGTGAGCCATCAGTCAGTGTTAAAAATTCATCACATCGCACAGCTGAAGCCAGCCCTGGGGAATAGGTTAGTCTGGGAGGAAACATCCAATTAGCTGGAAAGTGCTGCTCATGTGAAGGATAACAAGCAGAAATTGATATGTTGACATCACCCGGGCTTTCAGCTTTAATATAAAGCTATAAATTGGACATGCAAGTACAATTCCCATTCCGCTGGCTGAATACCATGTCTCTGGGTATTACAGCACCCATTAATGAACAATATACCTGCAGCTTTTCCTGGCTGATGGGGTGTGACTGGCAGCCACAGCGCTGTACAAATTCATTGTACATAGAGAACAAGTCTGATCTCCTCCCTCTCAAATCAATAGAAGGGGAACTGCAAAGAGAACACGCACAAGACGACGTGAAATGTGTTTTAATTAAATTGACCTTGCAATAGATAGTGAGGCCAATCCTGTGTTAATATTTTCTTTGCTGTACAACAAGAACAGCTCTAAACTGCAAACAGGAACCTATAAAAAACAAACAAAAAAAGGTAATACTGCCATATGTTCATAATTGGGACAAAAGGCTGGGAAATATCCAAGAACTGTCACAATATTTTTGGTGTCTCTAAAATCCTAAATAGTTGCTGAAGGTATAAATCTGGACTTCTAGAGATTGTCCATTTTCCACGTGTTATATCCTGTTTGCTGCTAAATGGGTTCAGACTTGACTGTGATCCCCTTGTTCAGGCTGCTGATAGTTTCAGAGTAAATGCAGGTAAGGCAGGAGTCGTGCCCACTGGCTTCCATTCCCTTTAAATCCTTTCCAGGGCTTCCAACAGGGAGAACATGAGTGTACCCCTAATCTTCCAGTGCCTAAATAATATTATTAACAAATAATGCTAGAGCAGGTGCTGCAGGTGATTATACAGAGCCTGCAATGGCTGCTTGGGGGGTATCTCATGTGAAGTCTGGATAAAGTAATTGTGAGTCAGTTCTGCAAAATCCTTCCTTGTCCCAGAATTGCCTGTTCAGGCTTTGCCTTGTCACGATGGTCTTGAGAGGCACTGCCTTGAGGCCAGAACCCAAGCGTGGCTTCTTTCCATGTAGCTGTGCCGTGCTGGAGCAGCAGGTCACCTGGGATCACCAGAGGTTTCACCTGCTGCCAGGAGAGTTAATATCTCTGTAAATAATAAAGTGCAACTGCAGATCCAAGCCAGCTGCTAGAGGGGAGGGTTTGATAGTCTTGTCCACTGCTTTTGGGGCTTCTCGCAGCAGAAATGGTTTGTGCAGTTCCTTTCAGGGATGCCACCACACAGAAGTACTGCTTAAGTAATTGTACAAATTCTCATGCTAAACCAGTTAACAGGCCTGTACTCCAGTTCTGATCTCAGAAAAGCCTCCTGCTCTCTTGCACTTATTCTGCTTCTTGAGGTTTATTTAATTAAAGAAAAAATAGCTTTAGAGGCCTGCTCTTGTTTTGGGAAGGAGACTCCTCTCTGAGTTGCTGAGCACACCCATAAGCCAGTAGCTGTCTCTTTCTGCTGAGTGTGTCAGCAAGTTATTAGCTCTCAGGGGAGAAATTTGAGGGTATAAATAACTTGTATCTGGGCATATTTGTAATGAAAACAAGCATAAACTGTTCTGAGAATAGAAGGCAGCTATTTTAACTATGGGCTAACTTAAACCGTAAAGTATTTGTGTGCTTCCCATGGGGGGCAGTGAACCCTGGCTGGCCACCAGCCCGGGGAGCTGCTCGGTTTTGCTTTTCTTTACGCACCCAAAGTTGAAACTTCCTGCTCTGCAGCCACGAGTGAGGAGCGGAAGGAGAAAGGTGTGACAGGCGGGGGGGCTCTCAGGCTGTCAGCTGCCTCCCAGCCCCACGTGTCATCTAATGGGTTCCTTCTGTTGTGTGCTGGGGTTGATGCAGCTCGTATGGCTCGTGGTCGCAAGGAGAGACGTCGTTGTTTCCGAAAGCGACGGCGCAGAAACGCGTGCCTGAGCCTCAGAAAGGCCGAGGCACAGACTGCGGGAGGAGCTGCAGTGATCCTTCCAGGCTGCCCTTCCAAAAAGCACTGGAGTGTGTACTTGACCTTAGGTGTTCTTCCTGAATAGAGATGCTTTCCTGGAAGGAAGCCTTGAGAAGAGGACAAACCGGCAGCTGTTGACGAGCTCTTTGTTCCTTCCCCCGCCAGGTTGCCATGGTGGAAGTGCAGCTGGAGGTGCAGTACAAGTACCCCCAGATGCTGCTGATCGCCTTCAGTGCCTGCACCACGGTGCTCGTGGCAGTTCATCTCTTTGCCCTCCTCATCAGCACCTGCATTCTGCCCAACGTGGAAGCAGTGAGCAACATCCACAACCTGAACTCCATCAGCGAGTCGCCCCACGAGCGCATGCACCCCTACATCGAGCTGGCCTGGGGCTTCTCCACCGTCCTGGGAATCCTCCTCTTCCTCGCCGAAGTCGTGCTTCTGTGCTGGATAAAATTCCTGCCTGTGGGCTCCATCCTGAAAAACGAGACCAGCAACGCAGAGAAGCCCAGCAGCCATGCCGGGTGGCAGTCAGCACTGGTCTCCACCATCATCATGGTGCCAGTGGGGCTGATTTTTGTCGTCTTCACCATCCACTTCTACCGCTCCTTGGTGCGGCACAAAACGGAGCGGCACAACCGGGAGATCGAGGAGCTCCACAAACTGAAAGTGCAGTTAGACGGGCACGACAGAGGCATGCAGGTCGTGTGACAGAGCAAAACACCTGGTTTGCACCAGGGATGGATTGTCTTGAGGCTTCCATATGTAAATGCTAATTGCCTGCCATTTCTAGCTGTGGGTTCTAGTGCTGTTTCACATGCTGGGGTCTCTGGCCCAATTCTGGTCCTACACACATGGTCTTTAAGTCCACACTGCCGTGGAGTTCATGGTCAAAACTTTGCCTACCTTAACATTGGTTCAGGTAGCCAAAAATCCGTATTTTTTTTTACAAATGCAATATTCTGTTGCCAAAAGTGAAATTGCGTCAGCTTCCAAAAAGCCAGTGTGTGTGTAGGACCTGTCTTGTGTGTCAGAATTAACTCCCTGGCTGTCAGTGCAGCCACAATTAACTGGCAGCTCATTTCTAGAGCAGGGCTGGTTAATGTGGGCATCTGCAGCTGACTCGAGGACATCCAGGAAAGCACAACAGAAACTGAGAGTGTTGTTCACTGTTGTTCCAAAGCAAGTATTCCATAAATACAGAAAGAAATCCGCCTTAGCTTTTTTGTTCTTTTCTTGCTGTTCTTTACTATATTTTTACAGCTGGGGAAGTAGAATTTTGAATTGCAGGAGGCTGGGAAGTTTCTCTCATACTTTCTTCAGCAGCATCTGTCACTTTAGATCGAATGAGTGCCAAGATCATGTGGTTTTTTCCCAATAAGAGGTGAGAGTGCCCAGGGAAGGTTTACAGGTGTTTTAGTTTTAACAAGGACATTCTTAAAACAGAACAGTGACAGGGAATTTAATGAGACAAAACTTTGAAGGACTAGCAAAGCGAGTTTCAAGGAGGTAAGGAGTGACAGCAAATACTGCATGAATCTGTTGCTGTGTATTTTCATTCGTGTATTGCTGTGATGCCTTTTGCCTGTTTTGCTGGAGAGAACAAGCCCAGTCCTGTGCATTTCATCATTCGGCTTTTTTTAATTGGCTGTAGCATTTTTGTGTCAGAAATGAATGCTTCCTTCTCCCTCCACCAAGGCAGGCAACTCCTCTGGTGGAACCTGGAGCTGCACTGGTGAGCCTGATGGAGCTGGATCCGGTGGGAATGCTGTGTGCCATCAAAGAGCTATCCTTTTCCTTTGAGCTCATTTCTTTTTTTCAGCAGCTGAGACACCGACACTTACAGGTCTGTGTTGCTTAGCAAGGGAAGCTTGTAAATTCTGTAGCATCCTTGTGGGTGAAAACTTCTGTGAAAAAAAAAAACAACACAATTTAATGATTTTTGGTAACTTTGTGGAGGGAAAAGAGTGTTTTGCAATCATCAGCTCTTTGAAGGGAAAGTAAGGCTTTCTGCCACACAGGGCTGCAAGAAGCATAAGCACATTTTCTTGGCCCTGATCCTGTGCTGATTTCCTCCTCTGCACTCAAAAACTGCAGTTTCAAGTCTCCGAGGCCTTATAGGTTTCTGAAATCATTAAGGATGTTTGTAATGTCCTCTTTAACCCTGGTCCCTTATTCCACTGGGATTTGAGAGCTCTAATGGCAGTATATGTCAGGCTTCCCAGAATGGAGAGTACACGCAAACCCCAGGGCAGCAGGGTGAGACTCTCCCAATATTCCTCTCTGGCAAGGGCCTTGGGAAACCAACTCTCATCTCTCTTGTTTACATGTGAATGTGAGCATTGCTGAACAAGTTGCTTAGCACTGTGTCTGTGGCTTTCATCTGCTGTTCTTGCTGCAGTTGGCATGTACCATATTGGCTGATGTGCAGCAAAGAAAATTGTCTTTGTGTGCTAAATGACTAATCTGTACTCATGTGCATATGCAAAAAAGTCAGGAGTGCCCTCCAGAAAGGGGGTGGTCCTGAATTTCCTACAAACTCCCCGGGAATCTGCCCTCTCTCCCTCCTCTTTTTACCATAATAAAAATTAAAGGTTTATACAACAAAATCAGAGTTGAGTTTTCTGCCAAGTATTACATGTGTGGGCTCTTCCACCAAAGGAATTTCTGTTGTGAGGCCAGAGCCAGACCAGATGGGATGAATCTCTCATCTGTACTTTGCACTGTTCCTCAACATCAGTAATAATAGGACCTTATGTACTGAGGAGCTCAGGAGGTTGTTGAGGAAAGTACTGAGCCATTTTTGCAATTTAAAAGAGTTTCCCCATGTGCATACAGTGCTGCAAAAGCAATGCAGCTCGTTTGGAAACAGCCAATTCATTCATTTGGTTTTTTACAAATGTAATGAACTTCAGCAAATGTAGAAATGCAGCAGAAACTGTGCTTTGATTTTGTAGAATAACAAGGCTTTGGTGGGATTGGATTCAAGATCAGTCTCAAGGCAGAACATCTATGACTGGAGTGGGATCACCTAACTCCAGCAGGGAGTCAGGTACGGTTTGGGATGGTGTCCCAAGGGCAAATGTACTTAAACCAGAACAATAACATGCTTTCCCATCTTTGCTTGCAGCTCTCTTGGGTCTCTCTGGGCACCGAGTTTTCCCTTCCCTGAGAAGCCCATGGGAGTATTTTTGCTCTTGGACTCTGGCATCTGGGATCTCTCTGGGATCACCTTTATGCTGTAACTCCTTTCCCAACAACAGTGTTTGCTTTTCTTGCTCCTGCCTCTCTTCCTTCACCTTGTGTACATTTCCATCTCTGTCAGGTCCAGACCTCTGTTGCAGACAGGTTACCTGTGGTACCACCTGTAGCAGTTCATCCACGGAGGAAGGAGTAGGGATGTTGTAGTTGTCCAGGTGGGTGTTTCTCTGCTGCAGCACCAAAAAGTCCTCCTTGCTGCTGCTGCTGCTGCCCGTGGCTGTCAGCAGGATTCCCATCAGTCAAGCACGAAGATGCCAGCCTTTCCACACTGTCACTGCTGGCCCAGCAGGGCTGTGTTGTGTCTGGGTTTGTCTGTCCCATGCTGTCACCTCTCTGTCGTTCCTGGGGTGTCTGTCATTCCTGGAGTGTCCCAGGTTTTGTGTGGCTCCATTCCTGCAATTCCTGCACAGAGATACTTCTCCTGAGGGTTGTGTGTTGAGGATCTCCCCTGATGTGTGTGTTGGCTTTGTACCAGCCTTGGGCTGCTGCGCCCTGGGGTTGCTGCTGCCCTGATTCTCAGCCCCCTTGGGCTGTGACTTGCTGGACCAGTTATTACTTTATTTGGGCCATTTCTCTTAATTTTTGCACTGGGGCTTAGCATGGGGACAGCCACAATCTCACTCCAGAGTCCTGAGTCTTCCTCCAGATTTTTTTGGACAGTTTTTGCCCAGCAGAAAAATGCCCCTTGCAGACTCCATTGCTGCAGTCACGCTGGCTGCCCCCCCTGCAGTGGGGAAGGAGCTCAAAGACAGGAGTACAGCCCTACTTTGTGTGATTCCCAGGCACCTGCCTTGGTTCAGGAAGCAATTTCTCTCCTTCCCTTGTTAGCAGGAGTAAGGGCAGTGCGGGACTGAGAGCTGGATGCAGCTGTCGGAGCAGTGTCGGATTCTCCCTTTGCTGTGTTTAGTGGCAGCTCTCACTCTGTAAGCTCCCTATTTTTAACACCACCCCAGGGCAGGCCTGGCTCCCCTTGTTTCAGTGGATATGTGACCCTCGGAGAGACTTTATGACCGGGAGAGATGGAGCAGTGTTGGGTTTGACTGCCTGGGCCAGGCACATGTGACGGATGAAAGCGATCCTGGGCGAGCGCTGCCGTAAGCGCTCAGATATGTGGAAGTGTTTATAGAGAGCACTGGGGCGGGTGCAGCTGCACAGCCAACATCCTTCCTGGCTCTGGCATGTGGGGATGGGCAAGCCCAGCTTGAGGACACCTGGGCTCGGGGCTGGAGGTGCTCCTCTTGCCTTTAGTAACGTGCTTTCTCTGCTTCCCTGGCCTCCAGTCGGGAGCCATGGAGACACACCATCCATAACGCTGCTGATTCCTTTGAGAACACAGGCAGAATCAGACTCGAGGAGAAAAGACAACACAGAAAGAACCGTGCCTGGCCAACACCACCTATGGAGACTTTCTGCTGTGCCTTTTCCAACCAGCCTTGCCCATCTCACATTGGCCTCTTCAGCCACCAGCACGCCTGCAGCAAGCGTGGGGAGAGCCCTGCCCAAATCTTTGTTCCCGAAGCCTGGCCATGATGATGATGATGATGGGGCGGGTGCAGCTGCACAGCCAACATCCTTCCTGGCTCTGGCATGTGGGGATGGGCAAGCCCAGCTTGCCTGAGGACACCTGGGCTCGGGGCTGGAGGTGCTCCTCTTGCCTTTAGTAATGTGCTCTCTCTGCTTTCCTTGCCTTCAAACGAACAGCAAAATGGTTTTGGATTTTCCCTGCTGCTGTAGCTTCTTCATCTTCTGAATTTCATTGGATCGACTTTTAAGACAGCTTCCTCAACACCCTGCCACCTCCAGGCTGCAGTCTCAGATTGAGCTCCCAGCTCAGCTGGGCCAGCAGGGTTATTTTCTGATTAACTCACAGGCTCTTCTCTGCACCCATCTCAAAGCAGTTTCAGAAATTGACCATCTGGATTTGGAGAGCACTCCCCTGAATCCCTGTGTCCCCCGCTGGGAGCTTGCCTTCTGCCCAGGGTTGTGACAGGGATGAGTGCTAAGAGGGAAAAACAATCTGTATTTTAGCTTTGCCTATTCTTGTTTTATCTCTGCATGAGCAATATTTAATGTAGAGCACACTAATGTATCTCGATTATTGTCCAGCTGTGTGACAGGAACTGGATAAATTTGCTCAGTTTTGCACTTCTTACTGATTGCAGACTGATTTTTTGATAAGGCAGCTCAAGTCCTCCAGCATCCTCTGTGGGGTAACTTGGGTTCTGCCTTTTTCTAAAAAAAATCTTGAGCAGATATTATCCTTCTCCTTTTAAGGTTTGCAAGTAGATAACAATTAGATGTGCTTCCTCTTAATGAGAGTCTGGGTCTTGGCACATGTTTTACAAGGAGGTGAAGAAGACAGTTAAGAAGATGAACAGCTGTGACAGGAACTTGTATAACAGGAAGACCATCAAAGTTTCTCTTCTATTAATAATACCAGCTTAGTGCACAAAATTACTTTTCAGAGCTCATTAATTAAGATTAAGACCTCCTTATACTTTTCTCAGATTTCTGTGATACTTGGCAGTCAAATTGTTAATGCTTTGTAACTCTGCAAAACAGGGTTTTCTGGCTTTTTTTTTGTTTTGTTTTGTTTTCTGACTTTTTAGGAGAGAATGTACATAAAGTTTTAAAAAGTAATACTGAACAGATGAGTGTAATTACATTTTGATCTAAGGATGATGCCCAACAAGCTGTTTAAAATGTCAAAAGACTGACCCAGCAGTGACTGTGTAGTGACTAGTTTAAGTTTGGATTTCAAAACCAGCAAGACAAAGCCCTCAGTTTTTGGCTTAATATTTAATTATTTGTGTTTTTTCACATTGAAGATATCCACCAGGAAGAGCTGGAGTTTTCTGGCAAGAGCAGCAGCTTCCTCCATAGTTTGACTGAGAGAGAAAAATTTAGCTAACAAATGCGGGGCACAGAATGAACTAACACTGTGTTATTGTGGCAATCTGATTCATCAGGAGCCATCATCTGCTTCCAGTGCGGAGAGAATGGAACAGCAGGTACATGCACAGAAAGTGTTTTAGCAGGCTGAGAGCACAGTATAAATCTAAAAAGGGAGCATTGGAAGTTAGGGCCAAGCATTAATGGCAGTACTTGATTGCTGCAGTTGGAGCAGAGGGTGGGATCGATGGAGAGGCTTGGGACTGGAAGGGTGATGGGGATACAGGCACGGTGACTGCTCTGTGACAGCTTGCCCTGGGTCTCCTCTGTGTCCCTGTGCTGGGCTCCCCTAGGCTGGCAGCCTCCTCCTCCTGCTTGGATGAAGCTCCTCTGCTCCCTGCAGCTGCTGAGCCCTGCAGACACCCACCAGCCACACGGTGCTGATCACAGCAGGCTGCGGAAAAAGGTGAGGAACTGCCCTTTTGGGAGAATCCCAGAGTGGTTTGGGTTGGAAAGGACCTTAATGATAATACAGCTCTACCCCCTGCCATGGGCAGGGACACCTTCCAGCAGCCCAGGTGACTCCAAGCCCCGTCCAACCTGGCCTTGGACACTTCCAGGGATGGGGCAGCCACAGCTTCCCTGGTCAACCTGTGCCAGGCCCATCACAGGGAAGAATTTCTTCCTAATACCTAATCTAGATCTGTCCTCTTCCAGTTGCAGCCTATGAGGAATATCCTGGGAAAGAGCTCGCTGGGAGCAGGCATGGCCTGCCTGCTGTCTGTGTTTGCAGTGACAGGTTTCCATCGGAGAGGCCGTGCTGGGACTGCTGAAGTCACTCCTGGAGCACCTTGGTGACACTCACCAGCTGGTCTGGATGGAGGTTTGGGGTTTGGGACTGCCCATGGCAGCCCTGATTCTGGGTCCCTGCTGGAATTAACACAAAGCCAATGTCCACAACTGTTTAAATATGGGGCTAAATAGCTGGTTCGTAGCACAAAGGGCTAGAGCTGTGTCTGTTGGCTTACACTGAGGAAAGTGTCCTGATTTCTAGGAACTGTTTTGGGTGAAGAGCTCCCTCTCCTGCAGTGCCCAAAGCAGAGGGCAGTGCCTATGGCCCAAGTGCATTACCCTACAGTAAATCCTGTGCATTGTGCCATAGAAGTACTTCCAGGGCAGAACACAGCAGTGCAGGGACGCCGAGATCCCATTTATAAATATGTCTGTCCTCTTTCCTTACCAACTAAAGCCAGGCAGCACTGTAAGGTGGTGTTTTACTGCTGTGGGTGTGACTGTGCTGAATGGTTTTCGTGGCCCAACTGTGTTTATTAAAGGATCACGCTTCCTCCATGGCACAACTTCATTTTCAAGAGCACAGAAGTTTGTTCAGAGCAGACAGATGGCCTCATATCAGCTTCTGCTGCAAATGACTACTTGAATCTTAGGTACGAGGCATGATTCAAACCTGCCTGCTGGAGGTGCCAGGAAAATAAATGATAGCTGCCAGTGTTGCAGTCTGTTGCCCAGCTTATTCCCAAAATCAGACTCTTGCTACTGAGAGCTGACAGCGGGGTTCAGAGATGACAAATGATCAGAAAATAACACAGCCTGTGCAGGCCTTTGGTCTGATCCCTGTCCAAACTTGGAGAGTCGGCATTAGCCCTCTGCAAATCCTGCTCGTTGGTCCCAGAAGATACAGGTCGCAAGGAATTTATGATTAATCCTCATTGTTAAAAGCATGAATCTTCAGCAAAGGATAATTAATTAGTTCTCAGTGTGTTGTACTAGCTGTGGAGAGGTACTTGCTTCCTGTCTTCCCCTGAGAGCTGGTCTCTGAAGGATCTGAGGCGGGTAAGGAGATAGTTGTGCCCCCAGGGCACGGTGTAACATTCAAAATAGTCTGACAGGATCAAGTATGGGCCCGGAAAAGTTAAAATCTGGCAGAGCTTGGGCTGAAACTGTGTCAAGGGCTGTTTAATTTTCAGCTCAGTTTGATGATTCTAACTTTATTTCATTTAATTTAAGTGTTTAGAAACTGGCTGTTCGGTTTTTCGTTACAACACAGCTAATGGATGTAATACCCATTTCTGACTTTGACCTAAAAGCTCCCATGGCCCAGGAGAACCTTTGAAGCCCGCCCCTCCTTTGCACTCCCTTATTTCTGTTGGTTAAATTTCCATTTTATTGAGCTTATCTCTGCTCACACCTGGTTCCTTTACACACGCAAACAAACCGAGTCCTACAAAATGCCATACCTCGTTTTACAAGTGCCCTGCCAAACCGCAGCTGAGGCTCCCTCCTGATCACACGGGCCTCCCTTGGAACGAAAGAGCTGTTTCCAGCAGCTCTTTGCCCAGCTCCTCGTGCCTTCCCCCGGCGCTGAACTCTGCCGAGAGCTCCCTGAAGGTGACGCACACCCGGCGGTGCTGGATGTGCCTGCGGTGGATGCCGTGCTTCCACCTGTACCGCGCGTCCCCCTGCAGCACCACCAGCGCCCGGCGGGGCAAGTGAATGGCAACCATCACCTCCTTACTGGGGACCAGCCTCGGGCTTTGTGCCTGGGTTCCCTCCTCGCCTGAAGTTCTGCACGTGCGTGTGAAAGATCTGGGGTGATTTAATTCCCCCTCGCTGGAAGTGGGGAATAATTGGATGGTGTAGTCCGAGTCGCAGGACATGGAGAGCACAGTTTTGGAGAGCAAGTTCAAACTAACCAGGCGCTCCCCCCACAGCCACCAGTCATCGAAGTGGGGGTCGATGGCAGAACCCCTCTCTGGTGTGTAGTCCAGGTTGCACTGTTCCACAGGTAGGAAACCACTGAGCACAGAGCAGGCCTTCATTTGGGCCACGATCTTCCTACTGAAACTTGGCAAACCACTGAAGCCGCCAGCTTTCAGCCTTTGTTTCTTGAAGTTCACTCTGGGTCCATAGTCCTGTTGGAAAAGAAGAGGGAGGAAAGAAGCTAGTGTAAAGGAAAAATCTAGGACGTGTTTTTGGAGAGGCTATGGGCCCCTGCAGGGTTGTGTTCTCATCTGTTCCACTGGCCTGGTCACCAGGTTGTAAAAGGACTCAGTGAATCTACATGAATCTCTCTGGGGTTACATTTGTAAAGTCAAACCAGACCCAAACACCCACTTCTTGCCCTGTGTGAGCTTCAATGCCTGGACATGCACCAAATGCTGTTATTGTAAAGATCATGTATTTTTGCAAGAAGCAAATTTTAATTACAGGTAATTCTTGCCACTGATTTCAGGAAAAGCTCTCAAAGGGAAACATTTAATGAAACATCTAAAAATTTGGGGTTTTAACTGAAAACAGCTTTCCTTTTCCAGAGGGATCCAAGATCAAATATGCTTATAAAGTCCAACCTGTTTCTTCCGGCCGGACTGTGACGGTTTCCAGTCATCTCGATCCATCAGTTCCACCATCTCACACTCTTCATCTTCACTAATGAACTCCTCCGCCAGGAACACCCCTGGAAAGGGGAATGCCCAGCCAGCAAACTCAGAGTGCTCATTTCCTTTAGCTAGGCCTGTTGCTGGACAGTAAGTGAAATTATCTTCTCCCTGTGGAAATAACAATGGAGAGGAAAAAAAGCAATAAGGCATTTCCATTTTTGTT
This sequence comes from Grallaria varia, assembly GCA_013396735.1. NCBI lineage: Eukaryota > Metazoa > Chordata > Aves > Passeriformes > Formicariidae > Grallaria > Grallaria varia. The sequence goes on from VWZG01008725.1 coordinate 61,911, forward strand.
TTACCACTGCAACCTTGATACTGCAGCATGAAAACTGTATGGGATTCTTGCAGATGTGAGAAATTTCACAGGTGCTTTTGGGGAACAAGCATTCCCTGGTTTTTGGGGGAGGGTTTAACACAGCTGCAGCATCTCTGTGCTGCTTGCTGGAAGCCACTTTTTTCATCCTAGCTATGTCTTTATCTTGCAAAGACGGGGAAGAAGGGATGATCCTGTGAGGCCACAGGAGATGAATGGTGGGCACTGCTGCAGGGATGTGGGTTTGTCACAAGCAATAAACGCTGCACGAGGAAAGCTGATAAAAATCGCCCAGGCCAGCAGGCTAAGCTGTCGCAAAGGAAGGCCACGTGTGAAGCTCAGGTGAGCTCCCCCTTGGCTCCTCCCTTGGCACATCGGGGGCCTCGGGAGGGCGAGAAATCCACAACACCCCTGGGATGGGGATGGAGGAGCGATGGGGATGGAGGGGATGGG
>VWZG01008732.1:0-35990 GCA_013396735.1 Grallaria varia
CCTGTATCACCCTCTTTGTTAAGGCCAGATCCAAAATCCATTAGTGACTGTGAAGAGCCTCCTATTGACTCCATGAAGCTTTAGATCAGTTCATGGGTGCGAGCCTAAAGCAAGATGAATGTGCCATCTGTTTTCTCCGATGATATTGTTTCTATTCTCTACCCATTCCTTTAGAATGTCTGCTGGGTGCCTTTTCCTTTTTTTCTTTCTTTACATTTTCTTCTTCACCAGCTACAATAGCATTCTCTTCTTCACTACCCCTCTAAGCTAAAAAAGTACTGGATGCTACCATTTTTCTAGCTCATTTTCATAATATTCTCAGATTATAGCTTGCTTTCTTTTTCTTTGTTAAATAGCTACATACTACAATATAAGGTAGAGCAAACAGCTCTCTCCTCCAAATATGAGAGGACACTGGTTAGCATATAAACACTAACAAAGAATAACAAGGTGAATTTTTGTCAGTTTGCAGCTTTAATAGCAGTACTATTTATAATTCTGTGCTAAACAATTCTGCTGCCTCACTAGGTTTGTTTCAAAGAAACTTTATTGCTAAGTGCTTTACTATTTAATTGATGCATTACTAGATTAAAAAAAAAAGGAGAGAGAAAATAAATGAAAACAGAAGAAAGGGAAGGGAAGATACAGACACTTGTCTCTGCTTTATGATACTAGAACAAAATAATTAGAATGAATGGTTTCTCTATCCATTTAAGTTTGTATACTGCTTTAAATTATTCACTGGGTTAATGCCTTCTTTCTCAGTATGTCCAGAACAACGAACTGTTTTCTCAAACAATTTAGTGCTACAACAACAAAATTATTTAGGAGTGACTTACTTTTTCATTCAGTCTTTCCTGTGTTTAATGCCTTCAAACCTGCTTCCCAGCAGCTGTTCATGGAATTCAGACTCTACCTTGCAGCACACAGATGTTGACTCAAAATCCATGAGAAAAAAACTTATAAAATCAGCTCCTGTTTTCTGCAGTAGTATCGTCAAATTGATGTTACCATCATTCTTGCCATTGATTCATTCAATTATATACGATTAATGCCTGGACTTTCCACAGTATAAATGTCAGAGATCCCAAATGTTGTCTGATGGGGATAAGCTGCCCTTTCATACATCCAAAGAGAACTCATATATGCTTTCCTTGCAGCACTTTTGTTTTAAAGCATACACCATTGTCTATGATGCAAACACTGTGACCTTCAAATCCCTGAAATCCTTTGCAGTGCACTTTTTAAAGGACTTGCTGTTGCAGGAGAGGTTTGGATGAGTTGTTCTGATCAATGCAACAACTCATATAATTTCCCAGAAGTGCTTGAATAGCACCAGAAACTGAGAAATTAATCTGAACAGTCTCCCAGATGTGTTCTGGGACAATAGAAATGTCAAAAAAACAAACAAAAAAAAAAAGACTTAAATCCATCTATTAAAATTTCTAATCGTCCAGCCGATACTTCTGTATCCTAGCAATGATAAAAATGAGGATTCTCTCATTTCAAAATGAAAACAAAACCATATTCCTTTCTCTACATCAAACCAGGAGTCAGTAAACTGGTTATCATAAATGGCATTCCTAATAACAATTTTAGCAAGTATCTGGAGTACTAAAAAGACCCACACTTCATGAAGAGATAATCCATTGCAGCTGAAATAGAACGGGATGTGAGATTCAGTTTTATACCCACTCACTGAGTTCACACCTAGTGTTGTCTCTGGATTTTAGATTTTTTAAAATGTAAAATGTAACTTTTAAAAATGCAAAATATCCTAGTAGTCCCCTAAAGCACCTACCAGTCTTCCTGGGAAAGTTTAACATCTTTGGGCTACAGAAACAAAGTCCCTCTAATCTACTGCCTTCATAGTAGCTTTCCTTTCCTCTTGCTCCTTTGAAAGTCAGGATCAAGCATCCCTGTATCCTATGGATGCAAACTACCTGGGGACTAAAGTGCTTTCTAGGGAAATGGAAACTGTATTCATAGTTCCTCCCCATCTTAAGGAGATCTTAATGATCCATACCTTCATCTGAATGGTGGGATAGGAACAGCTACCACGTGTCCTCTCCATTAAATGAGCAGCTTCAGATTACCTCTGGGCAATTAAACTTCTTAAGTGGTTCAAACCCAGGGACGTCATGTTTGTGAATGGTGCCAGTTGAAAGACAAATAGTGATCTATGGGCAGCAGCACTCCCAGGAAAGCACAAGGGCAGAATTAAGATCCTGAACCTAACTGAAAACACCCCAACACTCACTAATTCTGATAACCACTTTGCCAGGTATCTTCATGGAAGCTTTACTTTGATTTTTATTTGTTAAAAAAAGTTATTTATATAGGTAATTATTACACTAATATCTGCAAAATAGGAAGGAAAGCAATTATCACCAGATTTTAAAGACCTCTGAAAGCTAGGGCATCAGTAAGAAAAAGGCAAAACAAGAATAAAAGAAACACACTCATATTGGATATGGAAGAAGTATAGGAAAATGTTGCATTTGCTTTTCAATGGTATTTTCAATGGTATTGACCTTGTTAATGCAGAAATAGTTTTAAAATTTGAAGATGAAGAGAGGATTTGGGGCCATTGAGATTTTGATAAAATTATTGCTTTTATAATGATGTTTACAGTCCTAGTTCCATTTTCAACTTAACCTTTAAAAATAATGGTTTGCCACTCAGTTTCTCAATAGGCCCTTTTTCTCTTGTAGCCTGCAGATCTCTCTGCAGTCTAAAATTCACCTGCAACTAAACCCAGATGGTTTGGAGCTTTTTTTTTAATCTCCAAACAACCTATTCATGACTTTATTTGTCATTGTACACCTGACAACTAGGACTTTTTGTGGGGTTTTTGGACATAGTTATACTTCAAATGTGTTGCAATACAAAGAACCTCAAACTAACATTGGCTCTGCAGTATAAAAAGGAGTATATTGACTGAATTCAGCATAATAGTACTACAGTTACACATGTTTCTGTTCCAAAATAGTTAACGTGGTTGTGCTCTCTGTAGTGCAGCTGGCCTCCAGGATTCAGCTTGGTTGCTGCACTGTGCTTCACTGTTCAATTTGACTTGTGCATTTTTCATAGCTACACCCTGTTTTTCAGTGAACCAAGAGCTTTTGTCTTTTTAAATCTCCTTTGTTAGTTAGCCGTGGCATCTAGAGAGTTGATTTACCTGAGATAATACCATACAAGCAACACGTTTGTTAAGCATAGCAGAATGATATAACAGGAATGAAAATCCAACAATTTCCAAAGCATATATTTGTGTCCCATAACAGCTGTTATTGTTTTTATTTCCTCTTCGTGTAGGCTGCTTTTGTGTAATGCTTATTTCTATTTTAAAATTTTATTTCAAGTGTGTGTTATTTCAACCCCATTTTTTCTGGGCAATTGTTTTCAATGAGCATGTATTTTTCTCAAACATATCATGGTCCCTCCTCTACTACATTCTAAGCAAATTTGAACAAGCTAAAGACTATTTTTCCCAAAGGTTTCAAAAATTCTATTAAAAAAACACCTTAGTCAAATAAAATTCTGTCTCCATTTATGGAAAACTGGTTCTCAGTGACAACACTCTGATATATCACCTCATAAATGCTAGAAACTTGTGGAGTTGACTTCTGTTGACTCTGGTCCCAATTAAAATGATAGCATTTAACAACAGTCATTATGCTATAGCATCCGAAATACCCCATTCCTCAGAACAAGGAGATAAAGGTATTTAATTTACAAATACAGTTTTGGAAAACTGTTACCTTCTTAATTATGTCCAAGCTGGTAATCGATGCCTCAGAGTTAATCTAAGACAGAGAAAACAACTGCATCATTTACCTTGAACTCCCACCTAATATAGCCTATGGGACCTACTTAAATCATTTCTGGAGAAAAACGTCGCTTAATTCCACGATGTCTCTTTGTTATGCAGAGCAATTACTGCAGAAAGGACACAAAAGCCAGGCTAGGCTTGCAGTTTGCCCCCTTCTTATAATCGAGCACACATCTGCCTCCTAGCACTCCCTGAGACCTCTTTTTTTCCAAACAAAAACTGTAGCTTTAATGCTTTCCTTACTTAATGTCTTCTACTTTTCATAAAGCAGTAAAGGACGGTATGTTGTTTTGGAACATTTGGTTTGCCTTGCTGATCCCTTAAAAACATGCCACCTACACAGCTACGTGTCAGACATATACACGAACACGGCTGAACTTCGCCACTTAACATCCTTCTGTGTCCCTTGTCTTTCCCAAAATGTCCATTTTTGCCCTTTATCAGATGAGTTAGTGTTTGAAAATCTTTCTGATCTCCCCTTCTTAGCACTTAAAAACACTCCTTTTTTTCCCTTTTCTATGAGGTCTCTTTCCCAAAACTTACATCCAGTCCTGCTCCTTTGTCATGGCTGACCTATTAATCTATCTTTGTCCAGTCTCAACCTGTCTAAATTCAACATCAAACCATCAGCTCCTGTTATCTCTATCCAGATAGGATAAAGAACATTCTCTTAAAGGTTATTTTGCATTTAAGAGCATATTTTCTCTGACCAAATTACCCTTTAATTTCCCTCCAAGAAAATAAATTCGTGAAGGTATCTGTGTTTCTCACTAAGAAAGTGTGTTTTCCAAGGTCACAATACCCTCAAGATTTCCACTATAGACACTTCAGTCATCAGGATTTCCTTCAAGTAGAATTAAACAAGGTATTCCAAAAGTTTTACATATCATGTCCTAAATCCTATTACATTCCATATCCCAAAACCTATTCTACTCTACACCTCTCATTTATGCACCGTAGGTCTTCATTTGACTTTGCTTACAACACTGGACTGAAAATTTGTGTTTGGCTGATGACAGCCAAGGAGGCCCAGGACTTTTTTGCAGATTCATTGCTTTCAATACAGGAGTCCTTGATTTCATACATAGGCTTTATTCTCTCTTGACATGACTTCAGATTTGGCCAGTGTAAAATACCTGTGTTATATTCAGAACCTATACAGACATAGTAATGAATCACTCTATCCATTTACCTTTTTTAAATATCACCAGGGTGTTAACTCTCCTTCAACATGTTCAAATTTCTTTAGTACTCAAACATCTTTTGAAAAACTTAGCATAACAGATGCAGATGCTGTTCAATTAATTCCTTTAGAAACCAGCTTGGAAAATCAAGGCCCTAGCTCATTCTCATAATTAAAGCTAGTTTGGGGCTTTATTTATATACATTAGACTCTGAGTCCTTGCTATTTTTGAATTTATCACATTTCTTTCCACCTAATTAAACTAGAGCTGAAGATTCAGGAAGATCATGGTTTTCCTCAGCCTATTTTGATGGATATCTCTCTGCTATTGAGAGAAATGAGTAATGGCATTGTTTGGAGGTAGAAGATCAAGAGAGACATTGACTTTTAATGGCTTTTGTTACTTCAGCTCAAAATTCATAGCCTGAAGCAGTCACATTTTTTTTAACATAGGTCTTCGTGCACACACACACAATCTAACTCGTTCCTCCCTAAGCCACACTATAATGAATACACCTAAAAATGTCATATTCGTTTTCTAAGCTTCCTCTCAGAAAGGCATTCCTCCCACTTAAATTATAACAATAGATGTCTGGATTTCCCATGAGAAGGCTTAATATGAAATCTCTAAGCATATTCATTATAAGTAAGTTCCATAGGTATAGCATCTCTCCTTGTTTAAAAATTCAATGAAGATTTTAATGTTAAGTGTTTTAATTATATGCTTATTGACAAAAACATGTAGAAGTACCTCACTGTGTAATGTAGCCCTATTTCTGCTTTAGAGATATGACAAAAATATCTACTTGTCAAATATTTATTATCATTCCTAAATAAATATTGGATTGGTAAGGAGTAAATACACATATTTTAGCCTTCTTAAAAACCCAAGGAACATTATAAGAGTATAAAAATGCTATCTTCTTTCCCATATTTCCTTAACATCCATACATTTTGCAGTACTATTATGGCCCTCGACTCCAATGGAATAGGTACTTTTCACTGTGTACTCTTCAAAGTGGACTTCAAAAATTAGGCTGCTAGACTACAGATCCTAAGACATGCCTGTTTTCATGCTACTTTTACAGCTGGTCTACTTTCAGTTTACCCATCAAGAAATATGATCAAAACATTAGGTACATTATCTTCCTCCTCATCATCATTACAGTTAAGAGAAATATTCGCACTTTTAAGCATTATTCAACATTAGTAAAGATTACAGTTACAAGCTCATAATTTATTTTTGTGGTTTTTCCTTTGTTTTGGTTTGTTTTTTTCCCTTATATAGTTGAATTCCTGTTACTGGTAATCTTTGTATTAAACTTTCACAGTGACAATATGCTACCAGGAGCTCTCTTCTGCTTTGCAGGTGAGGTATAGGAAATGTGGAACAAGTTAAAATTAAAAACCATTCAAAAAATAAATTATTCATAGAATTCAGTCAGAATTCATATATCACATTAAGTTGCATACGGTGACTTTGAAGCTATGCTTTAGTCTCACCAGCTAGGTCAAATTCTTATGGTAAAGCAATATCTTGCAATATAAAACATGCATAAGCAACATACAATTGCTTTTCATCTGCTAATGACTTCAGCATACCTGGAGGTATCTTACCCATGTGACATTTAGTTGCAGTTTTAAGCACAGAGCAAATTTGAGAGGAAACGCTCTACATCATATAATTTCAAAGAACTTACATGCTACAATGTGGGCCATTGCTCCTGCGAAACTACTTTGCAAAAAAATGAATCAGATATATTCTTAGCCCTCTTATGACAAGGAAAAGCTTTTTCTTCCCTTCATAGAGTCAATGATAAGCTGGATGGTGGTTCTAACTGGAAGACAAATGATCTTGTGACTGCTTCAAATACAAACACGTATGAACATACACTGCACCCAAAGAACAAATCAGCAATGACAGCTGTGGAATTCAGTCTAGGTAATACAGCAAATGTTTTTTTCCCCCTTATTCCTCTTCATCTTTACAATGTCACTCCCTAATAAAACGGCATACTGATTTCTCAAGGTTGTATGGCCCTAATTTATGCATTACAATTGATTCTAAATTATAAGAAAAATGAAAAGCAATTTTCTGCAATGCAAAGCATTACTTTTTCTGAGAGACAAATCCAGTACATCAAAGATGCCTTTTTAAAGTCCTGCCTCAAAAATGACCATCTTTGTTGCAAGGTGACTATTATCATCTTCAGAATGATTCATTTTCTACTAGTAAATTGAGGTTCATTTTTCTCATTTTCTTAAATGTACATATTTAAATCTACATACTGTTTGATAATGCCAGTTCCAAAACTAAGTGGAAACTGAGTCAAATCAGTGCCTTGTAGCTCATATTTTATTCTGTACTGCTTTCTCAATCTTTATGCAAAAAGATTCCTATATACCTTTTTGGAAAAGACAGCATTCCAGACACCCAGAGAATTACTTTTTAACGTATATATACTCTCCAGAAGCTTCTATTCAGAACTGGTATGTTTATTTGGAAGTCACACTTGCAGCTCTGCTCATTAGTGACTAGTGCTGACTGATGTGGGATATCTCCGGTTGTGACACTTCAGGTTTGCATGGTTGATTTCTAGTTCTTAGCCTGATTTCTACTAGCAGGCTTTTCCACACAATCATAGAGTCATTAAGGTTGAAAAAGACCTCCAAGATCATCAGGTCCAACCTTTGACCAAATACCACCATGCTCACTAAACCATACCAAAAAGTGCCAAATCTACTCCTTTGAAACATTTTGCAGGGGTGGTGATGCCATGAGCAGTCAGTTCCAAAGTGCCAGTTTATTCCAGTTTGGAAAAATCAAACTACATGGAATATAATACCCATTTATTTGCACTTCCTGAAAATTGGGATACAATCTAAGCACCAAAAAAACCATCTTAAATCTGGATTAAACTCCTGAGAAATTATTTCCAGGCAAAATTATTGTCTAACAACAGCAGAAATGCTAATCTGAAGGGAAGAGGTCTGCTATCCTGCATCAGGCTGGAGGACTAGGATACAGCTCCAAAGGTTGCCCTGTTTCATTGTGCAGAGCTTTTTTCCCTTAGACCAACACTATCTACAGCACGCTAAGTATTCCTTTCAGAAGATGCAATGTTCTGCAGGTTTGACCTCATTGCCAAGGCAGCTTCACAAACAGCCTGCACTAGATACTCACTTCCCAAGTACCAAATAGCAGTGAGATATATACCTTGGACTGCATCAATTAAAGATAATAGAGTAAATAAGCTGAAAGGCCACATCCTAAAGAGCCACATCTGAAGCAAAGGCAACTTTCATGTAAAGTCGTAAATAACAGAAAAAAGCAGCAGAATTACTCCCTGCAAACTCTCTGGTGAGAGCAAGCGAGTTAGGAAATGAGAAAAAAGCAATAAATGAGTGCTATTACCTGAAAAATAAAATGTCAATATAATAATAATTTAAAAGAAACAGCAGCATTATGTTGCCTTGAGGCAGCTATGACTTGCATGAAGTAACTTTTCAAATAATAAGTAACTCAAGGTCTCAGTGATCTTGGCAAACTTAAAGGGATAAAACATATAAGTAGAGATGAACATGAATAATTCTTTTTCCTATACTCACATAGGTATGTTTTAAACTCTTAAATAAAAGATGTTTAACTCTTCAACTTTTCTTCCTTCTTCATATGGAATGTACATAATATTTTCCTGCAGTTGATTTTGTTTCTATCACTTTCAGATTGACTACCATCAGTGGTCCACTTTGGCCTCCAATTGGGAGGCGTGGAGACACACCATCCATAACGCTGCTGATTCCTTTGAGAACGCATGCAGAATCAGTCTGGAGGAGAAAAGACAACGCAGAAAGAGCCGTGCCTCACCAACACCGCCTATGGAGACTTTCTGCTGTGCCTTTTGCAACCAGACTTGCCTATCTCGCATCGGCCTCTTTAGCCATCAGCACGCTTGCAGCAAGCGTGGGGAGAGCCCTTCCCAAATCTTCGTTCACGAAGCCTAGCCATGATGCTGCTGCTGCTGCTGCTGCTGATCACTTTCAGAATACTTTCTAGTATTGTGTTACTGCCTTCTTTCTAGTATCATGTTACTGCCTTCCTTCCAGTATCTGTATTTTCTACTGACATGCTCTGCCTGAATGAATTCCCTGTGAGTTTTCAAAGCAGAGAGTCAAAGCAGCTTCTGGCCTGCAATTCAATATATTGGAGAATGAAATGTACTCCTTTGGGAACTAAATAGCTCAGAGTGTCAAGTGACTCTTATTACATTTAAAAAAATGTGGCAAACAATCTCCAATTTTCTTTGTCTGCTTGAGCATTCTTCAAAGCTTCGAATTATTTTGAAACTACTAAAACACCCCAGTGAGTTTCATAACAGAATATTCAGTTATATGACATTTTTTTCTCACTCAACTGGAAAGCTCTCATAATCTTCTGTGGACCTGAGGATTTATCGAAACAAATTGTGAACCCCTCATCTGAAGAAATACCCAGAAATTACTATATGAATTACTAAAACCAGTGAATACATAAATTTCAAATTTATATATACAAATGAATAAAAGCCTAATTAATTCATAGTAATACAAATATTCTTTGCCTTGGAAAGCTTGAATCATCAAGTGTAAATCCAAACTATGTTTCTTTTTTTAACTCCAAAATATTAAGCTAACGCACATGCATGGGTGGGGATGTCCTTCACTGTGACAATGCCCTCAGAGGAATTTAAATGGCATTGAAGAAATACATCCAAAGAAATACACTATTCTGATTTAACTAAGCTAGCATCCATGAAATGTTTTTCAGACACTTAGAGTTAAAAGAAGGATTCTAAGAGAACAATACAAAAAAATTAATTTATTTGAATCCCTCCCAGAAGGACCTAAATGTATAGTGTTATTTCAGTTTCTTTTTCTAATCACAGTGTAGCAGTTAAATTTTTTCCCTATTCACTTATAGCCTTTTCCTCTTCATTGTCTCCCCTTTCACAGCTTTGCAGATTTCCTGTCACGACTATTGGGATGAGAAGTGCTGTGACTTCACAGCTGGGAAAGGATGCACACTCTGCAGAGCTGCAGCAATGATGAAATATAGGGCAAATCTTCCTCATAAACAAAGGTTCAAGGGAAAGCCACATGCTTTCTTAGCATTTCCCCTGGATAACTCAAATTCTTCTGGCACCATGTATTCTGAAGCAGTGCAGTCCATCCCTAGCCATAGATCAGACTAGTCTTCCCAGCCCTGTCACTCTGTTTGGGATACTATCAATGCTGCAGCTGTGGGCAGCTCACCTGTTCTACTTCACCTTGCTCCTCAGCAATATAACTGTTGACAGCAATAACAATAAATACAAATATTTTTCTCACATCTCTGAGAGGGATGTAATATTTAATAGCTGTTCCATCACTGCTCTTAGTCTCCACTTTCAATTGTCTTCAGTAAGATGGTTATGTGGGTTTATTGAATTTCCAGTCCCAGACACTGAATGTGGAGAACAACAGCTAAGAATAGAAGCAGGAGCTTCTGTCCCTCAAAAGGTACAGCCCTCCCTCTCCCAGCTCTTCTGCCTTTCCACGCATACTCTGGACTGGCACATTTCGTACCTCTACCACACACAGGTGGAACAGGCCCCCATATGAAACGCACAGCTCCACAACCAGGAATAGTTTCAGCATAATGACTCTCTGACAGAATAAGAACAAAGAACAAAGTTTTACAGTGATTAGTTATATTTTGGGTACCAAATTAGGGCTGCTCTGAGGTGAAAGTCACATGATTTGGATGAGCAATATTAAAAAAAAAATCAGATTGTTCCAAGGAATTTTAATTTAGGTCATTGAACTAAAGCAACCAAATTCTGCAGTTGATTTGGAAAATGTTGACCTGGTATTTCAGTGTCCCATTAGCAGGACTGCACACCTGGCTCCCTCAGTTCCTTTCATCAGCTCACTCCTGCACAATCTCAGGTCAAGGCAAAATCTAGTAAGATGCAAGAGATGAAAGAAGACAGACCTTGCTTCAGCCATTGCATTCAGAGGCCAGAGGCTGCCCTTTCCTGTACTGACAAACCTCTCTGAAGTTAAACAACAGCCACTGACACAACTGCCCATCAGTCTCAACTCCACATTAAGATGTGATTGGAATCAGAATGCAGAAAATTTCCTGCACAGTGATTGCACGCATGCAATCAAATCAAATAATTTGTTTTTTCATTTTATAGAGCTTCGTGTTATATATACACACAGAGAAATATACTATAGAGACTCTGTATGGATACCCAAGAGATCAGTGTTTCAAGATATCTGCAAAGTAGTGAAAAAAGACGGGATTCTCATTTTCTGCTTGCCAGTAACTCAGTTCCCTACCAAGACACTTCTGCCTCTTCTTGTAGGCGTCTTCCAGGAAAAAATTCCTGTGGGTGAGCTTTATAGCAATAGACACCTATAGGTCAGTGTTCTACTATGAATCTGGCATAAACTAGTCAATAAGAAGGATTCTGCCTTTGAATTATAACCTATTTCAGTGTGAGGCTGCAAGAATAACTACCAGTCAGGAAGAAGGCAAATATAATAAGGGCACACAGAGAGCTCTCAACCGTGAAGAAATCATTTACAGTTCTGCAAAAATAAACACTCGGAGAGCAACACTGCATTTGGAAGAGCTTGGCAGGTACCTGAGGGACACTCACTTTAAGAGATTTACTTTCTCCTGCTGGAAGATGTCAGACCACTCCACTGGGGCCGTTGATGGTTGGATATTGATTTGTACACTCTGGGTTCTCAAAAGCCACGCATCTAGAGCATACGCTTTTAAACTTTGAAAATACTTTTTCCTAGCAGCCATTCCTTGACCACTCCCTTCCACTCTGTTATTTCTGAAACACTCAAAGGAGGATTTTCCTGGCACTGCAGAGTCCTACAGTCTCATTCCTGAGAGGAAAAAGCATAATGATGTATGAACAACTGCTGTCTTACACCTTAGAAAAAAGCAGAACGAAGATACCCTACCAACTAATAGTGAAAACGTTATTTCCCAGCTATACAAGCAAATGGTGATCTTGGTTGACGAGAAGGTGGGCATGAGCTGGCATGACCATCTCCTGGGCTCCATGACCATCTCCTGGGCTACATCAAAAGCAGGGTGACCAGCAGGTCAAGGGAGCTGATTCTTCCTCTCTTTCCTCTGGTATTGTGAGACAACACCTGGAATGCTGCGTTCAGCTCTGGAGACCCCAACATAATGATGTGGACCTGTTGACTGCAGAGGAGACCATGAAGGTGATCAGAGGGCTGGAGCACCTCTTCTATGAAAACAGGCTGAGAGCGCTGGAGCTGTTCAGCCTGGAGAAGAGAAGGCTCCAGAGAAACCTTCCTGCAGCCTTTCAGTACTGAAAGGGGACTTGCAAGTAAGATAGGGACAGACTTGTTTTTAGCAGGGCCTGTACCTGTAGGACAAGGGTAATGGTTTTAAACTAACAGGGGGTAGATTTAGCCTAGATCTAACGAAAAAAAATATTACAGTGAGGGTGGTGAAATATTGGAGCAGGTTGGCCAGAGAAGTTGTGGATGCCCCATCTGTGGAAACATTCAAGGCAATCTTCAACAGGGCTCTGAGCAGCCTGATCTAGTGGAGGGTGTCCTTGCTCATTGCAGGGGGCTTGGAATAGATGACCTTTAAAGGTCCCTCCCAACCCAAACTATTCTATGATTCGGTGATCTCTACCAAAACAAGATATGTAGATAGGTATTAAAATATAAGACATCGAATCAAATTAAATCCTTCTGTCATTGAATACAATCTAATTCTCACTGTTCTTTAGTGTTCAGTGGAATGCACCTGTTTATATTTTTGCAAACTTCTGCATTTGCACAAAGGAAACTAGTGATGAAAACAGACAGTAGTGATTATTTCTCCAGTAAAGCAAATAAAAACTGAGGCCCGGAATAAAATCTTTACTGAAATGTGTGAGGATTTCTTTTTATACTGTTTCCTCAGGATTTTTAAATTTTAAAAGTTTACTTATTATTAGTTTTAGCCTTTTTTATTGAGATTTAAATAGCTTCTTCAATTTGGTGAAATGTAGAAACCCAACCTCCTAGAGAACTATAATCCTGAACTAGAAAAATTAAATATTCTCTTGGTGTCATGGAACTATGGGAAGAAGGGATAGAGTAGATTTTTAGTCTCTCCACTGACTAGAACATGTGGTGGATACAGAATTAAATTTATCAGGTACCACAGCACATTCTGAGATGATAAATCATAATTGAGAATTTACTCTTTTGGAATATGATTCTATTAATATATTTAACCTGATTTTCTAAGGAAATCATTGTCCTATGTGAGCATCCATGCCTGTCTCTGCCTCAGTTGTAATGAGACCAATAGCAGTGGCAACCAATCTGAAAAAGTGAGTAGGGAACATAACAATAAGTTCCTAAAAACTTTGCGGAACAACGTGGTCCATTAAAAAACAGGGACATTCTGCAGTGTAACCTGAATTGTTATCAAAGGCCAGAAAACCCACAAGAGTATAAAAGAAAAAGAAATAGAGACACTTTGTGCATGTCGCAACCTTGGGAAAATCCTCAGTTATGGGTTAACCTGTTCAGATACCAAGGTAAGTCAACCTCATGATGTTAATGCACTGGGAACTAGATGTCTTTAATTTCAGTGTTGACAGAATTTAATTTTTCTAAGCAGTCTATACCACAAAAAGGAATATAATTTTCCTTTTATACTGACACAGAATGAAAATATGTGCTGAACATGAAAAGATTCTGTGAAAATAGCTTTACTAATCATAACAGCCCTCTGTTTTCCTAACAATGAGAGAGTAGGCAAGGAGCAAAAAAGTGCAGAGATCTGAACTCAGATGTTGAACTTGGAAGGAATCCAACATGAATTATTAAGTGACCCATTGTCTTTCTTTACTTTTTTTCAAGGTAACTATTTATACTGGCTGATATTCCATCAACCTCTATTAAAATCCCTTCTTTAGCATAAGTCTCCAAGCATGGCCCTGTATCAAGGAGTCAATCAATTAAAACTTTCCTCCAGCTTAGGGATGTTAGGCTAGGCTTTGTACCAGAGTCTATTTGATCATATCTTACACTGACCACTGATGTACAAATGCAGATTGGTTTCTTAATAGCTCTGGATATGTTTTTCAAGTCCTGCAATAATGGAAGACTAACATCACTGCACTAATATGTTCTAATGAGAACTCTAAATGAGGATCACTTATTTAACAGTGATCCTTTTGGGCTCAGGGATTGGTGAAGGTACCTGAGAAGTGGCTGGCATAACTGAAGAAGAGGACAAGAGCATCCACTACAGAGAGGGCTGGCCGAGGCATACTTACAAGTTCTTTAACTCTGGAACAGTGCTGATCACTGATTTAAGGTAGATCTGCTTCAAAATTATCATCTATGTGAGCTCTCCCTGAAGTATTTCAATCTCAAATTTCCAAGTCCTTTCTAACTGTAAACTAGGACACAACATTTTCAATAGAAACAACTGAACAACATTATTTCAAAGAGCAAAAATTAAAAAAAAGTTTTCTTCACAAGCCTACTGTATCTTTGAAGTCATTTCTTGGCAGCTCAGGCGTGCTCAGTAAGCCCTGCACTATTCTTTCCCCCAGACCATTAGCAAGGTTTGCTCTTAGCATTTTTGGGACCCTGCTAATCTGCTCCCCAGCTCCACATGGGATACTTTCTGCCAACATACACACACTGGTCTTATTTTTTCCCAAGGGATGGAGACATCTCTCCCCCCTAGGGCAAGGTCCATATTTAAGTCAGTAACACTCTTCAGGAATAGATCCCATGAATTCATGTCACCTATGGATGAAGGTGACCTCCTAAAATTAAATTAATGGTGTCTATAGAGATAGCAAAGTGCTCTGAATTAATCAATCAATCCTTTACCACCTCCCCTTTTCTTCTGTTTTTTAAAAAAGCAGGTAAGAGTGCAAAAGCCCTAGTACACCCTCAAACAGTTTATGTTGCAAATCCTTTAGATTGTACTGACCATTTCAAAATGTGGATAAATGTCATGATGAAAATATTTGATGGTTTTGGGGATGAAGAATCCTGTAACTTGAATAACTGGACTAAAATGTAAAGTTTATTACCAGCTGTTTGGTACGGGCAAACTAAATTTTTCTTTCTCAACAGCAGCAACCTTAATACATTTTCCAGCTTTGCCATTAAATACAGAGAGATGATTTCCATCTAATTTCTAAAAGCAGTTTTGTGGAAGAAAATGGGTAATCAACATGGAGAATGTCTTTTTTTTTCTGAAAATGCTTTTAGTCTGACATAAATGACAGCCATTTAAAGGCAATCACTTGTGTTTTATATCTCACACAAAAACCAACAGACACAGTACTCTGCCTTTGAGACAAAACACTAATACTTGTGACAGAACATTTTGAGCAGTAATAATCAGAAACCACAGATCCAGCAGCATCCAGAAAACAACTGAAATAGTCTCCCTTAAGATCTATATCTCTTTTTGCTATCCTTGTTCAGTCTCTAACCGATATTATGTTGCGTTATGAACAACTGATTATCTGCATCTGACAGGTACTGGAGATGCAAATCAAGTTTGTTCTGCAGTATGTACGCTGATAACTTACACATCTGTTAAAAATAAAGTGGTTTTCGAAATGTCACCCAGGAGGCATGTGTTCTGTTCAGTGACCTTTGGAAACTCTAGTCCAATGAATAACTAGTGATGCGCGAGTAAGTTGAGAGACAGTAGATACAAAGTGCCTATAACCTTATACGTAATCTGTTATGAGGATGGCTATGATAAAAAGATATATTGCTCTTTCATAATTTGCCTGAGAGAGCAAATCAATGAGAACATAAACTTGTATCTCTTTAAGTTGAATGGTTATGGAATTCATTATCCTGGACAATTAAAAATACAACATGCAGAAGAAATGCAATGAATTATATAATTTAAGCACCTAATTTAATGGTAATTTGCTACCTTACAGGCATTTGTTCATATGGCAGCAGTCATATCTTGATAAATCTGGCCTTTCATTCAATCATTTTATGTAGAAGGAGCTGAAATGTGCTTCAAGATGGAAAAACTTTGTATTACCAGGGTATTGGTAGAATAGTGAAGGAATTCAGCCATGATATTCTTGTACCTGTTAGAAATCTTCTTAAGCACCACGACACATGACAAAGCTTAGACTTCCTTTCTCACACCATACATGGCTCATTTATCTTGATCTTCTGTCAAACAAAGTCCGCAATGTAAAGACAGCAACTATGTAACCCAAAGGGAAGGAAAAAACAGCAAATCCAGGAAGGCATGATGCAGCACAAATTTTAAATACCTCTTTTTCTTGTGTGCTACTTTTAAACCATGCTACCAACGAAGTCTTCACTGCAAGCCCTGATTGTAGCTCAGGAAATTCAGCCTTTGAAAAAACATATCCTTTACATGTAGATGTGGTCTATAACTTTTAAGTAGCCACTTAAACAATAACAACCCTTCTGAAATATTTGTTTTATAATATTACACTACATGTCCTCTATTATGCACATGAGCAAAGAAAACTAAGGTCTTTATAGAGAAAAGATGCCACAATTCCAGTTGACAAGCTAAAATGGGAGTTACCAAGTCATACAGGCTCTTCACAATAATTAAAGGCCTAGTTGAGCACTGACAGAGTTGTGAGGAAGAGAAGCATTTTGAATACTCTCTGCAAGTAGCTGCACCCGAAACTTCATAATAGCATGAAAGGCTTATCCTGTTGTATCACTCACCTTTGTACAGTTTAGAATAAACAGCAGCCACCTTTATTCAAAATATAAACAATTTTATTCTTAACTACTTTTAATTTCATAATTAATTGTATTATTTTTATTACATTTTTCCCCTGAAAGAGAGAATAAATTACACTTACCCTCTCCAAAGTAATTTCTTCAAATTCATATTCAATTTCTGTTCCATTGACCTAAACAAAATAAAATCAGAAATTCCTTAATTGCATATGGAAGGTAACTTCATAGGTATGCTGTACGGCTATTCCAGTATCATCAGTTTATTGAAGCATCTTTTTCAACATACAGGTGAGAATTTCTAAATTGTAGACCACTTAGCTCCTCTCTGCCTTGAATGGCATGTAATTGAGCCTATAAACTTGAAAATTAAAAGTTTAAGTTATGGATATGTAAGTCAATTATGTAATATGACTGATATTTGATATAATCTGTTTGTGGACTTTGTGCAAATGTTTAAATAGTTTCTAAGGTAATAGTTTCATGTAAAAATAGAGGATCTGTTTCTAAAAATTATTCTCACAAATGGAAGAAAGACTATTTATGCATTGTCTTATGAGCTCCAATTTACATTGGAATACAAAAACAGACAGGAAACTCATAGTACTTATGTAAAAATCCTTCACTGATACATACACTGAAATACATCTTGTTTACTATATTAACCTAGGGCAAGAACATGACAGAAGACCTTTGCAATAGACAGCCAAATAGCAAAAAGGCACAGAATGTTAATGTAATTCTTCCACTGAGTCTCAGTGTCAAAAGAAATTAAGCTACAAAATGTAGAGTATCAAAATGGATTGCACCAGACAACAAATCTATCAGCTGAAGACATGACACTGGTTTAAGCAGTATTCAGAAACCTTGTTCCAGGCTGACATGGATTTTTTTTTTTGTCCCTCTCGGCAACTCACTTAATATCCCTTACTTTTCTCCTATCTTCAATGGGTAGAGTACCCCATCTGAGAAAGCTACAAAGGCTGACTGTATAGACAGTAAACTGCAGAGCAATGAAAATACTTTTCTCATTAACATCTTAGAAGAATTTCAAAGCGTCACTTAGCTAAACCAGTCAGCATTTTTTTGGCTTGGCCAGAAAGTATTGATTAATTAACAAAAAAGAAAATACACATAAATAATGCTATTTTAGTTTTTATGATTATAGGATATAACCTGGAAAATAGTTTAATGTTTAACTTACAATATACTTAATGAAAAGAAAAAAATTTTGCAAGACCTAAATTGAAGCAAAGCATTAGGATTGACAAGAACAAGAACATTTATTACACCTCCCCACTCCCAACTGCTAATTTTCTGTATTAGATTTCTAACTGCAAACAGAAAACACTGTACATAAATCATTCTTTATCTAGTCAAGCACTTTTCAAATGTAATTAAGTACTTCTCTTATGAATATTGTAACAAGGTGCATGCATCTACCAAACAAAAGCTTCCTATAAAATCCACCAACTACTTAATTTGCCTGCAATTCAAGATCTGATAAACCATGAAATCAGTAACAGAAATACAATCCCCAGAATCTTTATTGAAAAGAAAAGAGGGAGAAAAGACCAAACGAACAACTCATGCTTAACAATGAAATGAAAACACAGCAACTATGAATAAAATATTTAATATGTGCATAAAATATGTATCTTTGACTTTATTACATCTGGTAATCATATCACACTACATTAAAACCAGAGATGAACCAAAATTTTACTTTAGGATGTTTTCCTGTTCTGTGTTATCACTTTATTACTTTCTGCATTGAGTCTTTTATTAATCCAGGCAACTTACTAGGTACGAACGAACAGCTTTATAGCTATTCCATTTTTCTTGTCTAATGATAATGAAATCAAAGCTATCTATATGTCTCTGTTTGCATGAACTTCTCTTTCATCTTAGGTTGGTGGATAGCTCTGATCTATGTCTTCAATTCCTCAGTCTTGCTCTATAAAGCTGTCTGCTTCACTGCTTATAATCGCTTTTCCTTTGCATTAAAAACTCGTTAGTGCAGCAAAATGGGAAAAAGAGGGATATGAGAAGCGAGCAACCTCTGTATGAAGTACAAAACACAAGCTGAATACTCAATTTGCATTTGCACACAAATGATATCTTGCTCATGATCATCTGAGGGGTTTCTATTATCATCCACAGTTGCAATTCTGAAAATGTCTTCAAATAGCAATTAATCGCAGCAGAGATCCATTATCAAGTTCCATAGCAGCAAGGGTGATATGAATTAAAGAGCTGATCTTGATCCAGCTCCTTTTGTTATTTACACATAAATGTCTGCATACACAGCTTACTACCCTGTTTGTCCTGCTGGTTGCTCAGCAGACCAGTGCAGCTATTTTGTAAAGGATCTAATAAGACAGTGAACCTACCTGAGGCAGGTGGAATGATGCTGTATGCAGTGCCATTCATTGCTAGTACCAATTTTATTTCTCTGGCTGCACCTACACTGCTAAATTACAGCCAGTTTTCAGCCAAGTCTCAGTGCTGAAGGCTGTTTCTGTCTGGAGCCTGCTGGAAGCAAATAGCCGAGGAGTGAGCCAACAGTTAAGCAGGAAGAGAATCACGGCTCCAGCACTGGAACTGGCTTGTTGGTCCTCTCATTTAGCAGCATATGGACATACCCTCTAGTTTTGTAAGTTTTAACTTGACAGTCGAAACACCTAAACAAGCTCTCTGAACCTGCAACTTCCATTTCTCGCAAGTAGTGGGAACCTGTTCTTGTGTTTCTCTTTAAATAAGTTTTCTAAATATATCAGATTGCAGCAAGAACACACAGCAAAATTTACAGTAGCGTGCATGATTTTAGGTAACTATTGAAAATTCCAAACATCGTCACACAGTTTTTTCTTCTTCACAGTCAAAGAAATCATCAGAAATTCCCAGTTGTTTGGGAAAATTCTTTTTCAGCTTTCAGGAATGCAAACTCGACATGACAGATATCTTTAATTCAAATAAATTTTTGTATTTATAATGCTGAAATGTGAGGTAGTCATCTAAGTCTTTATACTCAAGTGAGAAAAAACAGGCACATGGAGGTCTTAATTCATTTCATCCTACACCAGAAATCGCAGGTAGGTGAGATGAATTGTGCCCTGAGGTTTCCTTCCACTATGTACAAACAGAGCCTAAAAATTATGTGTG
Source organism: Grallaria varia (assembly GCA_013396735.1). Taxonomy (NCBI): domain Eukaryota; kingdom Metazoa; phylum Chordata; class Aves; order Passeriformes; family Formicariidae; genus Grallaria; species Grallaria varia. The sequence goes on from VWZG01008732.1 coordinate 19,995, forward strand.
AAGTTTGGTAAGCCCTTGCCTTAAATTTGTTTTGTCTGCATTTCTCCTGGCTATAGACTGGTAACAAATTTCTGCTTAAGGGATGCTGTATGTCTTTCATAATCATACATCAGTGAAAGACCAGATCTTCAGTTTAGCAGCTTTTCTGATTTCAGGCTTGTCTAGACCTGTAAATGGCAGTACATGCATGGCATGATATCCAGCACCTGCTCCCACAGTTAGGATATCCACCAGGAACAAATCAGTCTTTCCCCTTCTCCAAATGCTCAAAGTCAAGATACATTGCTTTTGGCTTCCCTCTTTGATTTGGGACACTGATGTCCACTCTTCTGAGAAAGAGTGCTCAACACCAGCAGTGACAACAATGGGCCCACAGGACTCCAGCAGGAGTGGGTAGGAGGTGCACAAGATGAAGTTCATGGGAGGACACCATCAACTGCACCCCTTCTTCAGGGCACAGAGTCTGGAATCAACATGTGTCTCATCCAGAAAAAGGTTTTTATTTCCAGCAGAAGAAAAAAGATACTATTGATCAGGATGAAATATGGAAGTGCTACATGGGAGAAGGTCCGCATGAAATCTTGAGATAATTTTGAGGACCTCTTTTGCATGGATAATATACAGTTCTAATGCAAGAAGGTTCTCAGTCTCCTGACCTTACATATGTTAGTGATCCAGAGAGTGATGAACAATAGCCCTTGTAGAATAAGTTACCAAAATTTAATTAAGCATCAGTGCTTAAAACAACTGCTTGCAAAGGCAAGGTAACAGTTGCCTTGCATTTACAGCTTCACCTGTTATTCTGGAGGACTCTCCCAAACTCTAACAAGAAAACGTCTTTCAGAAAGAGACGTAATGTATTGTAACTATCTAGACTCCATCATTCAAGAGAGATTTCCTGGTGAAGAACAAAGCACTAGTAATCTTCAAATGACACTTTCAGAAGAAGGAAAAATAAGGAAAGGTAAAGAGAGTTTTCAGACTATTTTGTGAAAAATCTGAAACAAAACCCAGAACACAGAAAATCTGAGTAAGGACCTGACAAATTGAGATTTGTTTGTTCCTGTATGTGAAGACTTTTACTCCAACCTTCCAGGAAGTTTCTCTCCTTTGCAGCACTTTAAGGGTGATATAAGCAGCTGGAGTAACTCCTTAAAGGAAATCAGTTCTAAAGATTATGTTAGATTCCTAAAATACTTGAGAAAAACATTGTTGAGTTTTTCATTTTCTGCCACACACTCTGCTCCTTTATTAAGACTTTTAAAGATATTTTTCTCATAATGATAATTTGATACTCTTTTTTTTTGTACTTCTGCAATTATTTGATTTGATGGATCTGTTTACACTCCAAAAGCAAGCATTGCATAATTCTTTCTTGCTATACTTCTACCCATCTACTGCATCCACCCACTCAATAAGCTACAGATTTCACCATATGAATTTTAATGATAAGAACCGTATATTGGCAATAACATCATCAAAACATGTACAGTTTATACAACTGCAATATTTCAAAACCACTGCACCTATCATTTCCAATAAAAATTGCTGTTAGAGCTGTTTGTTATGCTTAGTCTTGTTTTCAAGAAGAAATTGTTTTGCCTAAAAATTACACCATCTGTAAACTTTTATTACAAGCAAAACTCATTTTAATCATATTTAATTGGATATTGTTTTTCAGCCATCTTCAAGAAAGAAGGCGGCTTCTTCTACTTCTAGTATCATATGCATAGGAAGAAAACTATCATTCAACATGCAAATTTTATTCCTTTGGCTGTATGGTTTCACCAGTTGTCTAATCACCCAAACCTCAGCAGAATACAAGATTACCAAATTCTTGCTGTGCAAGTAACATCAGGTTCTATTTGTCTTTTAAAAATTTCCTATTTGCTATATAACTATGGATGGTCATAGAATCATAGAAAGGTTTGGGTTGGAAAGGACCTTAAAGATCATGTAGCTCCAACCCCTCTGCCATGGGCAGGGTCACCTTCCACTAGATGATGTTATTTTACATTTCAGAAACTTCAAGGCCATTTGGGTAATTCAACAAGTATAAGATTTAAATAGCCCTTCGCAATTTCTGTTTGGTCAGCAAGACCAAATAGCGATCCTTATTTCACCCTTTGACATCTCTAGATTTGGGTTATTTCTTCATTAATTGTCAAAGGAAAGCTGCTGGTGTTCTTTTGATATTGCTTTCCAAAAGCATTAGAAGTTTCTTTTCTTACTGTATATAAACATATAGGAAAAACTCTCCTGATTTCTCTGAATTCAAATGTGATGATTTTGTGTCCTAAAAAGGCTGCCAGAAAGTTTTTCATGCTACTCTTCTTTATCTGAGTGAGTACATTTTATGGACTTTTTATACAAGATATCCCACAGCTATTTTTAATTACAGTACATACCTAAGCCTATTTCCTTCTTTTTACCCATATTTTCTTTAGGAAACAAGGACAGTACATTAAGTTATTTGAATCAAAATTCACCATCACCTAAAACTTTGTTGTCATAATATGACTGTTCTGGTATGAAGAATGAAAAGACCATATGGTTTTGAAAGAAATGTACACTTTATCGGAAATAGGTCTTTATGGATCCTTCCACAGATGCCTACGGAATACTCAACCATCAGTCACTGTGCATCCTTTAGGGAACATATTAACCTCAACACACAATAAACAGAGTTCCAAAAAGCCAAATCCAGCGCTTGGTCAACACTTGTAAAGACCTGCAGTACAGTCATAATCAACCTGTGCTCTGCTCAAAGAGTGCTTTATTAAGTCATTCTTTTTTAAGTTGTCTCTCATATCCTCCAGGAATTAATTTTTAGTCAGCCTCTTCTTCACTGTTTGTGTACCATACTCATCATTTCCTCTTTCTGCCTACCTCACTGCTATCTTGGGTTTTCTTGGTTTGCTTGTTTTCATTCCCTTGGGGACAATAACCATTTAGAAAGTAACCATTATCAGTCTTCTCTGGTTAGTTCCCAAATCCCTAATTTTATTTTACTCTAACCCGTTCCTCAAATCTTGTTCTGAACAGTCATGTTTTCCATATCTATTGTGAATCACCATCACCCAGCTTTAATCACAACTTCTCCTGTCTCCAACTCAGCCTCCACAGCTTTCTCTAATTTTCATTCCTTTCAGCTTTTTTACTTGTTTCTTCCTTCTTATTACCTCCCAAATTTGTTCTGTTTTTCTCTCACACACAGATGGACACATACACATACTAATTTAAACATACTTTATCCAATCCCACTTCAACCAAAGCATTATTTAATGATTAGTTTTCTACCTTCTCATCTTTTCCAACTAAACTTCAAACATAATCTTCTTCCATGACCCCTATTAAGTCACTCATACACTCCACGTTCCTTGACTCTTTTCACTAATGCTTCACCAGCTTAACAGTAGTTTCAAAATCTTGTCAAAATAAGGGATTATCTTCTTGTTTCACCTATTTGCATCCCTCACTCCTCACAATCCTTTTCACTATTCAGCAATAATTTAGATTTATTTTTTTTAGCTGTATTATCATCATAGAACTGCCACTTTCTACAGTATGAAAAACAAATATGTTGATAAACTGCTCCTAGGAAATCTTGTTATTTTAATGAGGGCTTACACCTTATGTGATAACACTCTGTTCTTTATGATGTCAGCCATCAATTTTTCCCCCACCTTTCTGTTTTGGCCATATATACCAGGGAGGAAAAGTGTCCATATTGTTGTCAGTGTATGCACTTGATATAACTAATGCAGACCCAGCACAAAACTCCGAGATTTGTAAGCATAACAAACACACGAAGCAGATCAAAGCAGAGATCATGATTTTAAATGGGGTTCAGAGTAAATGGAAATGAAATACCATCCGTATTGAACTCCATTTAGGCTAGCACTTCCAGCTTGTACAAAATTAATACTAACAAAAGAAGAAGAATGCACAGTTCAGTTTCGGTACTTACAACCTTCTCTCTCGTGCTAAGAGAAATTCATATGTCATCATATTAACTATCTAACATGGAGATATTTAAGTGAAGAAGCCATCTAGGCTTTTTTTTTTTTTTACAGGAATTAGAGAGAGGAATCAAGAGGGAGTGATTTATGCCATGTATCTTAGTCTTCGGAAGGAATTGTCATTTGAAGAACCTGTGTCTGCCCACTGACTATATGGGGACACTTTAGACTTCTAGTATTTGCATCCTAAAAAACCTGTAAAATTATGGCAGGGGACTTGGAACTAGACAATCCTTAAGGTCCCTTCCAACCCAGTTGCTTATATTTTTGTATCTTAAATTTAGAACATATACCAGTGCAGGAATTTGAAACAGTACATTCCAGAGGACTGGATCCACTAATTTCTTTCCACAAAATCATATTCTTTCTTGTACAATTCAGGTCATTTACTATACAGTTTCAGAAGTTCACAGTCACTCTTTCATTTTTTTATCTGCTTTTGCCATTGCTGACATGGTAACGTATGAGTTATCATAAATGTTCTGTTTGTTAGGTTCTTCTATCTCAGCTCTATTCCAGTTTTAGAAGAATATCTATCAGACCTGTCAAATATTTGAACAGTTCATACAGTTCTAGAAATTGTTTTCCTGTGTAATCTATCATTCCATGCACAAGATACATAAAAATGGAAAACTGATGTTACTTGATTGAATTTATTTCATCAACAAAGATTATAAAGTACTTGTAACTCGGGACTTATAAGGTTATTTAATAATTTTTAATACTCCAATTTGCATAATTTGATTTTAAAGGTTGGAAGCTGTAGTTTGAGTGTTTAAAAGGCAAAAATTAATACATAAACTGTGGGTTAAATTTGATTAATTTAAACGCTTAAGAAAAAATTGTCTCTAAGCTTTAGGGAGAAATCAATAGCACACTAACTGGCAAAATTTTAGGCAAGGAAAGAATAGCACTAATTAACTTCATTCTTTGATCCATGATGTGTTCACGTAGCAATCAGATAATGAAATATATATAATAGACATAATAGGTATACCCCATTTCCTCAATAAATAAATACGCAAGCAACATAATCGAATCTCTTTCAATTTGCTAAAAGGGAACATACTCTGACTCATATTTTTGTGACTTAAATTGTCTCCCTTTGTTTAGCTTTGAGAGTTAATACTTCTTTCACTGCTCTCTCACCCCACTGCCTATGAAAAAAAAGCACAATCAATGAATCCTCTTGGGTTTTTTTGTTCTCATATGTTAACTCTATCACAGTACTGAAGGCTAGACTATACTGTCAATAGCACTGGTGCAATCCCACTGGGGTTACTGGGCTTGTACTAGTGTAACTGATGTTACACTTATTCATCTCTGGATGTATTCACATCTGCAGAAGGGAGCAGCCCTGAAAAACTAAGGAAAATACTGGCATAAATAATAAAAATGCCTAATAAGGAGAATTAATGTACATAAAGTATATGCACCTTTATAAGCATTCCACAGGACAAGTTTTTTACGCATGAATCACTTGCTTTACAAGTATTTTTTTATAGCAGCAGAAAGGTTCACTATTTCTCTTAACATTTTGAAAGACTCTTTAGTGCATGTATGGGCAGGGAGCCACAGTCCTCTGCCCTCTACAACTAAAAGCACAGCAGAACAGCTCCCTCATGCCCAATTAACTTTGCTGCAGAAAAAAAAAGAAAGATATTTTGAATGGCTGAGACAAAATCAAAGTGGTGTTCTGCTCCTCCTCCCAAGCTCAGAGAAAGAAAATTGATGTAACTGTTGTTCACAGGGATAAACAGTGCACTCCATAAGAATAAGCTAATACAGCCCAAATGATCATCACCAGTCATAATCTAAACCTAGCCAAAATTCAGCAAACTCTTCCAAATGATTCTCATAATTTCTTGGTAGGAAGAAACCTGGTTTGCATCATTTTGAGAGAATTTCAGTTTTTCACAAAAATTTCTACAACTTAAATCGAAGGAGAGAGGAAAATACCACTTTCATCCACTTTCTATCTAATTTCCTACACAATAATGAAATCTTGAAAGCTAAACCTGAAAGTTACTTTGCAAATAATTTCTATGCATTGCCTCAGTATTCTTAAAAAAAATAAATTGTATTTTTAAGATTACCTATTAACTACTGCATATAACAGAAGGGATGAGAGATGCTCTACCGAAGCACTGAAGAAAAAGCCAAAAGAAAGCTTGAAAAAAATGCTGACACAAAATGCTCTTTAAAACAAGCACAAAAATCTTCCAGTGCATAAGCTTTCCCACTTTAAGAATGCAGTGATGGAAAAAAGGACTATGGTAGAAGAAATACTCTAGGAACATTTTTACTACATTAAAACGGACAACTGAAGCACAGAAATACTTTGAAAATATTTAATGTCATGCAATACTACCTTAAAGTGTCAGGTATCACATCATCTCTTTCCAGAAGTAGAGCATATTTTACCAGTTATATGAAGTATCTTTGTTATGTTCTCCATAGGTTTCCTGACATGATGAAACCTACAACTTCCACATAGAAACTAAACTATTTGGCACCAAAGATGTGGAAAATATTCTGGTTCTTAACAATACATGATGAAGTTAGCAGTCAGCAACCACCATAGCTAGATTTGTGTATAAATTATCTCCTGGACATCAAGTTCTCTAATATGCACAAGGCAACAAAACCGATATTTTACTGGTCTTTACTACACTGCACATGCTCTAGCATGTCTGCTGCACAGACAAGTTATTTTTCAGGATTAATTTTTTTCTGCCTCATCCTGGGGTTGTCACAGGAGCCATCAGCCCATCAAAGGTGTGTGCGCACACACATAGGAGCACAGAGGCACAAGGGCAGATGGAGGAACCCACTTGACAGAGATCCATCCTCACCCTGGCAAGTCTTAGTCCTCTGGGCTCAGGATGACACCGAGCACGGTGGGTCATCTGGAGAGCACCTTACAGCCTGGGGAGGGTATCACTGCCTGTGGGGTGGGACACGCCACAGGATGCAGGGAACAAACATCTTGGCGTTGCAAAAAGACTTACAAGATTTTTAGGTGAGGAATAAACGGTGTGGAAAAAGGACAGATAGAAGTGGTTTGGAGACAAAGAAGCCCAGGAAAACAGAACGGTAAGTGGATAAAGGGGATGAGTCACATGTAGACGAAGCTGGTCAGTTCACTACCCCATCCAAGCCCTGTGCCTGCTTAGCATCCTGTGCCATGTCTTCTATTAAATTCCATTTCTGCTTATTTATTTTGGTAAGGTGAGCTCTATTCCATGTGTACGTATGGGACTATGGTACTAGCAGCTGGAATGCATGAGGTTGCATATACCAGTGGGTGACTGCCAGCAAACCTCAAGACGAGCTAGTTGCAGGGGAAGGTGAAGCAGCTGGAAGGCAGCAGGGGATGTGTGTAACTGGAGGTAAGACAACTGGAAGAGCTGGTTACTGAAGGCACAAGGGTTCCATGGTAATTGCCTAAGAGACTGTAGGATCCAGGGGTTGAAGGAGACATCCATTTGTGCGTGTGTGTGTGCATGTGTGTGTGTGCGAGTTTTACTGTGCAGGAGTAAGAGCAAGGATCCAGTGCCAGCTACTGGATTGACTGTGTGTATAAGCTCAGTTACTGTAGGAATCGCGCACATGCTGAAGGGATCACAGATCCTCCGTGTGTGCGTATGTTGGTTTGTCTACCAGCAGCTAGAGAAAGGCTGCAGACTCAAGTGCTTGTATGCCCAGGTGACAGCTTCTGGGACAGCAAGGACCTGGGGCCAGCTCTCCTGAGCTGACCAAGTGTCTGAATCCAGCACCTGGCAGTTTTCACACTATACATACGTATATATGCACACACCTGGGGAAGGTGGACATGGTGAGGCCATTGGTGATGCTTTTGTTTGTGTGAGCACTGGTTGCTGTGTTCTTTTCAGATGCGTATACTTGTTTGTGCGTGTGCTTACGGGCAATACAGGCTCAGCCTTGTTACAAGCTGCGCACTGTGGCATGGAGTTGTAACAGCCCTGCCTCAGGCTACCAAATGTAGCAGCCCCCTAAGATCTTGTAATAATTCATGCACATGTACTGCAAATATAGCATTTTTTGCTATCACAGGCTACAACACCACGCAATGCTAAACTGAGAAAAAAACTCTTTAACTTTGCAGGCTCGTGTTTACTGCAATGTACCTCCTATTTTCACCAAAGCAGAAAGATTAAAAATGTGACAGGAAAAGCTATTGTCACAATCTTTTCAAGTCACTCTTCATTAACAAACAGCACAGAAAGAACAAAGGCTAGAAAAAGATCTCGAAATAAGAAACTGTGCTCAAAGGGTACATGATGGTGAGCTACATACAACATTAAAGCTTTAACTATAGTAAAGCAGCCAAATGTCTACAAAACATAAATTAAGTAGGTTTTAGTTACAGCCTAAAATCAAACAGATGTGGAATTCAAGAACTGGAGAGAAAGTCAATTGTAATTTATTTTTCTTCAATAGAACTGCATACAGAAATAAGGTTCATTTGAGATATGTAACTGAAAAAGGGGTGCCCTGTCCTAAGGACCAACTTTTCCTGTAGATAGGTCCTTCTTTTGAAAGAAAGATGAACATCTTTCAACCATGTCAATATATATGAAAAAATGTTTTGTAAACTAAAATGTATTTTTGCCATTTACATGAAAATCAAATGCCTGGAAAATGAAGGAGGTGCACTTCTCTGACTCATTTTACAAACCAATTTCAAAGCAATACACAATGCCTCAAAAACATATTTAACAGCATTGAAGGCACTAGCTGCAAATTACACTTCTTCCCCTCTAAAGGAAAACCAAAGGTCATATGGACAGTTGAAGACTTTTATTATTTTTAGAATAAGAAAGAGCACTATTAAGATGCCAAATATCTGCTTCTACTAAAGAAGACTGGTGAAATCAGAGTGATTAATCAACTTGCACTATGCATATTATTTGAAAAATTAGTATAGCCCAATAGTTTCAAGATAAACCCCCAGTGTGCTATGCTCACCTTTCCATCACCTTTGTAAAGTCTAAGTCCTGAATGTGGACAATAGACAAGATTAATTTTGCTATGACCACACTACTGCCCGCTTAAGCTGTGCAAAGAATGAAAGAATCAGCCTTGCCAATATCCAGTAAAGTATTTCTGCCTACTTAATATAAAACATCATGTATTCAGCACAAATAATTTATGACTAAAAAGAATCCAATGTTTTAAATTATTGTCATCCTTATGCAGAACAATTTACAGGCACAAATTACTCAACAGTTGATTGAATATGTTAATGTAAGACACAAAAAAATGCACTTCAGTTGTAATTTCTTTTTATTAATAATCTGAACGAAGTGGAAGTTTATCTCACATCTTTACTTGATCTTTATTTTTTTATTACCCTCAAACTAAGTCAATTTTCTATAGAAAATAATGAGGTCAGCAATTTCTGAGCTCAGGAAAACAGATATTATCTGTGGCATATTTGGGTTTTCTACTCTATGTAGGAAGCTAGGTCATCTAAACATTGATTAAAAATGTAATTTACTATTGAGGCTCATTCACCAGTTCACTGCATTAAAAGTAGCATGGGGTTTTATTATGTAAAATGTGGATTAGAAATGAGTCATATTCTGAAACAGTCTACACTCACAACTTGCAACAGTAGGGACCTGACTTCGGAATATTAGCTGAAACCGTGCTGAAGTTGTGTTAGTTTTACAGTAGGATCAGATGCTAATCATTGGCTAACAATGGAGGAAAATGAGTGAGCATTTAAATGGCTAATTTTTCATTTTTATTAAAAGAGAATGGTCTTCATTCAGATCCTTTTATATTGCTGTGCGGAAAGAGTAAGAACATACTTTAGCTATTTTTAAATTTTGTAAAAGTTAACATAAATAATATGAAAAATGCTCATAAAAATACAGTGGAAAATGTTAAGACATACATAAAAGATTATGAGGGGAGGAATATTTTCTATCCATTGTTATTATTAATGTTGCATTATGTAGTGTGAGAATAACAAACTTGCATTGGCTGAACTTCAACAGGTAGCATGCAAAGTAAAATATCAGGCAATTCTAAGCATAAAAAAATAATTATTTTTAAAATTAAAAGGACAGGTTATTGTAAAATATGTTTCAGACATACCTCACCTTAAAGAAATGAAGCACCATTGAAATCAAGCTATTCTATCTCAAATAATACATGAAAGCAATATTTTTCTTTTCCACTTTTCTTCGAAATAAGCTTTTTCTTCAATACTTAGCAATAACTTTCTCTTTACTTCTTAGATTATCCAAGGTCAAAGGAACACATCTGTCTCTGACAGCAGCACTCTAAATCATGCCTAATTAAACAGAAATCCTCCAAAATTAAGTCTTACAGAATGGGAGTGCTCTCTTCCTTTTGTATAATTAAAAATATTAAGATGGTTATATCTGTGTTAGGTCTTTCATTTTTGACAACATCCTTAAGTTCTACACCTTTCTAATACAGGGAACTCTACCTACAAGTGTCATTGACTTGAATCACAAAGAAATTATGTCTACAGATACGTAGTTATTCACTTGTACTCTTTATGCTGTTTCCCAGTTCAGTTCAGAACTGTGATTTCATGACAGTGTAAGTCAAAATAAAGCTATCACTGTGGAAAAATAGTCTTGTGAACTCGAAGAGCTTTATCAACTTCTTAGACTCACAGAATTCCAACCCACAGGGTGGAAGGGACTTTAATCATCTTGTTCTAATCCACCTGCCATGGGTCTTAATTATATATGTTCTAATGAAGCATTTTAAGCAAAAGACAATTGATTTGATTGCTTAAGACCATGGATTGTATTATGAAAGCATATTTTCAAGAGCATATGTTAGTCACGGGATCCTTGCAAACCTACCAGTCTAGCTGATTTTAGTCTACTGCTACAACATCCAGTAATATTACAGATATTACATCTGTAGTGTAATATATAAAAAAATTTACAATAGCAAAAGACAATTCAAGGCTATGGAGAGATAGACAAAATCAAATTCAAAACACATTTAATTTAGGTTAATTCAGGCCATGTAAGTCTAGCCTGACTCAGATCTCCAAGTGCTTCAAATAACTCTTAACAGACACACTCCGCATTCTGCAGAATGTGCCAATGTCATGGACAAATTATGTAGGACAAATTAAAAACGAAGTGTAGCTGAATGTAGAGGAAGGGTACGTACATATCCACACACACTCATACGTATATAGTATGTATGATTTTTCTCAGAGTCATAAAAATACCTGGTAGAACAAAGCCTGGCTGGATTCCCTGCAGTAAAGGCTACAAGTGGCCCATCAAGAACAGACTTTGCAAAAGCACAGCACCTATTTCAAGGGGTGTATTACATTGTTATCCAAAGGACAGACTGCCTGATAATAGGTAGAGGGTATCCAGAAGCCTGTTGTCAAGTTTAGTTTTTTGTCAAAAACTCTGCTTCCTGAACTCTAGAGTATTAACTAGGACTGGTAAACGCAGGGAATTTGCTTCTCAAGCACACCTGTGATCTGAAATGCTAAAGTATTTGCACTCCAAGTAGTCCAAATCCAAAAAGCATGAAGCATTACACATTCTCTGTGCTGTGTCCACCTAAAGCAGAGCGACATGAATGAGGGTATGATGTGTTCTCTATGGTTCAATAAGCTCCTCTCTCTCAGTCTGCTAATGGCGACATTTCAAACACCTACAGAAAGAACTTCTTAATTGAATCTAAAGCCCAGCATTATTCACAGGCAATTGAAAGTGGAAAGTAGTATAATTTTGCAGAATAGAAGTGTGAAGAAATAATTAGATACATGACCAAAGGATGCTTTTACTTGTTGGATTGAGAGGATGTTGATAATTCTATCTACATCCAGACAATGAGGGTTTTCTCATTTTTTTAATGTAATGTGATATGCAGTATTCAAATATGCAAAGTAGTGCTTGTTCCTGAGGAAAACAGAAGTGATTCCCTAAAGTCTTGAAGGTATTTTACTTTAAAGAGTTATTTTTTACCTTAGTTAAAAATTATGTCTTTGATGAGGTTTAAATATTAAAAATTGCATCCAGAATTTAAAAGAAAAACCCACTAAAAGCAATCACGTTTTTACTTCAATATCACTTGCACCCTTTTTCAAAAGATCTTCCTTTCTAAAACTGCGTATTTTAAAAGAAAATATTTGAAACATTTTGATTTTCAGGTAGAAAAACTATATGAAATAGAGGCAAGATAAATCAGCTTCATGAGATCCATTCTGTACTTTTGCTTTGGGTTTTCAACAGAAACAGCATATTTTTTCTGCTTTCCATCATACTAGAATCCATTTAGGTCATCAGACAGCAGAATGAAGAATTTATCTTGTCAATAGTGCTATTATAAAAGAAAAACCTCTTATCCCACTGCAGAAACAATGACATGCAGAACACAGCAGTGATTACCAGGACAAACAACATTGCTGTGATACAATTCAAGGGCCAAAACAGAGAAGCCAAGCCAACACAGCTTTTAAAAACAGGCACAAAGTTCTACCAGCTTTAGCTTTTCCATTGTAATCTCCATTAACTGACAGGCTGAAAAATGAGTGTAAGCAATAACCAACACAAACCGGTGGTTAACAATCTGGAAAATGTAAGAGTCATTTGAGATAATAAGATGTGCAATCTGATTTTCTAGACTATGATCAAACTCATTAAGAAAGAAGCAACAAATTTATTCTGAAGAGAAGTCAATTGGAAAATATAGATATACATCTATATGATGATTTTTATATAATTTAATATACTATTAATAAAAAACCGCAACAACTCCCTGTGTTCCCTACTTTTGTAAAAATTCTGATCCTACCCTTTTAGACCAGAATTTCTCTTTACTCCTCTAGTACCACTGTCTTTGAAAATTCTCTCATCAGCCATAGTCACATATGACATTTTATATTCATTAATGGCACAAGACATGCTGTATTGAAGAAATATATAAGGCCATCTCCCTCCTCCAATTTACTATTTAGGTCTAGGCTGCACCTACATTCATATTATCCAACAAAAGCCTTTAGATCACTGTCTCCCAGAAATTTGCAGACTTTACCTATTCTTTTTACAGTCAGATGTGGCTCTGTGCTCCCCTCTCCCGTCTGACCTTTATATTCCATAACAGTAACCCTGCTCAAGTGATAACCACAAGTGGTGGTCATTCATGGATGTACCCGGACCTGATGGCTGAATCTGGCTGAAAGTGGATTTGGGGAGACAGTTAACAATGCAATAGCCAATGAAAATGGTGGTCAACTCAAGGCAAATTTGGAAGACACTAACATCTGTGTTCAGGATACAAATATGACTACGAGGTAATCATCTTCTTCCTTGGATAATGGCGAGCCCAAGGCCTGTCGAATTCTCCTGCATGACAGAGCTGCACACCAGGATCTCCCCCTGAGTAGGGATGCCTCTCAAGGTTAAGAGATTCCTTATCACACCAGACACTCTGTAAGTGAACTGGCAATAAGTACATTGAAATCTGGCAATTTTACAGAAAGGGTGATTAAATGTTGGAAAGGACTTCCTAGGGAGGCAGTGGAATCACCATTCCTGGAGGTGTTTAAGAAAAGACTGGACATGGCACTTAGTGCAGTGGTCTAATTGACATGGTAGTTTGGTCAAAGCTTGGACTCGATGATCTCAGAGATCTTTTCCAACATAATTGATTGATTCTGTGATTGCACACATATCATCCTTTAGATATGAACCATTGGTTAAGTCTGAGACTAAGTGTGGATCCAGCTGCACCTAAACTTGCCTCTGAGAAGAAGTTTGGAATGCAACAGGGTCCTTTCTGAATCTCATGAGTCCATGCGAGTGCCTCCCTGAAAATCTTATCTGACTCTGTTCTCTATGCAGTAAATACTCAAGTGTACCTTGTCATTGATTTTTATTAAACCACTGTTACGTTTACTACCGGACTTCATTAACTCACTCTCTTGTATCAATAAAATACATTGTTTCTTCTCACTTGAGAGTGAAGTGCATGATACTATCCATGACATCAGAATAGGAAGAATTTATTTTTCTCCTCAGCCTTTGTTTAAGCTTTTACGTACTTCCTTCTAATGAGCTAAAACCAGGTGCAATGGCTGGATGACAGAGAAGAAAGCAAAAAATTTTCCTAAACTCCCCATTTTGGCAACACCATGCCCCCCCACTTGCCTGGGCAGGAGCTGTCATAGGGCACTGTCACACTCCAGGAAGGGGCTGAGCTCACAGTGTCCCTAAGCAGGGACACACCAAAACAGCTGCAGAGCCATCTGCGTGGCCACACCCAGGCATGTGTCAAACAACCCAAGGATTTGATTACAGCTCACGAGAACATAACCTACATAGTTTGAAAATTACTTCTTCAGATCATAACTTGAGCATATCTGCACAAAACTCTGCATAGGTGGCACAGTTAGCAAAGCAAACCAGCAATAAAATAACAAGAACTCATAATAAAATAGTAATCACACTGACAAGATGGGGGAGGAAGGGAACAACCACGGTTCCTGAGTGAACTTATGTTAGATTTTTGTTAAGATGAAAAGAAAATAAAATTCCATCATAAAATAAATAGAAGGGTTCCCTTCAATTTTTGAAAGCGAGCCTTATAACTACTTGTAACCAAACTATGCAGCTTTTTGGAAAGTAAAAAAAAGAAAGAAAGAAGGCTTACTCTGTGCAACAGAGAAAATGAGATGATTCATACATTATTAAATTAATGCTTCTCATTATGCAAAGAGATCTAAAATTTACAGCCAAAGAATAGAGAACAAACTCCCACAAATGTTTAATTGTGCTTAAAATGCCACCGAATAACTCATTTTGTACCATCGAATCTTCCTATCAAATTTATTCCCACGTCTAAATCTTGGTGAGCCAAAGTTTTCAAACAACTGAACCTAGGAAAAAACTAATTAACTGTTTCTTCTGTTATTTGCTGCAGGCTGAAATTATAAGAAATAACATACACTGTAATAGAACAAGGCCTTTTCTTTTATCTCATTTAAGAAAAGCAAAGGATGATTTGTTTTCCCCAAAACTATTGACTTGAAAGGTTTGAAGAATGTCAACAGTATCGAAACTTTAATAATGTGATTTTAAATCATTAGAGTGTTAATGAGACAAATCGCTCAGTTTGGCAGCTGTATACCAACTGTAAAAAGGACATTT
Source organism: Grallaria varia (assembly GCA_013396735.1). Lineage (NCBI taxonomy): Eukaryota > Metazoa > Chordata > Aves > Passeriformes > Formicariidae > Grallaria > Grallaria varia. The sequence continues at coordinate 35,209 of VWZG01008732.1, forward strand.
TTCTCTAGTGGACCAATGGATACATGACATTTGAAAATGCTTTGTGAATGCTGATCACTACTGCAAGGGGTCTCCCTCGAAAACACTCAGGAATTTTTGGAGGAAGATGCCAGAGAGGATGGGCAGAGTTATTAATGAAATGGAAATGCATCAAAGGTACATTGTGCAAAATGAAACAATGAGACAGGTTTCTCATGCTGCTGAGCCAACAGCCTAATTAAATCACGAGAAGTCTCCATCTGGCATGGAAAAACACTAAAAATAGTCTGACCTTATTTAGGAGTCTATCAGACTATCAGTAGAGGACAGTAATTTCAGAAAAAAATACCATTTTATTCACCAAAATATGAAAATTAATGCTTATTCCAGTACTGAAATTTGGAAATAATTTCTACATGGTAAAAAATGGATTACTTAACTTTTAGGGCAACCAAAATGAAAATTACTGTTATTTAAGAAAGAATAGATTTAATAAAATAATGTATTTGTTTTAGTTTTTAAGCAGCATTGTTTTATTTGCAAATATATGAGTGGACAGCATTAACTAGTTGTCATGAAAAGCATCTTAGAAAAACCCAACAGTCAGAAATCAAAAATTAATATGTCAAAAATTTTTGTGAGATGAATTACTCGCTGATACATTCACTTGCATTTTAATTTTATTTAACAAGTTGATTTAGAAATGGTACTCAGATTTCTGGAAGGCACATTCAATAGAAAGAATTAAAGGATAACCATCTAAGACCGGAAAAAGACAGGATCCAAAAAAAAAGAAAAAAAAA
>VWZG01008732.1:36019-46457 GCA_013396735.1 Grallaria varia
AAAAAAAAAAAAGTGAATATTAGTAAGATCTAAAAAATTCTCCTGGTTCTTCCCATTCCATCTTCCTGAACTTGAAGTGTACTTTGACAACAGGAGCTGAATATCAGGGAAAACCAGAAGGGACCTAAGATTACTATACTCCCAGAGATCAGCACTTATGGGTGTTTAAGACACTCTACAATTATGAGAGAGGATCAGTGACTCTATGCCCACTTACATGAAGGCTTCTTTTAGCTTTGGACAGAAATTATTATAATTTAACTTGGATTCTCTGATCCATGAAATAATTTGTCCCCATAGTGTTAGATGTTTATTTTATGGCAACTAAAAGAAACAGTACCTTACAGAAGTGTTAAGAACTAGTTAACTTCAAGGATACTTAAACAATCACCAAAGATGTCCCCGGGCACTCACAGCCTTCCTCTAGGCATGTGTGGAAGTCCTGACAGTGCTGAAAAAGCAGCTGCTTGACCCATGTTTGAGTTTCAAAAATCATAATTAAATCTAACTTTCTGTTATTTCTCTGAACTGACCTGTCCAGGAAAAAAAAAAAAAAAATAGGGCATAGCTACCAAATTATATTTCCTGTAAAATAAATTATATGATGATGGCTGCAGATAGATCATCCGGAACAGAAAATTTGCCTCTCTATTTCCAAATATTTAAGAGAAAGACAAACCCCTCCTAATACTTTATTACAGGCTGTATTACAGGACTCACACAGTAGTATAGGCTGAACTGGGTTTTTCTGGGATGGAGTTTATTTTCTCCACAGTAGCCCGTGTGGAGCTGTGATTCAGTGTGTGGCTGAAATGATGTTGATAACACACCAGTTTTGGCTACTGCTGAACAGAGTTTGCACTCTGGGTAAAGGGTTGGGAGGGGACCCAGCTGACAACTGACCTCAAAGGGCCGAAGGGATATTCTGTATCATTTGGTGTTGTGCAATAAAAACTCAGGGGAAGGAGGAGGAAGAGGGAACATTGATGGTTATGACATTGGTCTTCCCAGGTAGCTGCTACACAGGATAAAACCCTGCTTTCCAGGAAAAGTCTAAACCTCTGATGGCTGACGGGAAGCAGTGAATGAATTATTTTACTTTGCCTGCACATGCAGCATTTGCTTTCCCTATTTAACTGCCCTTACCGTGATAGACAACCGTGCTCACCTATCTCTTATTTTCTTCCTGACCCACATCAGAGAGGAGTGAAAAGAGTGTTTGGCTATTGGCCAGAGTTAATCCACCACATGCAGTCACTAAACTTGTTTTGGGAAGGGTCCCTGGGCCAGGAGGGGATGCACACAAAAGCAAATATGTATCTGGCCCAGTGACTACAGCAGCTTCCTAGCCGAAGAAAGATCATAAAATGATACCAAAATAAAGAAACTGAATTATTCCTGGGAGCAAAAAGGAAAACACAGGTCTTCCAGCCCACTCTCCAAAACACTAGTTTGGAGGAAGAGGTCATTTGTTCATAGTTTGTGTCTCATTTTAGGGAATGTTCAAGGATACAAATCCTGATCATAAAGAAATTCCTATTTGTAAGGCGGAGACCCCAAATCCTGTGGGCAACTATGAAAGACAGGGTTCAGCAGATACACTCCACCTTGACCTTTCTTATTGGCCAGTCTGAATAAGTAAGTCCCTCTATGCTAGTGCTGCTGTGTCTCACATCTAATAGAAATAACTCCTCCCAGGCACCAGGTAAGGGCAAGGTGAATAATTCAGAGTTGCCTATTTCTACAATAAGCACCTTCTGCTTATTTATCTAGTTCACATCATGTGTTGGAGACTGAAACAGCCCATAGAGACTTCTTAGTCTACTGTCAATACTTCTCTTGAATGTGTTCTGTCATTTGTTCTTTATTATTTAAGAGAAAGGAACACTAGTATAAAAGTGGCATAAAAGTGTGTAAGTATTGATAGACTGTGTTATGGGAATAAATCATATAGATTGAGCATCCTGTCACTAGTGGAAGTGCCTCTGTATTTATGAATTCTAACACTATAGCTGCAGAGGACCCTGGGCACAGGCCCGGCACTGAAAATGAGAGCTGTGGCTCCCACTGTCCCTCTTGGAAGAACTAGAGAACATTAAGTGTAAAATGTTTTATCAAAAAACAGGAGAAAAGCCAGACAGACTTACTGAAAGCAAGACCATAGCAGATGGTTCTGATGTTAGGATGGAAAACTGAGACAGAATATAGGAAACCTTTTAAGAAAGCTGAATACAAATGAACAGAGAAATTTTATTTAACTTTTCCACCCTTCCCTATGGTTGATATTCCCAGCATGGGATTTGATTCTCTTATGCTTTACAGCACTGTCATTCTTCTAAATTGCTCTTGGCTGTGATCTTTACTTGTGCTCTGGACCATAATTTCTGAGTTTTATGAATTGTCAGTAACAAATAAACTGGCCGAGACAACCCCTATTAAATCCCTTCATCATCAATAGTCTTCTGAAAGATAGAACCCAGCAACATGATTGGTGTAGGTAGATAAATAATTAGGCTTGTGCATTGGTATCATAAGAAAGAGATGTGGACAAAACACAACAGATGAGAGACATTAATTAGGAGCTTTAAAAAGATAACTAAGATGATGCAAGAAGAAAGATTAGATATTGGCTGGCTAGCTTTGTGCTACTTGCTTTTCTTGCCTCTCATCATTTAAGCCTGTTATTTTCTTTGTGATGTGTTTGCTGTGTCTTTCTCTGTGTCCTTTATCTTCAGCTATAGTTGATTTTACAGTCTAAAATGACAATAACATCAAATTTTGGAGAAAAACAGATTTTTTAAACTCTGAAAAACATGTATTTACTTTAGGATAACTTTTTTTTTTCCCTAGAAGTCATAAAAAGATGAGACATTAATAAGAAAATATTAAGTCAATTAGTTTGAGCTGTTATTTATCTTGAGCAACTTTCATCTACAAAAGAAGTATAGACAGACAAATGAAGAGCTGTTTGCACCATTTTAATATTACAGTGCATCTAGGTATCTTCCTAATAAGTTAGGAGTGCACACTGCTCTAAAAGGAAATATTCATAATTTATGTCCCTGGTAAGGAGAACAGCCCAAATGAAATCACTTCTTTTTTTTTTTTTTTTTTTTTCCAAACAAAGACTAGTTTTAGTAAGTTACAGTTTATGTGTTCAAGAATAAACTACAAATTATTTGTAAATAACATGCTATAATTCACCTGAGTGCAACTATAATTCCTGATTTTCTCTAGAAAAGAATTAACTGCATAACTGTAAAAGACATTATTAATTTTAAGATTTCTTTAAAGGTCTATGTGATACTGAACAGAATTTCTATTTGAAAACAAACAGACTCTGTATATTAATAAAAAAACCCTTAATACTTACGTAAGGGATTGTGTCCAAGGTGTCTGTGTTGACAATTATAGGGGCAGGGCTTGCCTGAAAAAAGAAAAAAAAAAAGAGAAAATAAATGTAATGACCTGACATTCATTAATATTGAAATACCCATAATGATACATTAAATTAAAACTCTAAAAGCCTATCTCTCTATTGAATTCAAATTGTACAGGAGTACATAACTTTGGGTACTGTTCAATCAAGGATTAAGGAAATAGATTCTCAGCCTCCAAACCACAGCTCACTGTTGTCTTTCTTCTCAATTTCATCAGGCTTTCATCCTGAATATACAAGATCTAGTCATTTATTTTTTAGTAGAACTATAAGAAACCTGATGTATTCAAGTTACAATTAGGAAATGTTGAAGGTTTCAGCTTCCCTGCTTTATAAGTCCACCTTTAGTGTCGGAGCAAAACCAAGGTCTTTACAGAGGGTAATTAATGTTTATACTACTTAGTAGTATTATATATGTATATGCACATATACTACGATATTTATGTCAAGGCTGTATATTCTGCATGGTTCATATGCACTTAGCTGAGGTTCAGACAGAAATATAGACCCAGTTGAAGAGATTTGTGAATCTGCAAAGCTGCCTAACCTGATCTTTAATTTATCGATGAAGTTCATATCCAGGTTAGTTTCTAGCCACTTGAAATGCCCTAACCTCTTCCCCTTCCCAAGCTGGGATTCACTGGTACTGATCTAAGGCTGAGCTCTGATTTGACCCTGCTGCATAATCTTGGCTCAGACTCTGGAGAAAAATACAGAGTTCTGTGAAAGTGTAGGCCAGAGGAAAGCACCATCAGTAAAATGTCAAACTGAGGCAGGATGGCTGAGATGGGATTGTTAATAACTCAAGGACTCAGGAGCAGGACTATATATGGTACAAAAAGTGATGGAAGGCACCCCGTCTCTGCCTGACTAATGCCTATTTGGGCAGCAAAGACTCTTCAGGCACTGTATCACACTGGTGAAAATACTAATGCTTAGCACAGTAGCTCACTAGTCTATTTATCTACACTGTATATTTGTCAATGTCTGTACTTTAGACTTGTACAGACCACAGCAACTCTTAGTGCACGGTAAGCATGAACATGGCGCTACTGAAAACACTGATCCTATTTCTGTTGTCAAATATCCATTGCAAGATTTCTAAACCTAAGTAACAACCCAAATTAAGAATGTGCCATTACTGCAACAATTCAAATATTGTGAGAATATAACTGGTTTTTTTTCCCCAGTTTTGGTGCAATTATGGAAAGAAAATTCTGTGTTCAAAGAAACCGTGTGTTACTGGGAAACAGCTACTGGTGATTAATGCCATTATTTCTATACAACGGTGTAAGCCATGAATAAAAACTGCAATGCATACAATTTGGTGTGCCTACATTTCATGGCACATACCAGTTTTCATGGTAAGGTACAATTCAATATAAAAATGCTTAGTATCTGAAACGACATTATGCGCCCGTACCCAGTTATTCTCACTGTGCCCCATAACACTGGACACACTGAAGTGATAGGTAAAAGCTGAAGACCACATGATCATAACATTTTTAGCTTCAGGCATATGGAATTATTTATAATTGTATTATCACAAAGGGTTTTAGGAATCATATTTTTTACTTTCATGAATATTGAGCTACCTTTCCTACAGACAAAAAAGCTTGGGGTGTTTTTACAGTACTGATTTTATCTTCTGTTTATTTTTACTTACTGTGTTGGCCTACTACCAACTACAAACAAAGTTTGCCATTTTCAGAATAAAAGCATCTTTCCATTGATTTAAAAACAGTATCTATTAAAATAACAAACATCTTTTAAAAGTAATTTTCCAAAGCATTCTCATATTATCACCAATCTCTTCTGACCTACTGAGGAACAAAGACATAGTTGTATCAGATTTTCCTGAAGTAAAGCTAAAGAAATCAGAAACTAGCAAGTGCAGGAACACCATAAAAAAATAACTTTTAGGAGACTTGGAATTTCTTTTGAAAACTCACTTATTCCTTCCTCTTATGAGCAGAAGCAGAACCTGCATTCTCCATCCTGCAGCCCTCTCTAACCAACCCTCATATAGTTGAAGACAGCAAATAGATTCTGTCCACGGACTAGTCTTCTCCAAGGCAAACAAACCAAGCTTCCCTTTTTATTGAATGTACTGTACTCAGACCCACTCACTGTTGTGTGCGCCACCATCTTGGTTATTCTCTACCCAACACAGTGGAGAACCTGGTCCTGGACACAGTACTCCCAATGCACTGTGGCAGGTGATGAACGGATGTCCCTCAAACTGCTGCCCAGGCTGTTATTAGTGCAGCCCAGTTTGCCATTTGCCTTAACCACTGTAAGGACACATGGCTAACTCATGTGCAACTTGTTCTCCACTACATAAAGCTGCAGCTTAGCCAGACTGTGCCTCACGAGAACTGCTCCATGTTTTATTCTGTCCCAGGGCAGGAACTCCTGTCCATTTCCATTGACCTCTGTGATGTTCCCCTCAGCCTACTTTTCCTGCCTTCAGAGACTTCTCTGAACAGCAACTGCCCAATGCTCTTCTCAGTCTGGTGTTACCTCAAACCTTTCTGACAGTGCATTCTGTGTAATCATTCTGGTTATTAATGCAAATGTTAAACACCATTAGCACCTGTATCAACTCTGTGTGAACACCAGAGGAAACCTGCTATCAGCAACTGGACTGAACTGCTGACCACTAAATCATTAATCTGGTGGTCTACCCAGTGTCCCACTCATCTTCTAGTAAGTACATCCATCCATTCAGTTTCTCTGTTATGGCTGAATGGAGAATTTGTGCTGAAGGCCTTGCTAAAATCAAGGCAAATGACATCTACTGATTTTTCTCATCCACAGAGCTAGTCAGAAAAATCTTAAATTGGCAAGGCAAAGTCTAACCTTTGTAAATTGACCTCCCTCTGTGTAATCACCTCCCTCTGTCCTTCATGAGCCTTGAGAAGACCTCCTGGAGGCACCCACCAGGATGCTTCCACCCGTTAGCTTCCTAACTAGTCCTGATCCCCAGGTTATCATTTGGTGCATCATCTCTCCCACAGTAAAAGTATGAGCATTTGAAGCTGCTCCTTTGAATGGTGTGATCCTTCCCTGACTGGCCCTCCAGAGCCTGCAAAGAATTACTTACCATATTTTTTTACTCACTGGAAGAACTGAACTAAACTATCAAACTGATTATTTTCTGCTACTGAGACATTTAACTTGACCAGACAGATGGACATGAAAAAATTCAGAGCAATAGTTTCAGTCCGATACAGTGACTATAACCACTCTCACAACAATATCAATGCATTTTTCTTCGCTGCTCCTCCTGTTTGTCTCTGTACATTTGCTTATGTGTGTGCATGTGTGGGACAGTGCATCTGTGTGATGATTTGTCTTTTTAGCTTTTTTGGGGGGGAGGGTGTTTTTTGTTTCTTTGGTTTTTTAAGGAAAAAATGATTTAATACAAAATTTTTTCTTCACTCTCTCCGACGTATGGTAATTTGAAGAACATTGACCTCCTGAGCTCCAACATTGGATTAAAGTGCAGGAAATGGAAATCATTTTATTACCAGGGACCACCCTGTTTGTAGCTTATGTTTTAAAGAAAAACAGGACACTTCAATCATTCAAAGCTGAGAAGACAGTTTGCAATCACTGGAGAGAGCCTTAAATACAGCGCTAGCCATGGAGCACACAATGGCATCAAAACAGTCCTGTAATCACAGTGAAATTACTGAAGGGATAAGTCAAGAGACAATCAACATCAACAGTGAGTCAGAAGGATTTTACCTTCTGGGATGTATTTATGCTGTCTTCAAAACATGCCATATGCACTGGCTCACCAAATTCTCAAAAAAGATACTCAGGTATCTCTGCACTTCTTACAGAGAACACTGACAAATCAGGACTCACCAACAGTACTTCAATAGTGTATAAATTAACAAATGCATGCAAAAAAATGTCTAGATTCTGTCAAGAACTTCTGCCTAGTGTGTCTTTGAGACAGCACTGCCTCTTATCTCATAATCTATATACCCACACGCATATATATATATACACAGACTATCTATCTAGATTTGAGACTGGATGAGAAGAAGAAATACCTTTCTGGGAGATAACGTTTCAGTCATAGCTCTGCCCTTTGACCTCTTAACCAAGACATTGAATTATACTTTACTGAGCTGTTCCCAGCTGCAAAATAAAACCAAACCCATTGCCAGAAGACTGAATATTACTGAGTGCAGTGAATTGAGTGATCCTGTTTTACCCACTGCTCATTCACTGTCATTTCAGTGGCAATCCTTACCTATACATTAAGCATTATGACAAGCTGATAATGTGCCATGTGGGCTGTCAGCCTTATAGCTCCTGCTCCCTGCACAGACCTTTCTCCTGCCCTTGACTAGAAGCAGCGTTTTCAGCTGGACCACCTCTGTGCTTTGAAGAAAAGGCATCACACTGACAGTTGCACTGACAGATTGGCATAGCTGAGACAAAACTTGAATAGCTTGGGGGGAAAAAAATAAAAAGAAATACTTCTTAAAATTTTTCTTCTGAAAGGACTTGAGCATAACAGACTTTGCTTCCACAAATATATACAAGACGTTCTGCTTGCAGCAAGTCAAACAGCCTGGTTGCCTTTCCACCAAAAGCACAACTTAGAAGCAAGATAGAGTGAAAGCACTTGAAGCAAGTAGAAAGAGAACAAAAAAGGCACATGGTCTAGTTCATGAACGTTTACTCTGCTACCAAATTCTCTACAAGTATATGACATGACTCATGCCTTCCAGACAAGATGAAATTTCCCTCTACCATGAGTGCTAGCATTATCCCTGTTGAATGGTTTTGCTTATAGCACTCACAATTTCAGAGACTATCCAAATTATATGAGTTTATCTCTTTGTTCCGCATTTCCTTGTTTTAACTGTTCCTACTATGCAGTTCAGTATTCAACATCAGATCATGAAATGCCTAGTTATGTGGTAACTATTTTATAAATAATGAACACAGCACATTACTTCTTAACTAGAAAACACAACTACTTCTTAACTAGAAAACATGTGATGATTTTGAAACTGCCCACCTGCGCTTATTCCTAGTTATGATTTTAATTTCATAGAATCATAGAATCATTACGGTTGGAGAAGACTTCTAGGATTGAGTTCAACCATTAACCCAACGCTGCCAGGTCCACCACTAAACGATGTCCCTTGGAACCCCATCTACATGTTTACTGAACACTTCCATGGATGGTGATTCCACCACTTCCCTGAGAAGCCTGTTCTAATGCTCGACCACCCTACAGTGAAGAAATTTTTCTTAATATCCCATCTAAACCTCCCCTGGTGTAACTTGAGGATATTAGGACATTTGACTCAGAACTCTATACTGCTTGTTTTCCTGTTAAGGAATCACCATCATGATTTACATTATTACATTTAAGTAAACTCAAAATAAAGAGGTGGTGAAATCTAGAGTAATACAACAGTGTATGTATTACCATTATAAAAGAAAGTTGAATCGTCAGTGGCTTATTGTCATCTTTTGCAGACAATGGACTCTGTGGACTGTACATCAGAGTTAATGGCTTATCCTTCCAGGCAGCCAACCCTCAATTCTAAAACACTCACTGGAATACACATTTGCAGTTCTACTGTACTTCAAAATGTTAGCATTTTGTGTTTGAATAATACAAAGTGGAGCAGCCCCTATATTTGTACAGGAATAGGACATGCTGCATTTCTCACACATCTACTGTCAGACTGTTTAAGGCCTTAAGAAAGTAATACTGAAATAGTTTTAAATGAATTTTGTATTTTCAAGAGTTTCCTTTCACAATTGCAAGAAATAGATTTACATTTACACACAATGGCAGGAAAGATTAAATGACAATGTAGATGTCAAAACAGTAATTCTCTGGTGTGCTATGAGGCCTCAAGATCACAGAACACACAGAACCTTTTGTCATATTTACCACTGAGTTACAAAATGTAAGACTAAGAAGGATAACAAGTCATTTCCTTTTTTATTAATCAGAAAATGTAAAAGACAGGAAACCTCTTTGAACACCTAAAGAATGACTTTTCAGCAAACAATTTTACCTCTACGTACAGACATAAAACAGAAGTCAAAACCCACTTTGCTTGTATGCCGCAGTTGTCAAGAACAGAAGAAAAATGCCTCAAGAAATCCTTGAGACCACTCCTTAAATATATAATGCACCCTCATACAAAGCCATTCAATTTAAGCTTAAATTGCACCTTTTAAAGAAGGTGGCTTTTTTTCAGACTTGGTGTTTTACATTGGTTTTCACCTTAATGTGTAGGAATAATTTCCTACTCAAAATTATATTAATGCATTGTTTAAAAAATAACTATTTAGACACAAAGAAAACCTAGCATTCCTGTGTGAATCCACAGGCTATCAGAGGAAATGGCAAGAAAGCATCTACTTCAACATTGTTGAAGTTTCCCCTGTAATGACCTTACCCGTTAGCAATTTGAACCAGCAATGATTAACATAGTAGGTAACTGTTGCCCAATATAAGAGCCAGTGAAGGACACAGAAATGTCAATGGGAAAAGCTCTATAGAGAATAAGGGATAATTACAGTACATAGGAATTTCCAGTGAAGATATTACTCAACTAAACGTTATTATGCATCAAATTTTGAGCTGATACCCTTCCTATCACTAAACAGGGTGTATCCATCTGTCTCATTCTAGGATGCCAAGTGCCATGCTAAGACTCACACAGAGGTCCCATTACCACATCTCTATTGACTCACAGAAGAAACTGATGCAGCGTCTTATACCAGTACTCTACGTTTGATCAGAAATCTAGGCGTAAATCCTGTGTTTACATATACTACTTCAGCACATGTTCTGGGCCTTTTGAAAGTCAGTGGGCCATAACACTCATTTATTACACAGATCTCAGCTCTGATCTCCACCGTCCTATCAATACAGGATCTCAAATAAGTGTCAAGTTCTTTTAACCTGACAGTACATTAATTTGTTCTTCTCCACGGACACCC
>VWZG01008754.1:0-10948 GCA_013396735.1 Grallaria varia
AAATTGTTTTGGCTTGCTCTAAATTAAGACAAGTGCTGCATCCAGCTCTGGGTTCCCCAGCACATGAAGGACATTGACCTGTTGGAGTGAGTCCAGAGGAGGGCCACCAAGTTGATCAGAGGGATGGAGCACCTCTCCTGTGAAGAAAGGCTGGGAGAATTGGGATTGTTCAGCCTAGGAAAGAGAAGGCTTCAAGGTGACCTAATTGTGGCCTTCCAGTACCTGATGGGAGCCCACAAATAAGATAGGGATTTTTTACAAGGGCATGTAAAGGGGGGAATGGCATCAAACAGATGGAGAGTAGGCTTATATTAGATATTAGGAAAAAACTCTTTACTGTGAGGGTGTTGGGGCACTGGAACAGGTTGTCCAGACAAGTTGAGGATGGCCCATCCCTTGAGGTGTTCAGGGCCAGGCTGGATGGAGCTCTGAGCAACCTCCTTTAGTGAAATGTGTCCCTGCCCACAGCAGGGGGGTTGAAACTACGTGATCTTTAAGGTCCCTTCCAACACAAACTATTCTATGATTCTATGATAACATGTTTATTAACAGTGTAAACATCCTTAAAAGCAAGGTAATGTTCCTACTATTCAAAATACAGATTATTGAAGCTTACGAATTTCATTGTGCTGCTAGAAATCAATATTTTTAGTACTTTGGTTTAGTGTCCACAAAGCTATTTTTCTTACAGGTCAATGAAAATACTAATGTATTTTCTGATGTTAAATCATTTATATAAGATGAACATACATTAGAAGACAATAAACTTTTACCTGCTCTAATATTCAGTACAGAAAAAGACTTTTTATTATAATTTAATGGAAAGACAATCTTTTATATTTTTATTTAATTTTTAAATGTATACCTTCAGGAAACTGGATCAAAGGGAATATGATCCACAGGAGTTCATACAACTCCAGGACAAGGAAAGATCCTTGTCCAGAAAGCATTAGATTATTCAGAACTTTTCTTACATTTCTGCCATTTGTACAGGTAATATGCCTTTTTAAGAACTTCTTAGACAAAAATACTAACCAAAAATTCAGACTAAATACCTTGATGAAATATGTCAAATGATGAACCTCAGAGGGTGAGTGACTAAATTGATTAAGTATTCATTGCACATCTACCTTAATATTGAGAGTGGATGCATGATGCAAAAATTCAATTAGATTATTCACTTTTAGTTTATATGTGGAAATATCTATTTTTTTCCTTAAAGTATCAAGTTGGAAATTGGAGTTTGGAATGGGAGGCTGTTTAGTTAAATGTGGGCTAGTAAAAGCTTTTAGATTTTTTTAAAGGCACATTAAGAGACTGAAGATTTTCATCTATCTCTTCTTACAAAGAGCTTCCTGCTGCAAAGCATGGGGGGTTTTTTTGCTAGCTTTTCATTCACAATTACAGACATTCTTGCTAGATATGCTTGTTTTTTTCTAGGTTTTCAAAATTTCTCCAGAATTCCCCTTTGTTCTCCAAGAGTAGCGCTGTAAAAATCTGATAATCCAATTGTTTCAGTCAGTTACCCAGAGCAAAGCTGCTGAGTGCTGAAAATCTAGCCTAAAAATAAAAGGGCAAAACCCCACTTGAATTATAAATAGTTTGGCAGGCTTATTTGGAACCCAGTCTGGGCCTACATAAGTGAAAGGCTGCTGTTTCCTATGTGATACCTTAGTAGTCATTATAAAATAGTGACATTAAGTATTTAGGGGTATGTACTTCTCTCTCAAGATTAGGAGGTATTCAGTTGTAGGAATTGCACAGCATATTTAGTTTAAATTGACTGGGATGCACAGGTACCTTTTGTATTTGTTATGAGAAGTTTTATGAACAAGAGTTATTATTTTGAAAAATCAAAACAATCTTAATTTACTATTTGCACGGTTTATTCACTTTCATCTGGAGCCTGAGCACTGACAAAACCACCTATGTTTATTAAAATTGACTGTAGGTTTGTCATAAAGGTTTAAGTATATTATGGGCTGAATTTTGAAAGGAATATTAAAAAAAAAAAGATAATTTGTCTACAATTTGCTGTTATAAATGTGTCACACTAATTATGCCTAGTTCAATGTAGGTGACAAGGTTATTTTGTGACATACTTTCTGCACCTCTCCTTCAATATCTTTTTTGATTTTTAAGACACTAGGGTTTACAGTTTCTGAAAATAACGGAGCCTATTAAATCCAAGAAAGATCTTTGAACATTTGGGAATATTTTAGTGATTAGAAGTTGGGATGATGATTCAAATATATCAGTTCTTTAGTTTGTGTGGATTCTTTCTGCTGCCTTCATAGAATGTTATGGTATTAATTTTTCAAACTGTGGTTACATAGAATGATGTAGGTTAGTTTTGAATGATGCAACCTGGGTACTAGAAGCAATTTCATTGCCTTAATTCTGCTTTCTTCCCCAGCTTTTCTGCATTTCTTTTTGCTTTTGTCATGTGGGAATATTCATAGTATATCCAGTGGTGTAATTTACTGATTGCATGCAAATTGAGGTGATATTTTTTTCTTAAAGGATAGTTGATTGTCCTCTACTTATCCCTCTTCTTCCCACTTTTTCTTTAAAACTATCCGTACTGGATTTTTAATAACAGGAAAGGTAGAACTAGTCATAATCTTCCGAGTCTCTTGTGAACAACATCACAGTTGAGCTACACAAGGAGCTTAAAGAGAAGTTCGGTACCAATTATTGTCATGGTATTTGATACACTGTGTGCATGGAGTAGTGTGCAGCTGTTTGTATTACACTATTACAGGCAGCAATATGGTGACAAGTAGAAACCAGGATAATGGAAGTTGAATACATTATTTCTTACAGCTGTTTACAATTCTACCACACATAGCACATTGCCTTCCCTGACGTTGAACACCTTCGAAATGTGAATGATGCAGTAAAGTCCATTTGTCCGTCGTTGTTTGAAAAATCTCCTTTATGAGACAGTCATTTTAAGACTGTCAGGTCTGGCATCAGCTCAGCTGGCATTACCCTTGTCACTGAGTGCAATTTCCTCCTCTCTGCTATGCTCCAGACTGCTTGGAGCCTCATGGCTGGCTAGTCAATGCTTATGAGGGTGGAGAAACAAAACTATAAGTAACTTAGTGGCAGATACTGAAAATTCTGCAATAGAAATCATTTTAGCAAAGAAATCTTAAACCACTCATTCATAAAACATAACTATTGTAGAAATTGTTTTCACTGCTTAAGTAGCTTTACGTATTATTTAAGGAGACTGTATAAAAATCACTGAATTCCCCCACCCCACTTTGAAAAAAATATTATAAAGTTTTTTATTAGTTTTGTTCCTTTGGTTGCTAAGCACTTTTCCTCCGAGTTGATAGAGACTGGATGATTTTTAAGTTTCACTTCTTTACTTTCAACAGCTTCTGTGTATTAAGTCAAAACTTGTGTGCTTGGGCCAGATTCTTACCCATCTTATGTTTCCATGTTTCATTATATATGAAAATTAATTCCCTCCCTGCCTTGCCATGCAATTTCTGTTACATTGGATGGAACCATGCAAATAAATCTGCTTTAGAGAAGTGCAGTTCAACCAGGATAGGTTGGCAGTTTGCAAGTAGCTTAGCAGGGTACCCATGGTAGCAGTGAGCTACATCTGTATTAAGGCAGCTTAATGATTGTATAAGTCCAGTTGAAGGTGTAGGAGGAAGTGATGACATATGCCACAATTGCTCGCATTGCTGTATGGATTCATGTAAATGTGATGGAAAGCCAGAAGAGGAAAGACGGAAAACGTTTGAAACTGGATAATGCACACAGCTGGATCTGGGCTCTGGAGGTGAATGTATTCCCAGTATCAGATGCTTTCCCATGGAAATCCTGTGCAAATGTAGCACTGCATCTTTATTCTGACACTGTGGAGTATCTAGACCCATAAAAGATGACATAAACCTGGCTTCATTTGCATACCATCTTCAAGTAGTTTCCATGATTTAACTGCATACCTTTATCTCTATAAACCTTTGTTTGATTTACATTTTATAAATGGCTATTTTATTTAACTCATATTTTCATCTTGTTTGAGCTAAAAATGATTTTGAGGTAATGGTGCCTTCAATGCAAAGGAGATATTGATGAATCAGCGTAGCATGTAAGGGAAAGTAAAAGATGGTCAGGGGATGGCATTACAAGTGAGGAAGTGATACAGGAGATCTGAGGGGAGGCAGGCAGACATTTCTCAGTGATGCAGTATGAAAAATGAGCCATGACAAGTTGAAACAATAGCAATTACTGTTTTAAATGAAGGAAAACTAGATTTCACCATGAGAGTGGTTCAGCACTTCTTACTCAGAGATTGTGGGATTTCCATCCTTGAAGAGTTTCCAGACTCAGCTGGAGAAGATCTTGAGTGATCTGCTGTTATTTGGAAGTTAATAATGTTTTGAACATGGGGTGGTTCTAGATGATCTGGTCCTGGCTACCCTGAATGATTCTCAAGTTCCCTACAGCAACCATTCATACTGAGCAAATCTTCACTAGAGCTTAGCCTGGGACAAGCCTAGTCCTGATGTGCAGATGAATTTAGGATTAGTTTGCAAACAATTCTGGGGATCCAGGGTATCTCTCTTATTTATGTTACTTATTTTCTCAATTTCTGAAATGCCATAAGAAAGGTGCATAACCAGGTATGACCTTCCTCTTTCCAACCGGGAAAGAATACCATATCCTGACCTCTTTCTGTGTGCTGACTGCTAGGCTCAGATTTTCTTTAAGTTGATAAAGTTTCACAGTGGCAAACCACTCACTGATGGTGTGGTTATGAGACACTCCCAGTTTCTCAGTGCCCTTCCTTGCCTGTACACCCTTACGCAGCTGAAAGCCAGCTCAATTCTTTTCTTTCAGAGCCTTGTCTGCTGAGCAGGCCACATACAGGTTGATTCAGGAGGATTAAACAACAAAAACTGAGAGCAGGAAAATCTCCAATAATATTTTTCAGTTCTTGATGTTCTTTTTTATTACCCTTATTTCCAGTGCATTCACTTAACCTGCTGCCCTAATTTTGACATTTTTAATGTATCCATTGGCTGTGATCAAGATCATACTACATTCATGAGGAGTGACTTTGCTTGCCAAGAAGCTTTTCTGAGGTATTACAGCTAAAAGACATACCTCACTGTAGTCAAGTTTAATCTTTCCTAAAATGTTCATTAGGAAAAAAAATGCACATTGAATTCCAACTTTTTCCTTCCTAGTTAATTGGTATTTGTTCTGTGTATAGCCATGCAATGTAATGATTTCATTACTAGAAATACAATACACTAAAAGGCTTGCAGTAGAACGACCCAGTAGGGCAGATTTGATGAACAGTTTCCTATGTAGTTCTTGCTTTGATCATAAAAAAATCTTTACACATGATTTGAAAAGCACATGATGCAAAGCATTTATGAGGTGATCAAGTTTTTCACATGGTAAAAGGAAGAATAAAAGCAGATTATATATGGTCTTCTCTCTGATCACCAGAGGGAGGACATGCAGAAATGGAATGAAGTCGCAACTGGGTAAGTTCAGATTAACCATTAGGAGAAAGTTCTTCATTAAGAGGTTGGTCAGTCACTGAAATAAGCTCCCCACAGAAGTGGTCATGACAACAAGCCTGTTGGAGTTCATGGAGTGTCTGGACAATGCTTGTAGTCAGAAAGCTTAGTTTTAGGTAGGCTTAAGGTAATCCATACAGATTCCCTTCAATTTGAGATATTCTTTGGTTGCATTATTTATTTTATATAAATAAATAAAATTNAAAAAATGTAACAGGACGAATCTTATACATATGGAACAAAAAATTCATTCATAGCATGATTAATGTTATAACATACTCAAAATTATCAAATTAGTATAGAAAAGCCTCACTAAAAACGCAGTCAATACTGTCACAAAAAGACATCATTTTCATCTATGCCTTTTCTCTGCCCCTCAAGTCTTATGTTGGCAGCCTCAGCCTGCCCTCAGCAGAGCAGAAGAGGGGCTGTGACAAGTCTTGGGCCCCCTCAAAGACCAGCAGCTGTTTTATCTTTTTTGCCTCTTCAGTCTCGAGTCTGGGTTTATTTTTATATGTTTCTCATCACAATTTGCTCCCTTTTCCTTGGTTTCCTGCTCAAGTTTGGAAGTTACACTCCCAGCACCAAGTAACATAAAGGGCTATTGTTTTTATGCAGGGACTACCTGAGTTTTTCAGATCTTTATCACATATTATTATTACATTTTTAGAATTTAAGATAAAAGAGACTAGGCAATTATCACTTGACCCATTAGACAACTGCGAAAACATACTAGAGCCAGCTGAGACCAAGGCAATCTCAGGGAACTGCAGAGACCATGTGCTGTCAAATCAATGTAAAAACTATGGCTTTTTATTTTTATGGCAAAAATAATGTTTACTGCGATAAAAGAGAGGGGGCAGTGGTTTTACAATTGTCCATAAGCTCTTCCATAGTGCAGGCTGATTTATTAGTCTGCATGGAGAAATGAGAACATGAATACACTTCTCCCAGAGTGGAACATTACAGATATGCACATGTGATAGCACGAGCTGCGCTACTTTAGCACAGCAGACACTTGAGATGTGATGCTCTCAGCAACAGGAAGTGTCCCCTGCCATCTTCAGTGGGGCTGATGAACAAAGGTAAAAAAAGTGAGTTCTTTATTATGGAGGCATTAATTCTTACTTAGGTTGCTTTCTGAACTTCAGATTGTTCATTTCCTTACTATTGTCCCTGCTCACTGGGTTGTTTGGTTGGTTGACTGGTTTGGTTTTGGTGTTTGCTTTTTTGTTTTGGTTTGGTTTTTTGTGTTTTGTTTGTTTGTTTGTTTGCTTGTTTGTTTGTTTTTTAATTGGTGGTGGTGGGTTTTTTAACATTTTGAAAGTAGTATTGTGCCCTACCTTTATTTGTGCTCTGAGTGGGAAGAAAAAATACAGAAATTGTCTTATCTTTCATACTAATACATAATAGCCAAATGTATTATGGCATTTGTTTTCTCTTGGACAAAGGATTTGGTGATGACTTACCTGTGAATCTGACTGTGGTCAAGCTGCCTTGATTGGCTAAAATTATTTCC
Organism: Grallaria varia; assembly: GCA_013396735.1. NCBI lineage: Eukaryota > Metazoa > Chordata > Aves > Passeriformes > Formicariidae > Grallaria > Grallaria varia. The sequence goes on from VWZG01008754.1 coordinate 7,081, forward strand.
TAAACTGGTGGGGATAGACAGTATTGTGACACGGGAGTGTTCTTTACCCTTAGTCTCTACCCACTCTGCACTGGCAAAGTGCCATTATTTCACCAAGGCAGGCGATCTGCATGCTTTTTCTGCCTTTGAGAGTAATTTTTTTTGTTGTATACAAGATCTTGTGTCATTATAGTGACAAACACAATTCTTGAGATCATGTATCTGTTTATTATCTACATATGTTGATTATGTCCTAAACTCTTGGGCAGAATTTTTATCTGATTTGGGGAGTTTGAACTCACATCTGCTATCAAATGGCTGATGAATGATAGCTGACCAAGATGAAATGTTCAGATCTTCTAACAGGCGCTTTCAAGATAAACTAATGGGTTTTCTTCTGTCACCAAGGGCATGCCCAAGAGCTTTTTTTCTTGACATGTAGTTGAATTTCAGCTGTTTGTTTGAGAATGCAAATGCCCTTCACTGCGGTTTCTGTTTGTCTTTTTTTAGGGCAGGAAATAAATGAGCATTGTGTACATTACAGAGGTCTTCCATCAAATATGAAAGTCTTTATCAAGACTTTATAGCTAGATATTTGTTGTATTCAATACTGAAAATGATTAAGAGCTATTAGCTATTGTGTTACATATTTATACACATTATGTAAATGTTGCATGTAATGTATGCAAGGTAAATCAGGTGAGTCTGAGTTAGAGTTACCTTCAACACTGCTATTTCTCTGCAACATTTTTTTTGTCTTCCTCTCCGATGTAATTTCTATTTTCTTTGCAAAAAGTTGAAATTCTCAGTATACTCCACAAAGATCAGATTCATGCTATTTAATAAAAGTATTTGGCTGTAAATATTTTTGTCATTTGAAGTAATTTCTTTATAAATGTTTAGGTAAATTGCTGTGTTCACATTGGCTCTTAAACTAACAAAGTAAGTACTCAACAATGCAAATTGTCCTGGTACCATTGCTAATGTGCCTTCAGTAAGAGGGCCATGGGGATTTAAAATTAATCTAAACTCTTTCTTTGTTATCCTCTGTCACCAAGAGGAGTAAAAATGATGCAGGAAATGTGGCAGTTAATTTAGGAAAGAATAGTAGATGATGCTTTTATATACCTGAAGGCTGAAGTGCTGGATACAGAGGAAGGGTCTGAAGAAGGAAATAATGAGAGGAAATTATTAACCAAAGTTTAGATTGGATATGAGGGAACTCATCAAGGCAGTGAAATCTGTTGCAACCTGGAATTATCTCCCAAAGGAAGATGCCGAAACTTAATTGCTCTGGACATTTTTAACAAGTCTTATCAGTCTACATGGAAGAAACGTAGAGAATAATCATGGACTTGCAGAGGGATACACTGGGTGACATGCTCCGCCTTGTCACTTCTTATTGCTCTGATTTTTTAACTGTCAACAGGAGTGGCAGTAATTATGGTGGCAATTTTTATTGTGGGTGGAGGCCTATCGTTTAAGAGCTCAGCTGTGTTTCTGTGTTGATTTGAACTAGCCTTCAGGCATGGAAGTTCAGAATGAATAGACTAATGCTGTAATTGGGATGATGTGGTAAAACCTGCAGTTTGTTCACTGGCACAGCAAAACTACTTTTAGGTTACCACAGGAGTGGTCAGGGAGAAACTGTATGAAATGGAAAGCAGTTTGATGCGAGGTGTAGGAGGTGTGTGCTGCTTGCTTGTAAGACAACAGCTTGCTGCTGGGAGTTTGTATAAGAAGGAGGAGAGGAGGAGGTGGGGAAGAGGGGAGGATGCCATCATTTGCCCTGAGTTTCAGGTGTAAGTCTGATCCCAAGTATTATTTTATAGCTTTTCTCTTTGCAGCAGGCAACATTAGAGCAGGAAGGCAATACATTACAACTATTCCAGGTAAGATCATCTTTCTTCTCTATGGGACTGCTGAGTGAAATTAATAAAGAAGGAGTTTTTAAATTTTAATTATGCCTTACTCCTACCAATCCACAAAGATACTCAGGATACAGGACTATAAAACCAATGAAATTAAATTCTAACTAACAAATTCATGTTAGTTGCAGTACAGATTTTTGCATGGTCCCACTTAAATCCTATTAACTGAAATACAATGTAAACTCATTCATGTTAATATTGGCCACTGTGCAGACACATAAACATGCTAGAGAACAGGTACTAAGAACATTGCAACTTCTTTTGGAAATACATAGCATACACATCCAAAAAATCAAAGAGCAGTGATCCAAGAGAGAGGGGAAAACAGTTCTTTTTCCAGGAAATCAATCCTATGGGATTTCAGTAACAAACAATCCTGGTCTTCAGTGGGTATGTGACTAGATCTCAGTTCTTCTCTAGACTGTATATTTTGACTGAAAGGTTAGTTTCTTTTCTATTTGTTTGCTGGTGAAGATTGAATTTTTGATGAAAACAATTGTGGAAAGTGGGGGAAAGGAGAGGGAACTGGATCTAAATGTGAAATATTATGGACCACCAAGAGTGAAGTGCCCCCATGTGTAATTCACCTGCAGATGTGACGGACAGGCAAAATAAAATATATTTGTACCCATTGCCTTCTGTTCTTGTGTGCCGCAGTCTGATGGGGAAGAGGAAAAGGACACAGCACTGCACAAAAGGGTTACACCACAAGGTCTGAGTCGTGATGCAATGCTGTTTAATAAACATGAACAGGGGTTTTTAAGAACTCTGATGGGGGTGGTAACAAAAGTGGGGTGGAACATGAGACAGACAACCAGGGAAACGAATCGGGATAGGGACACAGGTAAACGGGGGAGGGACTGGGGAAGGGAGCAGGGAGTCAGGGAACAGGCATGTCCACACATGCCTGGGAAATACAAATCTCAAAGAAGCAGCCACTGTACATATTCATAAGCACAGGATAAAGGTAAGGTTTGCACAATAAAGTCCTCTCATTCCCTGTATCCTCCACATCTCCCCCTCTGTTGTTTTAATTATGCACGGCTAGAAATATATTTTGTGTGGTGGTTTTCTTGCAGCATGCTACAACACAGGAAATGGTTAATAACAAGAAAACAAAATCTCAAGCACAGCTGTAGTTTCTGATGTTCTTTGCTTGGCTCTTATGTCGAGGAGGATGAGGAGGAGGTAGGCACAGATGTAACGCATGATGGGTCCTGGTAGATTTTGATTCTTTTTGCTGGAATCCACTTCGGGCCTGTCTCAGTAGAAACACAGGCATGTCCCTTCCCCCATGTGATGAGAGGAAAGGGACCAGTCCACTTGTCAGTAAGCACATCTTTATATGACACTTTGGCCTTCCTTATGTCCTGGTCTAATGCTGATTGGAAGTGCCTTTCAGTGGGACTTCTACTCATGGGCATGTCAGATTCTTCCAATTTATTTAAAAAATTTGAAATGTACATGACTTTGTCCAATCTTTCTTGGGGAGTCATACACATACTCCCCCTGTTTTGTTTTTTGATTAAATTTTTGATGTTTTGGTGAGCCCTTTCCGCAATACCTTGTCCCATAGGGTTATGTGGGGTACCAGTGGTATGGTGGATACCCCAGCTATTAAAGAATGCCTCAGTTTCTTTTGATACATATGAGGGGGTGTTGTCAGTTTTGACTTGCTTTGGGACCCCCATCCTCGGAAATGCGGAGAGAAATTGCCTCTTGACATCTCGATTTTTCTCACCTGAATGCGCTGTTGTCACTATCATTTTGGAAAAAGTGTCAATTGAAACATGTGCATATTTTAATGTTCCAAATTCTGGTATATGTGTCACATCTGACTGCCAAATCTCCAGTGGCTCCAGCCCTCTGGGATTAGTCCCCTCAGGTTTAAGCGAGGCCACTGCCTGGCAGCCAGGGCAGGCCTTCAGGATTTCTTTTGCTTGATTTAATTTTAATCC
>VWZG01008755.1:0-59498 GCA_013396735.1 Grallaria varia
GATTCTATTCTATGATTCTGTGAAAGACCGTGCAGGTGGGGGGCTGTCCTGGGCAGGGGCTGGGTGGCAGCAGCTCACAAGGAGTCAGCTCTGCTGGGAGAGCTGGGCTGGGCTGGGCTGCCCTTGGCAGGTGAGGGAGGGCAGGGAGGGCAGCGTGTCCAGAGAGTGCCCCGCGATGGGACTGCGTGGACAATGCCTGCTGCGGGCAGGAGCTCCTCGGGAGGGCAGGAATTTCTCAGGCTGACTGTAGGGGTCATCAGCCTTCAGTTTTTACACACAAGACTTGTCAACTCTCATTCCAGCCCTCGGAAATCGGCTGTCCCCACGGGCCACCAAGAGACCCAGACAGTCGGTGGATAGACAAACACTGTGCTTTGCTGAGGGACACAAGTGCCAGTCCAGTGCTTCCCAGCAGGAAGGGATCCACCTGCAGGGGCACGAGGCAGACTGAGCCTTCCTGGGAGGAAACCACAGGAAACTTCTGTGCAGGGGACAGAAACCGGCTCTGAAAGGAGTCAGAGCTGGTGGTGGGACAGGCTTGGGAGCAGCAGGCTGTGTCAGGATGGTGATGGCCCAGCCTCGGTAACTGGAAGGGATGGGCTGTCATATCTAAGCCTTCCCCAGCCAAGTCAGAATCACAGAATCATAGAATCATAGAGGTTGGAAAAGCCCTCCAGGATCATCAAGTCCACCCTGTGCCCGATGCCCACCTTGTCACTCACATGAGCCACCCCAAACTGTCCTGTTGCTGTTTCCCAATGATGTTTTCTCAGCATTCCTTCAGAGGTACACGAGGATGCAAACGGAGCATCCTGGTGCAGCCATTCAATGCTCCCCTCCAAAGCCTCTGCGCTGTGCTGTGGGGCAGGTGCTCCTGTGAACAGATTGAACTCAGCCCATGCTGCACAGCCCTGGGACTCCGCCTGCAAGGTGTGCCCAGAGCACAGCCTGGCAGCCAGAAACCAGCCCAAGCACTCCTGGCTGCTGAAGCAAGGTGTGTGTGTCTGCAGTGTTACGGGTCACTTCAGCTGCATGGTCCCAGGGGATGCTTAGGTGATGAGGTACTGGAGTTTTCGGGATGGAAAGCCTTTCAACCAAACTCCTAGAAGATCTATTCATGATGTCTGTGTCCTGGGCAGAAGAACATGCCTGTGGTCTTTGTTCTAGTTATAGTGGCTGGGACCAGTTTCTCACTGTGTGAATGCAATTGGAACTGCATATTCCATACCCTCTCTGCCATTTATCATGAAATGTTAATGATGCATTCTTTGCAACAGCTGCCCAGGACACACCTGACACCTCAGGCTATGAACTGGGTGCATGAGAAAACAGAGATAAGAGGGTTCCCTGTCTTCACACCAATGATTCAGGTGTGATAACTCCTCTCTGGGAATCATTAACACCTTCACACCCAACCTGAGGGGTCATGTCTGCTAATGGGCCATCAAGTAGACCAAAATATAATGTGACTCACTGAGTAAATTGCCCATTGTGAAACACCTTACCCTGGGGGAGGTACTGGGTGTTCCCCTCCGAACCCAAGCATAGATAAGCTTGGGGTTTTGGGTCTTGGGGCACTCACTCACTCGTCACATTGAGAGGAGAACCAGAACCTCAACAGGACTGCAACTGCTACTCTCAACCAGACTGCGACCACCAACCTTCTGGAAGGAAAACAGGTTTTCCTTTTCTTTTTGCTTTGGACTCAGGGGGCCCACGTGGTGCTCAGCACAGGGGCTGGTGAGCACCATTCTGTTTGTGCCCCAGGGGGCTGGGTTGTACAACTGGGTTTTGAGGGCTGAAACCAATTTTCCTTTGTATCAGTGTATCTATTGTAATCTTTTTATTAAATTGTAGTTCTGACTTCTAAACTCTTTTGAGTTGGGTTCATTTCTCCTGCCGGTTTACTTTTAAACCAGCACAGTCATCCAGAGCAGCAGAGTGGAACGGAGACACAAGGAGGGCGCGAAAGCCCTGGCACTCTTGGCAGGACTGAAGAACAACAAGGGGAGAGGGTGTAAAGGGGGAGAAGAAAGGATGGAGCAGGGGTGACAGTGGCCATGGTAGCCTGAGGTACAGACGTAGGGAAGATGAAGATGTAGGAGCAGTTTGCCTCCTTACAACGAAATCCTGGCACTGGGCGGGGCTGGCAGCAAAATGCAGGAGCAGCAAAGGGAAGCCAGGGAGAAGGGGGCTGGAAAATGCTACAGCAGGGGAGGGCATGGAGGGAGATATTATCTGGATGTTAAACTGTTCCTTCAGAGTGGGCAGACACTGCCTGTCCCCTCACCCCTGTAGCAGTGACACCGGGCTCCCAGGCACACACTTGCAGCTTGAGCTGGCAGGGTGATAATCCCAGTCCAGAGAAAATTCTGCCATTTGGAGATCTGATTTTGTCTCTAATCAGAATGAAAACAATGATTTTTCAACTGGCCAGTCACGTGTAATTTGAAGAATGGCACTAGAGCCAATTAAAATAATTCAGGGATTTTTTTTTAATTTTATTTTATGTCTTATTTTTAAGAGGTATACTGGAATAATAAAGTCAGTAGGATACAGAAACAAAAAGTCAAAACAAAAAAATCAGAGCGTTTCACCAGCTAATGTAAAAGCCAAATACCTTGACATCAGCAGAATGTTTCATTTCAATGTTTTTTCTAAACAAATTTAGGCTATGGAAAGTTTCCATTGAGATGAATTGGCTGAAAAGTGTGACCAGCAATGCTGGCAGGGCACAGGCTGTCTCTGTGCCTGTGCACACCCTCGTGCACGGAGAATGGTGCACACCCCACCTCGGAGCACGGGCCAGGGTGTTCCTCAGACCCTTCACACAGAAACCCCCATGTGCCTGCAAAGGAGCTGACCTCGAGCTCTCCATCCCGTGCCCTGCCTGGCATTTGTGACAACCCGCAGGAGCCACCCGGCCATAAAACACCTGCAACTGGATCACTTCGACCTGGAGCAGCATCTCGGAGGGGGTGCTCACCTGCTGCTGGGGTCTGCCAGGCGCTGCCCATGGGAAGCCATCCCTGCTGCTGCTCTGGGCCACAGAAATGAATGCGTGGGCTGTGCAGCTCCGTCCCTGCCAAACCAGTGCTTCCAGTCTGAGCTGGGCCCCAGGACACGCATCTCCACCCAGCGTGGCTGTGGAGTCAGCCAGCACAGGGCACTTCTGGGGGTGTCTGCAGAGTTAGATGCCCCCATTTGGTGGCAATCTCTGCTCTGCCTGAGTGACAACCACCCACCCCCCCCCTGACAGGGACAGAGAGCCCCCAGACTTCACACACAGCACTGGAGGAGGCCACAGCTTCTATTTTCCATCCTCCACAGCTGCGTCTCCTGTGGCACAGATGTGGGGCCTTGGTCTTCTGCAGGCTCTGCTGTCTGTCAGCAAGGGAACAGAAGGGCTGGGCACCAGGACAGAGAAAGGGTGTGTTTGCTCCTCAAGCCCTTGAGATCCCTCTGTGGACATCTAGCCCCTCTCCTGTGAGGGAAGGCTGGGACAATTGGGATTGTTCAGCCTGGAGAAGGGAAGCTTTGGGGTGACCTTGCAGGACCTGAAGGGAGACTGAATGAGACATGGAGAGAGACTATTTACAATGGCCTGAAGTGACAGGACAAGGGGGAATGGCTTCAGACTGACACAGATTAGGGTTGGATTAGATGTTAGAAAGAAATCCTTCCGTGTGAGAGTGGGCAGGCCCTGGCACAGGGTGGCCAGAGAAGCTGCTTCCATCCCTGGAAGTGTCCAAGATCAGGTTGGACGGGGCTTGGAGCAACCTGGGCTGGTGGGAGGTGACCCTGCCCATGGCAGGGAGTGGAACCAGAAGATGTTCAAGGTTCCTTCCAACCCAGGCCATTCCATGGTTCTATGATCATCCTGCCAATCCAGGTGACCCCAACCATGGTGACTGGATGCAGTGCCAGCCACCCTGACCTCAGCTGAGCTCCCAAGCTGCGAGCAGAGCTCAGTGGGAAGGGATGAGCCTCTCCACAGAGTGTCAGGCGTTGCTGCCTGGAGGGGAATTGCTCATTGCAAACGTCATATGATGTGCTGAGGCCTCGGAGCAGCACTGAGCTGCTCCCTCCCCTTGGCTGCCCTGCCCTGCCCTGGGCAGGAGGATCTTCACCATTCCAACAAAACCTCTAAAAGCATCAGAAAATGTTCCCACCGCACACCAGGATCAAACCAAAAACCCAAGCAATTTCCATGAAAAACCAAAGACACTTCCAAATGTATTGCCATGGCATGGACCCAGCTGGGGTGTGGGAAGGAGGACCAAGGTCTTCTCCAGTGCTGGCAGAGGGGTGACTTCGCTGGAAGTGTCCCAGACCTCAGCTGAGCCCTAGACTGGAGGGTTTGTACGGCCTGTCCCATTGCAGCTTCCCACTGCATAAATAAAGGAATAATCACTTGAACTTGAGCCCAGGTCAGTACCTTAATGAGCAGACTGCAATCCAACTTTCCCTTCGACTTAATGAATATTAATTAACTATACACAATTGAGCAGCTCCAGCAAAACAGGAAAGGCATGTGCTTGTCCTGGGGATGTAAGGAGTGCTGTGCTCTCCTGGATCACAGGGAACTACTGTCAGACCTCTGCTTTTCTGTCCCCACCCCAGCTGTGACCTGACCAGGAGGTGATGGGTGGTCTGCCTCCATGAGACATTCCCTCCCAAACGCCACTGACCTTCTCAGATAAGACTTTAACTTGAACTGGTGCATTCCTGTGTGACATTTTCTTCCTGATTAATCAACTGGTTCATTTTTTTCCCCAATGAAACTATTGTGATGGAAAATTCTGACGCAGAGGTGAAGCTGCTGCTCGCAGGCAGGCTCAGTGCTGCTGCTCTGCTGAATCCCCACAGTGGGTGGGCACAACAGCCTGGCCTTGCTTTGGCACACATGGAAAGACAGGTCTTTATCTCCTGCATCAGCCAAGCTGATTCCTGGAGAGCGAGACATCAGGAAACATTCCTCTGCAGGCAGGTGACTTCACAACGGGGATGTGGCCCAGAGCAGGGGTAGTTGCTGTCCATTAGCAGAGCCAGGGTGGTTATCCCTGCACTCTGACATTGCCTCTCACACAGCTGGGAGCAGAACGATGTGCTCAGACCCCATCTGAGGGTGTGATGGGGGTTTGGGGAGTGGGGATGAGCTGCTGCTCTCACGCTGGGGAGAACACAGCCTCCCAGGAACATTCATGCCAAGAGTTCATGATGCTCTCCAGATGCTCCCTCTTCTACTCACAAAGGCAGAGATTGACACAATAAACAAACAATTTGTAAAATTCTTTAGTGAGGGCAAAAAACCCCACATTAAATGGAAACATCGATACCCCCTGAAAGAGTGCAGGAGGGGGGAGCATTCCCAGGACCTGATGTTATACCAGTGGGTATAGGAATGGAAACATGCACAGGGCTGGATTTTCAGGCAGGACGATTCAGCAGAGAATAGGAAGTTGCCAGTCCCCAGTCCCCAGACAATGTATTGCCTCGTTCAGCAGAGGGGGAGCGACGTGCCTGCTCGTGGTTGGGGGCGTCTGTGCAGGGGGGGCACAGACACTGCTCACCCCCAGCCCACACTGCCCCAGCCACCCTCCAGCCTGGACTTCTCCTCCCAGACTCTGTCCCTCCCCCAGGCAGCACCAGGCGTCAAAGGCACGGCCACCACCTCATGAGAAGCTTCTGACCACCCAGTTTGGCCTTAGCTGACTTCATTTAGAGCCCTGCATGCCAAAGACCCATGAGTATAAGAGAAACCTCTCCAAAACCACATAAGGTTCTTGCTTTCTGAGTTTCAAAAAATGGTTCAAAATCACACCTTTGAGAACTCCTTTGTGAGATCTGTCCCATACTTCCTACTGGCCTTTCAGTCCTCACTGTGCTCCCAGACTGGGTCTGGGTCCAGGAATCCCTTGCTCCCGGCACCATTATCCTACCCATGAACTCGTATCCCACATGGTTAATCGAGGACAGTCTGGCTTGTCAGGGTCTGACTTCAGGAGAGAGTCTGACCCAGTCCCCTTGGGCCCACAGCACCAGGGTTGTTGGGTGTTTGTATCATGGCAATGTCACTGTTGGACACTGTTCCTCTGTCCATGGGACACCCCACGGGCATTGTCCAAGGTCACCACAACTGGTGTGACCTGTTAGGTCTGTGATGGCCCAGCCCCAACCCTGGGCTCTATCAGCATCTCCCCTGTCTTGGGATTCATGGGATATGATGCCCACCCAACACTCTCCGTTCATGTCCAGTCCCTGTTTTATGGCACTGGTTTTCTTTCTGTTCTTTATTTCTACCCCTTGGAAGGTTTTCTGGTACTTCCCTGCTTTGATGGCTGGAAAACACCCCTTTCCCTTTCATGTTCATGATTAGGTTGTCCTGTGACACCGAGTCCTGCAGTGCCAAGAGTTCTCTCTCCCAAAGGTTTTCCCTTTCTGTGTTTATATTCTGGTACAGGACCCCTCACATCCTGATTGTCAGAATCCCACCTGGGGTGGCAGACTCTTCCTCCTTCACCTTCTGGGAGGTGATGGTCCTCTTGTGCTTCCACTGCCATTTTTAGCCTTTTTTTTTTGCTTTTTTAATCAGCACGGAGTTGTCCAGCACGATCCCTCTTTTGGTGGCAAAACCATGACTTAAAGTAATTTAAAAGTATAAGATCTCAATGCTTCTTTGAAGGATCCCACCAGTTACTTCTCTACAAAACAAAACTCTGTTTTCAACATCGTGACTTGCTCATCCCTTCCAGTCAGACCCACTAACCACGGTCCTGTCCAGGCTTTCTGCAGCAGAGAAGCCTCAGATTCCAGCCCTCCTGCCCCAGACCCAGCTGCCACCTCCTGCCCCACGCCAGGCCCTGTGCCAGGGGCCAATGTTGCTCCAGAGCATCTCCTGTGACTGCAGTGACTAATGAGTCAAGCCCCCCACATTTTTCCAAGCAAACCCCATCCCCTGAGACACACAGCACCGGGAGAGCCTTGTGCAGGGAGGGAGGTGGAGGAGCCCCTGGGAGGGACCGTGTCCTTGTGCTGGGCTGGCTGGCAGTGCCCTGGGAGCAGTTCAGGGCTGAGGTGCTGCTGACCACAGCCTTCACTGCGCTCCTGCGGCAGCCAGGGCTGCCAACAGCCCGTGGGTGAGCGTGGCTGGCACAGCCACAGCTCCAGGGAGGATTCAGAGCCGGAGCTCTGCTGGTCCTGCTCCCCAGAGCCCCAGTTTTCACACGACTTTGGTGGGCTGTTCCTGCAAGGCCCGTCCAGCAGCTGCTCCGCTTCTTGTATCAGATAAAGTGCCGAGGTCTCGTGTCAGGGACTCACTAATGAGCCAAACGAGGAGTGTGTGCGAGCGGGAAAGGGGAGAAAGACTTTGGGTTTGCTGCAAATTCCAACTGGCTTTGCGGAGGCAGGAAAGTCTTTCCTGAAGTTATTTCTGTCTTTCCATTCGTTGCAAGGGGGGAAATGGCATTGTAATTTCTAACCAAGATTTCACTATGCTGCTGCCTCTCTCTGATTTACCATCCTCAAATCCCACTGGAAGTGCCTTAGCTGCTCTGGGCCAACTTTTACTTTGGCAGTTCAGGAGGAAAAATCACAAATGTCTGTGAAAGTCACCAAGCTATTCCCTAAGTTTTCATCACTTGAATGACTAAAAAGAATAAAAACCAGAGCAGAGAAGGGGGAGGGCTGGAAGGGGTGCAGGGAGCAAACAAGCATCGTTTAGAAAAGCATGCTGTTATTCCTGGAAGTTGGTTTGTGGAAAGACAATTTACAACGCCTATGAAAGTTTGGCTATTCTTCCCGTTCCCATTTGGAGCTGGTAACCACGATGGCAAGATCTCCTTTGGCGTGCAATTGCATAGCGTGATCTCCCAACCCAAACAGCTTCACCCAGCCCAAAGTGCTGCCTTTCCAGCCACATTGCTTGGGTACATGAGCTGCCTTTTGCACAACGGGCAAAACTTGGCACCATAAATGAAGCCACTATTGAAAATTACATTAAAATTTTGTTTGCCTTTCCCCTTTTTTTTTTTCAAAAGCAAAATATTTTGTAGCTTGTTTCCAATTTGTTTTCCACAAACCATAAAGGAATTCCTGCTGGTGACATGGAGATTTGGGGGGGAAGGGAGAATCAAAGAGCAACCACTGAGAAGTAGATTCAAAGATCTCAAAGAAGGTGGTTTTTAAAATGTTTTCCTCATCAAAAAAAGTGATATTGGGGAGACATGGAAAACTCCTGCTTCTTGTTGAGATGCTCAGCACACGATGGCCTTTCCTGAACCCCAGGGCAGGGAGGGCACCTTGGATGGTGTCCAAACCTCTGTGAATCCTCCAAAGTGCTGGAAGCAGCAGCACTGACACAGGGGCTCCCTCTGACTCGATCCCACCTCCAGCCAAGTGACAGACAGTGCTGACCAGACCTGGTCCCTCCACTAAAAATTCCTCTGGCATGGCATCCTACAGCCACCACAGAGGAGCAGGGAAGGAGTTGACTCATTCTCCAGACTTCAGGGCTGTCTCCTCCTTCCCATGGCCACATCCTGGTGTGGGGGCTGAGAGCTCAGAGGGAGACAACAGAGCTGCTCCAGCTCCCCTGCACTGGGTGCCCTGTTCACCTTCACATGTAGCTGCTCCCTGTGGAATGTCACATTTGCCTGTACAGAACTTTAAGGGATGATCCAGTCTCTCTGGAACCCAATCACCTTGATCTGGGTGCAAATCAGATACCTGAAAAGCTCCTATTGCTGTAACATAATCCAGAGGGAGGTTGACTTGCCTACCTTCTGTGGGCTCATAGGGCAGTGGGGCATTTTCCTCAGGGCAGGAGGGCACAGAACTTGCCTTTGCATCCTCAGGTAGCCTAATGATCTGTGAAATGATGCAGCAGGGTTTGGGCTCCTATGAGTCTGCTTTCCTCATTCTCTGTGACCCTTTCCTGTTCACTTGAGGAGGAAAAGTCAACCTGGATAACCTTTGCTGGTTCTACATCACAGAGACACAAGTTCAGCTTCTGCCTTCCCCTGTGGGTGAGGGGAGGTGGTTTTGTGGGCAGGGGCTGCTCTGGGGCCCTGCTCAGCCCTTGCTGGTGATCAGAGACACCAGCTCAGAGCAGGAACAGGGCACAGTGGGCAGGGGCGACCAAAGGGGGATGTCACTTGTGGCCACACTTGCTAAATAAAGAGCCAGAATTTGCCAGAATAAATGCCAGAACATGCATGTTCCCAAACTCGAGCTCATACTATTTAGGGACTCTGCAAAGCAAATAAAATGCCTATTACAAAATAACTATTTAGAGAAAATACAACGGAAAGATCTAGAGAGAACTCTGTGTTTTAGCATGGTCTGTTTACAGTGCATCACTGCTGGTCTGTCGAGAACTGTGCTGTAACCCAGCAAAAACGCATCTGCATTCCTTTGCTGCAAAAATACTCATGCACAGACATCACAACAGCATCACAGCTATTTTCCTTTCTCCCTGGCTTTTTGTTGTGCTGTTGTTGTTTTGGTTTTCTTTGCTTTTTGGTGCTTTCCCAGCTTCTAGAAGATCGACCTAGTATATCCTTGGCTCAGGTTAGTGCTGTCAGTCACATCCCTGGTAATTAGCTGTGCTGCTGAAGGGAGGGAGCCTGGTGGCTGGGGATGGCTTGTTGGTGCCTTTGCAGCTCTGTAGCCTGGGGATGCTGGCACAGAGGCTGTAGGGCACTGCCAGTGAACAGCGAGCAGTGACTGCTGCAATTCCTCCTCCAGCACAGCTCATCTCTCCCTGGGGAGGGAGCCTGGAGCTGGGACACTGTGGCTCTCCCAGACTCACTGCCCGAGCCCCTTCGACCACTGGCAGCAGACTGGGAGAGCATAGGCACGTGAACATCTGGGGGTCTGCTCGGACGAGATGGATGAAGAGAAACACTTGCCAGCAGGTATAAGTTCAGGTGTGCCAAGGAATCAGCCAAACTCTGGAAAAACGTCTACTAAAGAGTTTTGTGTGCTGGGCTTTGTTCAGTCTGGGTAAAGCAAGTGCTGGCAGTGCAGGGGAAGGTTGGTAAAATGACTTGGCCAAGGCAGTTTTCCCAATCCAGGTGTCTCCATCTCTGTCTCCATAGAGGGATGTGCAGGTGGGCAGGCAGGTTGGCCGTCTCTTGATTTATTCAGCCTGGTAGCCTGAAGAGCCAAAGGCTTCTCCCTGTTCTGTGTCCAGGCAGCTGCTCAGCCAAGGGGGACTGAGCAGCAAAGGCAGCGAGTGCGGAGCCTCTCCAGGCTGCTCCCGCCTTCCCCAGCAGCCTGCAGGGAACTCGGAGCTCCTGACATCCCTCGCTGCCAAGCTCTCATGCCAAGGGCCCCAGCCCAGCTCTCCCAGCACTGTCAGAGGTGGTGGCACAAGGCACAGCCCCTTCATCCCATCCCCTCTTTCTGGGCTTGGCTCTCTGCAGCCTGCCCTGGCTGCGGGTGGGAGGCAATGCCCTCCCAGGCGGGTGGGCTGTGCCTGTGAACAGAAGCTCACAGGGAGTTCAGCTGCATCATCCCCTGCTTTCCCACTTCTCATTCCTTCTGGCTCTACATCCCTGTAACATCCAGGCTATTTTTTCCCTTCCCTTTTGCTGGTTTATTGCTCCCCAGCCTGCTCTGGGTGAGCAGAGCACTTCTGGGACGGGTTATTTACTAGAAGGTATTTGGTACATTGCTTTAATAATGAGAACAATTTTTTTTTTCAAAGCCTTACAAATATGTTTAAAATCTCGATACAATGAGGCAATGCAACATCATTTAATAGTTCCAATAATATGCCAAGCCTGGGAATGACAAAAGCTGCCAGCAGGGTTCTACAAAGCAGGGTTCAGAACCCCACTGCTTCCCAGCTAAGCAGAAACAGATTTTCAACAGTAAGACAATTATTAACCATTTTGTTTGGAGCCAGCAAGATGGGGTGTGGAACAAGCCCGGCCGCCTCTGTGTCACTGCCTTGAAAATCCTTGGCACAGGAATGCATCAGCACCCTTGGAATTAAGGCCCTTGTGAAGACTTAAAGGCTTAGTGGACTAATATACTTAAGATGGATTTTTGCAAATATTATTCTAAGTCATTCAGAGACACTGTGTCCTGGTGCTGGTGTGAATGAACAGCGTTCCAGGGGCAGAGCTGGCGTGTTCTGGCAGCATTTCCTACAGGGCTGTGCATGTGAACAGAAAGCAGAGCAGGGGGACTCGGCCCCTAAGGGCTGCAGGGGACACTGGGACCTGCTCAGAGATCATCAAATCATCAGAGAATCACAGAATGGTTTGGGTTGGAAGGGACTTCAAAGACAATCTCATTCCAACCCCTCCAACACAGTCAGGAACACCTTCCAGGTTGCTCAGAGCCATGTCCAACCTGGCCTTGAACAACCACAGGGATGGGGCAAAAGGTCCCATGGAGTGTGGTGTGTCCCAGTCCAGATCTGTCCCTGGGGCTCTTTCTTGGGTGCCTCCAGCTCACTGCCATGGTCATTCCTGGCTCCAGGCAGTGCAGGGACACTGGTGCTGTCCCAGTACCCGGGAGTGGGGCTCATCCTCTGTGATGTGCAGGAACCTTGGACCACCTCCCTGTCACAGAACCACAGAATGTCTGAGATTGGAATGGAACTTAGAGATCACCTCACTCCGACCCCCTTCCAGGGACATCTTCCACTGTCCCAGGTTGCTCCAAGCCCCAACCAACCTGGCCCTGGACACTTCCAGGGATGGGACAGCTACAACTTCTGTGTGCCAGGGCCTTCCCGCCCTCAAAAATTTCTTTCTAATACCTAATCCAAACCTACACTTTTTCTGTTTGACTCCTTCTGTCACCAGGAAGGGGCTTCCCCTCCTGCTCCAGCACAGGGTCCTGCAAGCGGAGCAGGCAGAGCATCTCCCTGAGCCATGGGGATGCTCACACAGAGCTGTGCCAGCCTTGCCTCAGCGCAGGGATGTGACCCAGGCTAGCCTGGGCTCCTCCTCACCAGCTCTGCGAGGGCACTGGTTGGTGGCACAGGGAGCACAAGCCCTTCTCCCTCTCTCCGCCAACATCCCCGTGCCCTCCACCGCCCTGCACAGGGACAGTCTCTGGCCCCCTACTCGCAGCCCTGTGTCCCGATGGTGCCCCACTGCAGGCAGGGTCAGAGCTGGCAGCCTGTGGGCACAGCCCCACTGCAGGCAGGGTCAGAGCTGGCAGCCCATGGGCACAGCCCCACTGCAGGCAGGGTCAGAGCTGGCAGCCTGTGAGCACAACCCCACTGCAGGCAGGGTCAGAGCTGGCAGCCCGTGGGTGCTGCCCCACTGCAGGCAGGGTCAGAGCTGGCAGCCCGTGGGTGCTGCCCCACTGCAGGCAGGGTCAGAGCTGGCAGCCTGTGGGCACAGCCCCACTGCAGGCAGGGTCAGAGCTGGCAGCCCATGGGCACAGCCCCACTGCAGGCAGGGTCAGAGCTGGCAGCCTGTGGGTGCTGCCCCACTGCAGGCAGGGTCAGAGCTGGCAGCCCATGGGCACAGCCCCACTGCAGGCAGGGTCAGAGCTGGCAGCCCGTGGGCACAGCCCCACTGCAGGGTGCAGGGCTGCCATCCTGCTCCCGAGCCAGGCGCCTGCCCTCATTTCCCAGGAGGAAAAGGATGAGAAAATCCAAGAGTGCCTATTGAGAGGAGTGCGAGGATGGAGCCCCAGTGCAGCCCACAGCAATCCAAACCAGCCACAGCACAGGGCTGGGCTCACAGACCCCAAAGTCCTAATAAACTGTTAATGGGAAAAGCAATCATATTTATTACAGGAAAACAAGTTTATGATTACTACAGAAATGACATCATAACCCCCTGTGCCAGTTTAAACAATATTTGGAGAATTCATTTGTTTTGTACTATTTAAAATTACAGTGTGGGAGCCTATTTAAAGTGCACTTGTGAGATTGTATGTGTGTGTGTGTGTGTGTGTGTGTGTGTGTGTGTGTGATGATGTAGCCATGCTAATATTTATTTGAATCTTTTATTTATAAAATTGATCTTCCTAAGCCTAAAATGGAAATTTTCTGCTCTAAAACATCTCTAAATTGTGGAAAATTATTGTATATATTTACATTTCCCCTCTCATTCACATCTGTATGTTTATCAGCAGGCATGTGCACGTCCACAACTGCACGGTGACACACGTGTCTGGACCTCTCACTGGCAAAGGTGATAAAACCCATGAAAAATGGCAAAAATGAGGAAGTGAGCAGCAAAATGGCACCACCCTCTACCCAAGACACCTGCTCTGGTGCTCCTGCATCTGTGACCAGCCCAGCCTGGCTGCAGCAGGGCCTGTCCCCTCCCAGCCTGCCCCCAGCAGGGTCCCCTGTCCCTGTGACTGCCCTGCTTAGCTCAGCACGTTCTGCAGCACTGAGAAGTTCTGCTGTTCCCAGGACTTCTGGCTGCCCCCTCCCACTCGGGACAGAAATGTCCCCCTGCTCCTGCCACCGCTCCCAGCCCCGCTGAGCATCCCAGCTGAGCATCCCTGCCCCGTCACACTGAGCTGCCTTCCTTTCCATCACCTGCAGTTGCAGAATTGCTTCTTTGGTGGCCTCTTGTTCCCTTTGCACATGGATGGCCTGGGGATTCTGCCTTTCCACACCTCTCCCTAATGCCATGTGCCCAGCCCGGCTCTGCTCTTGGGGGGCTCAGACCCACGGCAGGGATGGGGCACCATCAGGCTCCCTGCAGGTCCTGCTCCAACCACATCGCTGTGGTTTCCCTCCAGAGGGGTGGCAGGAGCAGTGAACAGGGGGTGGATCCCACCGTTCCCCACAGGCAGCGCAGTGGGATGGCCCCACGGACGATCCCCCGTGTCCCCACACAGTGCTGCAGCACAATTTTTGGCAAATTCCCTCTGCTTGGCTCCAAGATTAAGGACCAGATGGCCAGAGACAAGCCTTTCACCAGGATGTGTACCTGTCCTCCCAGGGCACCGGAGCTGGTCTGGACACCGCGGTCATAAATCTGCTGGCTGTGCTCTGCAGCACTCCCACCACCCCTGGGACGGAGGGAGGCAATCCCAGCACAGTCTGAAGGAGAGCTCAGTGGCCAAAAATGCTTATCAATGGACTGTCTGAAAACGTTGAAAGGATCCTACAGGAATATGTCCCTCCTGGGCACCTCGGGAGCTTCAGCAGCACCGTGGAGCCCCCTGGGACATTCAGCAGAGCCATAGAGCCCATTGGGACATTCAGCAGAGCCATGGAGATCCTTGGGACATTCAGCAGAGCTGTGGAGCCCCTTGGGACATTCAGCAGCACTGTGGAGCCCCTTGGGACATTCAGCAGAGCCATGGAGCCCCTTGGGACATTCAGCAGAGCTGTGCAGTCCCTTGGGACATTCAGCAGCACCATGGAGCCCCTTGGGACATTCAGCAGCACCGTGGAGCCCCTTGGGACATTCAGCAGAGCCATGGAGCCCCTTGGGATCTCAGGAGAAGGGCCCCCGTGCATCCCAGACAATGTGGGCACCCAGCAGGCTTTTCTTGAAGCTCTCAGATCACTCCTCTTGCAAAGGAAGAGGGGTACTGAGGCACAGTCTAGGGTGATTTCTACCTCTGGATCTTGCAAGACTTAGAGCCACAGCCCCTTTGTGATTCCCCCTTGTGCCACAGTCCAAAGTGGGGTCAGGGTGGACCCCAGTGCCCTGGCACTGGGAGCTGCCATGGGACACAGCAAGGCTCACCTGAGTGCTCAGGACCTGCAGCCACAGCAGTGGGCTCAGGACAGCACCGTCCCCTCTTGGTGCCTCTCACCACCCACCCTGCAGCGCCCAGCTTCGCCAGTCCTGGCCAGAGAGGCAGAACTGAGGGATTCAAGCAGGACCAAAATAAAGAAGGACTCGTACAGAGTGAGGATGAGTTTCTGTGGAAAGCCCAGGACAACTTGGCTTGGGGACCCCTGTCCCTGGGGTCAGTGGGTGGTGGGAGAGCCGGGCCAAGTCCCAACAGCTCGATGCAGCTCCAAAGCAGCTCCACGGCCAAGCCCTGGAGGTTCAGCATCCCCCAAGTGACTTGGTGGGTAGTGATCGCACACACTGCAGCTGCACATCCTCCTGGCACAGGCCTGCTGAAGCATTAAGTAACACTGAGTAAACTTTGTTTAAAGGAGACAGCTGTGCAACTGGAATGAGCTACAAATGAGTGAGATTCCCAGTGACGTGTCTCCAGCTCTGCTGGAGTCTCCCACCGCCCACGGCGCAGTGCTTGGAGGGCTCTGTCCCCGAGGAACAGTGTGCACAGAAATCTGGTTGGAGTTTGGGCAGAAGGTTTTGGCTCACAGTCTCTCCTCTGTTCAGCAAAGGCTGCCCAGGGTTCAGGGCTGGATGGCACACGTTGACCTCTGTCTCCAGGCTCCCTCAGGACACGGCACCCATGCGGAAACCATGGCAGAGAGAAGTGTGCTTTCAGCAGCCAGGGTGGGAGATGGCATGTGGCTGGAACATAAACCACAGCCCACTGGCAGAGACAGCTGGAGAGCCTGGGGCAGGGGACCTGCTGGAGGTCACAGCTGGAGCTGTGAACACTGGTAGGAGGTAACTTCCTTTGAAACAACCCAAAAACTAGGGGAGACTCTTCCTTTGGGAGCAACCTCCTACATTTTCAAAAACTTTAAATCCCAGAGCTTGCTCCAAGCTCCAGGGCTTGGAGGACATGCCTGAGCCCTGCTGCCACCCCCATCAGCTGGGAAGAGGTGACAGACCATCTGCAGCACCAGAAGCTGACTCAGGCATGGGCAGCTGCATCTGGAGGGAAAGCTGAGCTGGGCACTCTGGGCCTGGGTGAGCTCCATCCCCAAACTGTCCCTGGGGGAGATTCACCACTGAAAGACACGGCTGATGCTCCTGGGGAAACAGACCAGTTCCAGGTATTCTCTGGGAGGAGGCCTGCACACAAACCAGGAAAGGAATCTTGTGACCACGAAGTTCATAAAAAATCACCAGTTAATTTTTCTGAGCCAGGGTAGCAAGGCCAGAGCCACAAGAGAACAGAAAGGGAGAGACATCTGTGTTGTGCAAGGATGTTGGGTAACTGAAGAGTCTGAGCAGCCTGGGGAAAAACACCTAAGAGGTGCAAAACCCCTTGCTGATAGAGAGAAGTCATAGAAAAACAAACACTGCTTATGGTCAGAGTGACTGATGGGCTAAGGAGGCGATATGGCAGAAAAGTGCCACAAATTTATGGCTCCTTGGAGCTCTGGAAGACTACAGAGCAGAGGAAGAAATGGGAAAGCCCTCAGTCCCAGGCTGGCAGGAGTCCCAGGAGAAGAGCTGCTGGTTCTGTAGTCCTGATGTTACGGGAGAGGGAGGGCAGAGGATCAGTGTCCCGTGGTCCCTCCCAGCCAGCCAGGCTCACCAGGGTCCTGTTACCTCCTTGGGAAGGAGACAGGGGTTAATGAGCGTGGTGGGAAGAAGAAGAGCCTGGGGGAGCACAGTCTGCCTAAGGGTGTGTTTAAATGAGGTCAGCTCAAGAGATTCCTTAGATTGTGGCATTATCTCTCACGGCAAGGGATGAGGACCCAACTCAAACCAGAGGAAGTCCAAGTATCAGACTTCAGTGGTGCCTGGGAAGGGGTGAGCTGAGCGCCAAGGGAGAGGCACTCACTGGGGTCCTGTGCCCATTCCAGCCTATAAAAGGCTCTTTGCATGTCAGAGACAGAATTGACTTCCACTCCTGACAGCTCCTAAGCTCCAATGTCTCCTAATAAACTCCGTATCTTTATGCAAAGGAGTTGCTTCATATATACAAGATATGCGGAGCGATGGGGCTCGGAGCCAGGCTGAACCTCCAGGACAAGGAGTGCCTTCGTGCACTGGAGGTCTGTTCTGGGAAACTTCTGAACCCTGAGGGCAGGAAAACTGGAAAAGGATGGCCTTTTCGTGGGTCAGGAGTTTTCAGCGGTCTGACCATGGCAGAGTGAGGGCTCATTCCAGCAGCAGTTGGGGTGGGAATAACTTGTTGCTTCCAGTGAAGACCCAGACCAACACTGTGTGGCTGGAGTCCCTACAGAGTTACTGTGATGCCCTCAGTGCAGGATGACAGAAAACAGGAGTGATGCCAAAGTGTCACCAACAGTGGCTGAGCTAGTAGAGAGGCCTGGACATCCCAGAACAGCTACTGCATTGCTCAGTCCCACCTCAGTGCTCAGAGAGCCGCTCCCCCCTCCACATTCCCCTTCCCCAGCCCTGGTACTCTCAGTGTCTCTGCAGCTTTCCTCTCAACTGTCCCTTCAGGTTTTATCCCTAGTGAGTCCCCTCTCCTCCGTGCCACAGGGACAGCACCTCTCCTGGCAGCTGGCTACTGGCACCAAAAAACCAAAATAGCCACTGGCTCCCCCTCCTTTAGACTTTCTTCCAAAAGTAAAAAATAGTATGGCAAAAGTGAAAGCATGAAAGAAAGAAGAGGGACAAACCTTGGACACCTCAGCAGGCTTCCTGAGAATGTAGCCCTTTTTTGTGTCCATTTTCAGAGTTACAATAGGGGGCAGTGACATCTTCCTGCTTTGGATCCTTAGAGCCATGAGCTGTGGAGACCTTGGAGACTGGTGGCATCTCCAGGGGATTCTGGATTTGTTCTTGCTCCTGTTACCTCCATCCTGGACACACACAGGAACAAAACCTTGTCATCCAAAGCTTTGCCACAGAAACTACAAGTGTCACAAGTGCCACCAAGCATCGAGAGCCAAGGTGTCTCCCTGCACTAGCTCTACTGACATGGGGTGGGTGCAATGAGTTGCTCCTCAGATGAGAGCAACACAGGAATAAAATGCCCCTGCAAAGGGTCATTCAAGGCCAATATGTGAACTTGCCAGCAGGGAAGCCTTGCCCTCAGGGGGAAACACAAGGCATAGAGGTGGCAGTACCCCCATATGGCTGATGAGCAGGAACCACATAGTTCCCCACCTTCTGACGACCCTGTGGGGGACCAGCCCTCCCATGGCTGAGGACCTCGGCTGGAAACAGCTCCCAGCACCCAGTGAACAGCCCCCCAACTGTGACTGATCCAGTCATCCAGCCAGGGCTGGATCCCTTGCTGTCTTTAAATATGGTTTGAGTACACCAGATTAAACTGTGAGGAGTTTTGTAAAACAAATAGGGTGATTCAGGTGACAAAGGTTCCCCCATCACCAGTGCTGTACCGCTTTTGCTGCCTCACAGACACGGGAAACCCCAGGTGTGCACAGAGTGCCAGCTCTCCAAAGAGGCTCAGAACCTCCACCAGAACCCACCAAGGCCCAGGAGAGCCTGTGTGCTGCAGCCACAGCCCCACTGCCACCTCTTGCTGCCAGGCAGTGCTCATCTCCCCTGGAAACATGTTCAAGACTCCAGGTCTCACCCCCCTCTGCCATACTGGGGCACCAGCACAGGCTGTGCACTGGCCTGCTTGGAAGGTGTGAACCCATTGCACAGACACATCTCAAGGCTCCCCGGGATCACCCAACTGCACACAACTCCCCAGGGCAGTGTCTTCAGTCTGCAGTCAATATGTGAGTTTGCTCCCAATTGCAGACACCCTGAGAAGCCCTGGCTTGGGTCAGCAAACAACATTCCTTCTGCAGGGACATTCCTGCCACTCTGTGAAGAAAGTACAGCTCCTCCTCAGTGCCCTGATCCCCACCCAGGCACCAGCCCTTCCTCTGCACCCACTTGCATTCACTCCACCTCCTCACCCAAGTCCCTGTTCCCTCTGGCCAGCACAACATGCAGCCCTGAACCCAACTGGAGGACAATTTCAGCTTCTGGATGATGAGCCTTCTCTGGGTGAGCCATGTGACACAGCTTGGCTCCCTACAGCTGTCCCTTCCATTCCTCTCTGGGAGTTTTGGTTTTTGGCCCTGCCAGGTCAACGGAGAAGCACTGGCACCCTGGCTGAGAGGGACGGGTCGGGAGCAGACACAGCCCTGCTCGGGAGCAGACACAGCCCTGCTCTGCATCAGTGACCTGCTCTGCTTTGGGATCCCTGTTAAAATTACAACTCCCTGCTCCTCCTCCTTTGCCTGGGGTTTATGGAGAGGGTTTATGGAGACCTCCAGCTCCTCAGCCCAGCCACAGCCCCTCAATTCCCACTTCCCACAGTCCTCAAGTGGCACACAGCGCCTGGGGCTGGGCAGACCTAGTGGTGTTCAGTGCCACTGACCCTCTTTTCATTCCCTGGCTGCTCTCAGCTCTGTGGGGTCACCACAAGAGACATGGTCAGCCTGGCCCTCCACGCCCCACCCTGCCAGACCAGCCACGCTCCAGCTGAGCCAGAGTCCTCCCAGAGAGGGCAGCTGGGGCCAGCAGGAACCCTCTGGAGCTGTGAGATGTGCTTACTGGCTGCCAGCAGACAAAATGTCCTTAAATCTGAAGTCCCCAGGGAAAAAAAATGCTCTCCATCTGCTGGGTTGTCTGGGGTCTGCTGCGCCAGCCCACACTGACCTCTGCTCATGGCCTTGTCCCAGAGTTTCCTGACACCAAAAGGCAATGGACGGAACCCAGTGTGGAAGAATAAACAGAGCCCGTGATACCCAATTTTGGCTGGGAAGGGCAGAGACACTTTGGGTGGATTTCACAAGCCTTTAGATAATTTATGCTGGGGCACTGGGGTTAGGGCTCTGGGCACGGTCCCAGGCGCCAGGGTTAGTGGGTCCCACCGCTGTCCCCAGCAGGGACCTCACCCAGCCCCTGGGGCTGCCCCTTCCCATGCCAAGTGGGCCCAGAAGGTGATCCAGTGTGACAGACCAAGGGTGACCTGGGGCTGCAGGAGGCTGGAACGGGGCAGGGGAGGCACAGGCAGCCACTGCCAGCCCAGGCAGCAGGAGCTCTGGGAGCTCTGACCCCATTGCTGGACGTGGGGCAAGTGGCTCAGCCCAGCCCCATGTGCCCAACAAATACAATGCATGGAGCTGATGCTCAACCACTGCCGCACCACAACTTCTCAGGCTCCTGGCTCCACTCCTGGGGGACAATGGTTGACCTTGGTGGGCCCCCCATCCCACTGGCACGATGGGCCTCCTGGGCCCAGCTCAGGCAGGGTTGGCAGGTCGAGTGGAGCCCGAGTGAACTCCCCATCTCACCAGCACCACCTGCAAAACACATTCTTTCCAAGCACCCCAAGAGACTTTCTTTTGCAAACCCTTCCAGATAAACCCAACTTATTTAGCTGATAATATATAAACAGTTTATCAGCTTTGCGCATTTGCAGTGTAGCGGGATGGATGTTGTTCTTGGAATTCTGTTTGGTCATAATATTTAGAAGAGGGCTCTGATAGCAAAGATAAGCAGCTCACCCACAGCAGATGGCTCGTGAGACACTCAGCGGAGCCAACATTCTGTGGGGAATGAATAAACTTGTAATGCAAGTTGTTTGTAAGTGGTTTTAGCTAAATGTCACATGTAAGACTGCACAGACATGCTCTGTCCAAGGTGTTTGAATTTATAGGAGCGAGGATTCAAAGGCAGGGGCCAAATTTGCTTTTAAACTTCCTTAAACAAATGTACAGAGCATAAAATACCTCTGGATTTGCTCTTGGAGCAGAGGTGTGAGCAACAAGTGTGCAAAGACACAGCCCATCCCTTCCAGCAGGTCCTTGCCAAGGCGCTGTGCCTGCCACCATGCCCAGCCTGGGCTGTGGGGTGAGAGAGGGCACTGTGACCCCACCGACATCCCCTGGCCCACATCCACTTTATGAATGGCTTCTGCTGGGGCTGGTTCATTCACCTTCCTGCACAAGGGAAGCAGGGAAACAGGCCCTTCTGAGAAAGTGCCCAGTGAGCTCTTTCTTTATCCTCTCTGACCGCATGACCGGGCTGGGAATGGTCCTGGGGAAGTTCTGGGCAGCCACACACCCCCAGTGCATCCCAGAGCTGAGCTCCTCCATGGCCAAGGAGATGCCCAAACACACTGAGCTCGCAGCTCTGCAGAGGGAGGGGGTTGTGGAGGGGCTGTCTGGGCTGTCCTGTACTCCCAGGGGCCTGGGCTGGGGGTGGACAGGGGGTGGTTTTAGTGCTGCAGGGCAGGGCCAGCACTTGGGCTCACTGTGAAGCCTGGAGACATGAAATCCCTGCTGCCACACCACCAGCCCTGTCAGGGCAGGGGGCTCTGCCAGCCCTCCTCTGGGGCTCTGGGTGACCTGCTCTGTCCCTCCCTGCACACTGACACTGCAGGGCCCAGAAAGGGCACAACACCCCCCACTTCTGCTGGTCACTGGGAACAATGGTGTGGCCAGTGACTGTCCACACAACTGTATCCCCCAAAACAGAGCTTTCCATGGGGGCAGCCTCAGTGTCCAGTGCCTCCCTCCTCAGCCCAGCCCTCCCGCCCCTGCCCATGTTTCTGGGACAGGGATGCTGTTGAGCTGCAGAAAGAAATAACATCAGGAGACCAGACAGAGGGAAGTGCCAAACTCCCAGCTCTGGGCCAGGAGACACCACAGGCAGTGCTGCCTGTCTGCTAGAGAAGGTTCAGAGGGTGTGTAGGTGCAAACCACAGCACCTGCAGAGTGGAGCAGGGGAGCCCTGCACGTGCACTGAGGTTGTGCTCCTGTGGTGGGTCTGGCTGAGCCAGGATTTGTTTCCCCATAGGAGCCCTCCCAGTGCTCTGCATTGGTGTCGATAACACACCCATGTTTTGGCTACCACTGAGCGCAGCACTCACTGTTCAGTCAAGGGCAAGATCCTGGGAGGGGACACGAATAGGCAGCTGAGCCACACTGACCAAAGGGATATTCCATACCATATGATGTCAACCCAGATATAAAAGCTGGAGCAAGAAGCAGGAGGGGGGGCACTCATTGTCTCCGATGGCTGCCTGCTGACATCCAACACACATAGGGGCCCTGCTCCCCAGAGACGTGGCCCACCATCACTGCCCATGGGAAGCAGAGATTAGTTGCTGCTTCTGCTTTGCGGGCACGCACCCTGCTTTTGTTTTTGCTATTTGTATAAATTTAAACTGCCTTATTGCAACCCACGATTTGTGCTGATTCTCTTGTTTCCACCCTTATTCTCTCCCCTGTCCAGCTGGGAAGGGCAGTGATAGAGCGGCTGGGTGGGCACCTGCCATTGAGCCAAGGTGAGCCCACCACAGCTCCCCTCCCTGTGCAGGTGTTGGCTCAGGTCCCACGAGCACTGCAACCAGCACCAGTGCCCCAGGCAGTGCAGACTGTCCTCACCCAGCCCTGCAGCTGCAGGAAAACCCACTCTGCTCCACCTCAGCCAGCTCTTGGTGGCTAAACCCTCAGCACAGGCCATGCAGCACACCAGTGCTCTGACACACTAAAAGGATTCTTTTACTACAGTCTGGAGAGGAAATCACACAAAATAGAATGTTAATATGTTTTTCTTCCAGTTTTTTTTTTTTCTCATAACGCGGTAAGGCAGGCAGGCATTGCCCTCTCCTGCAGAGCTCACACAGGCTGAGGTGTCAGTGTCTGGTGGAAAATCAATCACACCAAGGGCATGAGCTCAACCCTGGAGGAGCTTGACCGAGAGTCTCCTCTCACAAGTCACCTCAACAGCCAGAGAGGGCTCCAGGACTGGCTACTTGGGATTCAAACAAGCATCCAAAAAAGGGAAGAGGCTGAAGCCAAGGAACATTTGTCTTGTCCTGTGTTGAATGAGTTAATGAACTTGGTGTTGCCAGCCCAACCCATTCATCCAGCCTGTTCCTTTCAGGTACTAAAGAGTCACACAGGTCACATTGCTCCAGTATGTCCTCATGTTAGAACTCCTTGGAAACTCTTTGTTTCCAAAGAATCATCCTCCTTCCCCAACAAAATAGTGTTCGGCTTCTCTAAGTGCATCTCATAATTGTCAAGATTTATGAGGCCTCTACTGAAATGTTGAAGACAGCATTTAGAGTCCCTCAGTTCTTGTTCTGTTTAATCCATTCCCTTTTTCCCTGGTTTGTGATTCCAACTCAGCATGTGAAGCTCTGCCATTGCCAGGAGGCTCTTTCATTTCCAAAATGAGGCAGTTTGACATCTCTGTGATTCTATTCCTTTCCCTCTTGTGGTCTCTCTTCACCTTTTTTACGAGTTGTTTCATTGGCAAATAGACTGTGGGCTGGGCACCGTTCATGGTGCAAACAGCCTGCACTGGGACAGGAACTCCTTCGGCCAGCAACAGAGACTGCCTGGTTTCCCTCAGGAGGACATCACCTTCAAACCCCCATGGGCTTAGTGCTTTGACACAGTCAGAAGAATTCATCTCCTCTGAGAGCCCAGAGGGTGTGAGTCCTGCCACCTTTATCCCTGCACTGCCTCTAGGGCTCTCTCTGAGGGACCCATCCAAGATGAAGGTCACAAATTTACTGACTCTGGTCAAAGACTTGAACTTAACTTTACAGCCAAAGAAATACCAAAAAGCAACAAGTTTGGGGTATCCTGAGACTGGTACTTTCACCATTCTCATAGAGCACTATCCCTTGACACAGTCTGATGGTTGCATGTACTCAGGGTGTTGATGATCCATGACCCTTCTCCAGCAAAAATCTAATTATATTAATAAGAATGGCTTAACTGCAGCAATGGGAACAATTTACCTCTGAAATGAGAATCAGCACAGGATGGTTGTGTGCCTGATTCCTACTTGTGCTTATTTCTTCTGCTCTTTCCCAGTCCTTCTGTTGCAGTCCCACTAGTGCAGAGATCTGTCCATGCCACTCTGGCTCTTCAGCCACACAAATACCCTTCCCAGTTACAGTGAACGTGGGTGGGCAGAGGCACGAGCTCTTCTGAGACTAATAAGTGAAAGCAACTCTGTCCCCAGAAGACCGTGGTGACACTCGGAGACCACAGTCTCTGCTGCCCAAGGAACAGGAATAGTGACCTCAGAGCAGCAGAGGAACCAGAGGCTGAACCAGCAGCAGAGCAGAGCTCAGCTGCCCCCTCCCCTGTCCCGGGAGGATCCCTCCACAGATGGGGTCCTTCAGAGCCGTGCCAGCAGCTGTTGCTCTCCATTGAGACTCAGCCATCGAACAATCCATCTCTAATTGGCATTGTTTGCTAAAATTAAACTCCTTCTCAATGAAACATAGCCAGGAAGACACAGCTCCCCCCGGGCTTGGACTCTCCATCAGACCGGTTGCCCTCATGCCTGGCCGTGATGCCACTGTGGGAATGCCCAGGCTCCCCTTGGTGGCATGGGCAAGGTGAGTTGGGTGAGCTCTTGGGGACTGTGCCTGCAGGTCCTCCAGGTGCCAGCTCTTCCACAGCACGTAGGACAGCTGCCTTGGCAGAGGGTTGGGAGTACCCAGCACAGAGTTACCCCCTCCCTGCCCAAGGAGTGTCCCATGGGTTTGGGTCCACCGCGGGTGGTCACATTCCCTCTGCATCCCCAACAGTAAGAGAACGGTCCCAGGCAACCAGCACAGACAAGCTTCTCTCCAAAAGAGAGGAACAAGGCAGAGAGCAAACCTCACATGCAGAATTTTCTGAAACTAACTATAAATGGTAAAAACTCAAAGTCTTGCTTTCTCTGGAGGTTTTCAGGCAAAATAACCCCCAGAACAGCAGCTTCAACTTTTATTTGGATGAGAAAACATTCTTTTATTTTGACATCATCTTTGTCCATTTTTATCATAGGGATAAAGTATCTTTTATCTGGACACAATGCATCAAGTTGCAGGGTGAGTCATAAAGTGAATCTATACAATTGAGCCAAGGTGCTGCCCGGGATGAGGGCTGGCAGAGCCCAAATGTCACACTCAAGGTACGTGGCAATAAACACCCATCTCTGCTCTCCAAAGAGCAGGGTCTGCCTTGGGGGAACTGTCACTTCAGAGACACTCACACGAGCTGGGCATGGACCTGACCACATGAGTGAACCTTTCTCACACCTACTTAATTCAGCGGAGATGGGGAGTTTATCGATCTCTGTGGATTCCGTTACACACACTGGCATGTAGGCAGGTGTGGGAGCTGCTGTGGGGTGATGCTTTGTCAGCAAGGACTGAGCAGGGCTTCCATCTGAAGCCTATTTGGGCTCTCTGTGTTCAGTGTCAAACACTCAGCGGATTATCTTGGGGCTGGAAGGCCTCTGGACACAGGTCTGTGCAGCTTGTAAGGGAAGGCAGCCCTTGCACACATGCAGAGACGTGCCAGAAACAGAAAAGAGCAGGAAACAAAGCCTTATTCCTTCCTGGGTTGCTTCAGATTGAGGGTCCAGAGTGGCACCTGTGACCAATATTTGTCACACACATACATATATATATATATATATACATCTCTTTTCTGGGAGGGACAGGGGCATGCCTGAATCCCTCTGACTGTGGAGTCTTGCCATGGATAGCCTGTGTCTAACCTTCTTGTGGGCAGCAGGCACAGCCCACCTCTCCCTTGTCCTGTCAAGGCAGCTAAGCCAGCTGAGAGTGAGGAGGAAGAGGAACCCAAGGCACCGCAGTGCCTTATGTCCCTGGGGCTCTCCGCACCCCTCCTTTGCCAACATGCAGGGCTCACAGCAGACCATGGGCAGCGCAGGGCCACAGCATGCTGCTGCTTCAGGGCAAGTGTCCCCCAGCACACGGCTGTCCTTCAGTGTCCCCAGAACCCTTGTACCAGGCAGAGCAGTAAGAGCAAAGCACTGATCTACCCAGGTTGTGTTGCCAAGGGCCATGGACAAAAGGCTTCAGACAAGCCCAAGGCTCAGGACTTTGAGAAGCAGCACAGTTTTTCAGAGTAGAGTAGGCTTGGTGCTGGGCACCAGCCACCCCCTTCCAACCCCAGCATGCCAGGGGACAGCAGTGGGAACTCCCTCCTCTCTTGGCCAGCCAGACCTCCTGGAGCTCCTTGGTGGGCACTCACCTGCCCTGGAGGTGGTGCAGAACTGACACTGTGTCCTCCACTCTCATATCCACCACCTGAAGATCCATTCTGCTCTCCGTACCATCATGGGCATCATTAGGAAAAGTCATTGGCACCTCTGCAAGAGGCAATCATTTTTCCTGGGATGGAAAATTTCAGCTCTGCTTTGCTCAAGTTCCCTCACCCAGATAGCCTCAGAAATTCGGCTTTCCTGGGAAAAGAAGGTGGGCAAAAGGTGCCCATCCTGAGGAGAGGGCACTTCACCACCTGCCCCAAACACTGATGGTTTGGATCCCCCGAGCCCAGGCCAGGAGGGAAAAAGATCTGCTCTTTGTCTCCAAGGTCTGCAGTTTCCCTGGAAAACCCAGCCCTGAGTCACACGGCACAGCAGAGGAGGGCAGAAGGAAACAAACTGAGTCCCTCATACCTGCAAACGGGTGCAGCCACCTGAGCCTGGGCTGGGGGCCCACACGGCAGGAGGGGCTCTTTAATGAATCGCTGAGGGCTGAAATGGCCTCTTCCAAGCTAAAAGCTTTTTGGGCCTGCCTTTGCAGAGATGCCAGGGAAATGCCTTTGGCTGCTGAGGGACAGGAGGGTTGCAGGGAACATGGAGAGTCAGAGCTGTGGGTCACCCCCAGGGAACCAAGGCTGGGTGAGCAGCAGCATCTGTGCTGACTCTGCAACCACGACCCACAGCACAGAGCAGGGGACAGATTTCCTCTTGTCAGATGCACTAAACTAGGGATCTCCTGCTCCTCTGGGGGACACAGCGTGACAGCTTTACCCCTGCTCTCCTCAGAGGGGTTTTTTGCTCTGCAGAGCCCTTGCCCACCCCCTCTCTCCACTCCTACAAAGCCATTGGATTAAGATTCAAAGGTGAAAGCACTGCAGGAAACGCTTTGATACCAGGAGACAGACCAGCCAAGGAATGTTACTGGATTTTTCCGTGGCTGTTTCTTCTCAAGCATGTACACAGGCAGCATTGGGTTATGCAACTTTGCATCAGTGACTTCAGCTGCTCCAGGCAGGGACAAGTGGGCATTATTTAAAATACCCCCCTCCTTAAATCAGACTGAGAAATGGGGACTGGCAGGAGTGGCAGGACTTGCAAAGTACATCTCTTCCGAATGTTCCTACTAATTAGTACAACACAGTATCTTTCCAAGAACAAGGGAAACTCTGAAGGCCCAGGGCAGTGTAATAACATGAAGTCTGATAGGAGTGTATGTCCTGAGGGTATGTGGCCAATTCCTTGTGAATGTGACCTGGCTTGGCTCACAGCCCAGGCTGACCACTTCGCTGGGCTGGAAAGCCATGCTGATAAATGCATCCTTCAGTAGCCTTATAGTTTGGATCTGCTTTCCCTGGGGAGGCAACTTGCCTTAAGCTTCCCATGGATGGTTTCTCTTCAACCTTCTGATCCAGGAACAGCCACTGCTTCAGCTGCTCCATCACCCTGGGCCACCTCAATAGGACACAGACACAGCCCCAGCATGGAGTGCAGGATATCTCAGCCTGAGGCTGGAACAAAGGGGCGTGGGAAGAAAGACTGTCCCTCCCAGCTCCTTCAGGTCCTTCAGGACTGGACAAAAGTGTACCCTTCAGCTGTGAATATCTCGATTTTCCTGCCTGTCCCTCTCCCTGAGGTTGGGTTGTGGGAGGGAAGGGATTACCTGGATCTCTGTTCTGCTGTTTGGGGTCTGCCAAAGCTGTCTGAAAGCCCAGTGATGTGAGTGAGCTCAGGGAGCATCCTCGCTGGATGGCCTCTTCCAGTTAGGAGGGAAAGGAAGCTGCTGAGGGAACCAAACATCTCTGCTCTGAAAACTCAGAGACTGCGGAGAGTGAAGCCCAGCGAGGGTGTTTGGTGAAAGAACTGTGCCTGCAGCACTCCTCCCGCTGTTCAGTAGCACTCCCATCCCTCATCCTGCAAATCAGCACCAGCAGCTTGGAGTCATCCCACTCGCAAACCTCTAGAGGCACCGTGGGAGCCCTGCAGCCCCCCCTGCGCTGCTGCTCCCGCTGGCCCGGGGCCGCAGGCAGTGCTTGCCCCTGAGCTGCAGGCAGCGGTGGCCCCGGGGCTGCAGGCAGCGGGGGCCCCGGGGATGCAGGCAGCGGTGGCCCTGGCACCGCAGGCAGCGGTGGCCCCAGAGGTGCAGGCAGCGGTGGCCCCGGGGCTGCAGGCAGCGGGGGCCCCGGGGATGCAGGCAGCGGTGGCCCTGGCACCGCAGGCAGCGGTGGCCCCAGAGGTGCAGGCAGCGGTGGCCCCGGGGCTGCAGGCAGCGGGGGCCCCGGGGATGCAGGCAGCGGTGGCCCTGGCACCGCAGGCAGCGGTGGCCCCAGAGGTGCAGGCAGCGGTGGCCCCGGGGCTGCAGGCAGCGGGGGCCCCGGGGATGCAGGCAGCGGTGGCCCTGGCACCGCAGGCAGCGGTGGCCCCAGAGGTGCAGGCAGCGGTGGCCCCGGGGCTGCAGGCAGCGGGGGCCCCGGGGATGCAGGCAGCGGTGGCCCTGGCACCGCAGGCAGCGGTGGCCCCAGAGGTGCAGGCAGCGGTGGCCCCGGGGCTGCAGGCAGCGGTGGCCATGGGGCTGCAGGCAGCAGTGGCCACGGGGTTGCAGGCAGCGGTGGCCCCAGCGCTCCCTGGTGCTCCTGAGTCCTGGCCAGGATTGGAGTGAGCAGCTTCTAGGAGGAAGAGCTCTGCCAGTGCTCCTGCACGAGCTGTACTTGAGCTCAGACCACGAGCCGTGCCCGAGCACAGAGCTTGGAATTACATTCTGAGTTGGAAGGGACCCACAAGGATCACCAAGCCCAGCTCTGGAGTGAATGGGCCCTACAGGGGTCAAACACACGACCTGGGTGTTACCAGCAATGCTCTAACAAACGGGGCCAGTCTCTGTGCTGGACACTCGAGGGTGACGCCAGGCAGGTGAGGGAGGGGAGCTGGGCAGGGCAGCATCCATCCACCTCCAGCCACTGCCCAGCATCCCGCAGCGTGCAGGGTGATGCCTGTGCTGTCACTGCCCAGCCGTGCAGGGTGATGCCCGTGCTGCCACTGCCCGGCATCCCGCAGGGTGACGCCTGTGCTGTCACTGCCCGGCATCCCACAGCGTGCAGGGTGATGCCTGTGCTGCCACTGCCCGGCATCCCGCAGGGTGATGCCCGTGCTGCCACTGCCCGGCATCCCGCAGGGTGATGCCTGTGCTGTCACTGCCCGGCATCCCGCAGCGTGCAGGGTGATGCCTGTGCTGCCACTGCCCGGCATCCCGCAGGGTGATGCCCGTGCATCACCGCAGGGTGATGATGCCTGTGCTGCTCCCTCCAAGGGGCAGGGTCGGTGCAGTCGCACACGGTGCGGGCACAGCCGCACAGCAGCTCCCACCCTGCTCCAGCGCGGCTGCTCCGGGAGCGCGCTGGCGGGTGTGTGCGGAGCTCAGCGCCACACTGCGGGGCAGAACAGAGCCCGCTGCTCCCAGCCAGCCCAGTCTCCCGGGGACTGCACCGCGCTGGCTTGGCCTGTGTTCTCAGTTCCTCCTTCCCAGTGAGGAGGCGGCTGCCAGCTGCTCCCTTCGCTGCAGCTCAGGAGGAAGAATCAGCTCTGGCAGCGGCTGCTCCGGCAGCAGAGCCGGTGGCCGGGAGCCAGGCGAGTGTGCGCCTCGCTGCTGTGGCTCTGGGGAGCACAGGCACCCCCGAACACACACAGGGTGGCTCCCCTGCACCTCCTCATCCCAGCCGCGTGCAGCACATCCCCCCTGGAAAACACAAGTGCTGGGGGAAGAGGCTTGAAAACAATCCGTGTACCTGCTCTCAGCATTTGCAAGGGGAAAGTTCCCTTAGTGCCAGCTGCTGCTCTGGGTTTCGGATGCTTGGCACACACCTGGGGGGTTATGCCCCAGTTATGCTGTGGGCGAAGCTGTCAGGCTTTTTTTGCCAAGCTACAACTGCTATGACTGCTGTGACCCTAATTCGGTGCTGCTCTGGACCACCTGCCTCAGGTGAATCCTTGGAGGAAGGAGTCTAACACAAACTGGGAAGAAAACACGGTGTGTGGGGGGGAGGTGATGCCTCTGGGCACGTGGCAGGAACCCCTGCACTGTGATGCACGTTCTCTGGAGGACATGGTTTACCCTAAAAATGACATGGCAAAGTCTTTCCCAAGTAAAAGTCACCCAGAGCACAGCACACCCCCAGCCGTGAGCGAAGCTGCCTCCATAACACACTGATAGTTAATGAAGAGAAAGTGTATTTTCACATCACTCAACACCAGGAAGTACAGAAAGATCAGGGGTCTCCGGTAGGATCATACTGGATGTGCCAAGCAAGAGCAAACAGGACTAGCTGAGGTCCAGTGGGGCTCTCAGCACGGGGCAGAGTGGGGGCTCAGGCTGCAAGAGGAGCGAACTTTATTCTTCCACTTGCAGGCAGATAAGCAGTGCAGCCTGTCCAGAGAGCAGGGGCTCTGCAGAGAGGGAGCTGCAGCCTGGGACGGTGGAGGAAGGAGGAGCAGCACAGTGATCTGGGCCCAGGACACACTGCAGACACAGCACTGATGTTCTGCCAGCTGCCAAGAGGTACTGGCCATGAGCTTTGAGAGACAGAGGGTGGAAAAGGCATTTCAGAGAGGCTCGGGTCGCTTCTGCATCACCTCCTCAATGTGATGGCCCTGAAAAGCCATCTTCTCTACCCAACACACCCTGTTCTGGGACAGCCTGAGGGAGGAACAGAGAAAGCTGAAACCCCGCTGAAATCACAGGAGGTCTCTTGTGGTTCCTGGCTCGAGCTGATGTGGATCCATTTCAGCTGAATGCAGGATTATCTTGACAGCCTGAAAGCTATTCTTAACTGCAGCTCATGCCCAGCGCCCCGCACAGCCGGGGGAGGCCCCGTAAATCACCGCTCGGTGGACACAGGAAAGCAGAGAAGTGAGAGGAGATAAGAGCCCGTACCAGAGGTGTGACGCACTCTGACAGACGTCTGCGAGATGGCAGTTCAGGGCCTCGAGGCTGCAGCCACATGAATCAGCGGAAAAGGCAAAGATCCTGGATTAATGGATGATTCCGTGCACTCAGCCTTGCTACCACATCCTGCAGCACCTCACAATTCCCACTGGAGTTAAGGGCTGCTGGACAAGGGCTGCGATGCCAGAGCCAGAGAGGCTCCTGGGGCCAGAGTCTATTCATCCTAGAGTGAGGAGTAACTACACCTTCAAGAACTGAGGCAGAAGAGCTCCAGGCAGAGTGCAGGTTATTCCCTACACGGCTTCTAGGCAGCAATGGAAATCCCAGGGTAATGACTCCAAACCTTCCTGGTGGTCTGCACCACCCAAAGGCGGAAAACATACAGCAGATGAGCATCAACCAGGCCCCTGATCCCATTCCCTGTTTCAACCTCATCCTTCCTAATAGGCAGCTTTCCGTGGCCCTGTCCCTTGGGCAAAAGCAAAATGCTGCTGGTGTTGGAGGAAGAGCAATGGTTCTGATCTTCAGGGTCTGAGAGGCAAAGAGAGGAGGAGAAAGGAGGCAAACTTGAGCACCTCACAGCACATTAGATCCTGCCCTCCCTCCTGCTCCTCTGCTCAGCCACCAGGCATCCCTCCCCTTTCTGCCTCTGCAGTGCTGGGCACAGAAGGGGAGAGGGCAAGAAAAGACCTGGTGAGAAAGCAGAGCAGATGCAGCATTGTGGTGGAAAACTGCCCAGCATGGGCAATGTGGAAACAGCTGGAGACTTGGAATCTTAGGGAACCACTGCAAAGCCTGCAGCGAGACCCTCATTCCCTACCTCAGGAATTAAGGATGTACCTTATGTGAAGGGCCCGGACACATCCAGGCAGAAATTGTCCCTCTCTATAAATTCCCAGAACTCCCAGTGTGAGGCTCTCTGGGCTGTGGAGACAGAAAAATGTTGAGTCCCCAAGGCTGCTGCTACCTGTGACCCGCAGGATGTGCCTCTGGGGTGTGGATGCTGTGTCAGGTCTGTGTTTTCTTCACCTCCCCAAAAGCAGCCCTGTCAGCAGCAGTGCCTGGGCTGGAGGCAGCTGGGCTGGCCCCGGGTGGTGACAGGGGGCAGGAGATGAGCAGCAGCCGAGGTGGGGCCAGCCCTCCCTCAGCCAGCTCAGCTCAGACCAGGGTCTTTGAATGGGGACTTTGGAAGGTGCCAGCATCGAACTCTTTGCCTTCTCTTAGTTTTTGCCTCCTTGCCAGTCCTCTTGCTTTACAGACAGGACATTTCACTTCTTCTAATTGCTCAAGGACTCTCTGGCCAGGACCCATGTCCGGGTTTCTGCCATCAATAACAGACATGGTTCCATATCTCAACCAGTGTCCATCTCCCTTCCTCACAGCTCCCTCCCTTTCAGGTGAGTCTGCCAGAAAAGATTTGGGATCTGTGGCAAACTCCAAGGCTCTGGAGTGCCTTTGGCCTCCTCCACTGATCTCCAGCTCCAACTTTGCTTGCTCGGTGCAAGTTTATCCTGGAACCCCTCAGTGATACTCAGCCACATTCGTCACTTGAGTCTTTGCAGCCCCTCTGCCAGTTCAGGTGGGGTTTCTTGCTCTGCCCTTTCCCCCCAGCTCTCAGCTCTGCTCGGGCCAGCTCGGAGAGGTGCCTGGCTCCAAGCCACACATCAAGAGCTGGTATCAGATCTGGATCACTGAGTCTCTTTTTTATGGGAACAAGTTTGGCAGCAATTGGTCCACTCAAGCTGATTGCTAAAACCTTTCCTCTCGTCTGGTTTTTCCAGCCATTCATTGCACCAGGAAGCCAAACCAAGCCAGAGGCACCTCCTGGGGAGATTTCACTCTAAGCAGTGGTCTTTGACCCCATGGGAGAAGAGCAGCCCTCCATGCCCTGTACCAGCAGGAGACACTGTACTGCCAACTCCAGGTGCTGCCCATGTCCACCTCCTCCTCGCTGACATGCAAACAGACTTTCTATCACAGCATCTTGCCCACAGGTCTTCTGTGAAAACTTCCAAAGTGATCTTCAACACTTCTGGAGAGCTCTCCACTCCTCCTACAGCTCCTCTCCATGTCTGGGGTATTTTTTGCAAATGTTCCCATTATCTTGTCTCATTTTAGTTCACCAAGAAGCTCAACCCAGAGACTCTGCTCTGCACACACTCAGTGAAGCCCTGGGGTGCTGTAAGTTTGCACTGTTAGACAGAACCATTAAATTGACTCGGGGATCTCTTCTGTACACTCTTGAGGACCTTAAGTTGTGTACAAAATTCTGTTTTTCCATACATGCTGAGCAGCAAATCACAGGGGAAGCTCACGGTGCTCACAACCTCCAGCCTTTCCTGAGTCACTGCTCTTTCCAAAAAGTCCTCTATTAGGAGCTGACATTTTCTGCCTGCCCAAATGGCAGAGTACAGAGGTCCCTCTTCATGGCACTGTTATTTCAGGTCTCTTATCTCATGTCATTATGAAAAGTCACAGCAAACCTGAATATTAATTCCAAAAGTCTTTGAAAATACTATCCAGTGAAGAACGATTGTATCACAGAGGGGACAGAGCAGCAGGAGGTGAGAGAGAGACAATTGTGCACAGTCCACATTCAGGAGAACAGATCATGGGCCTGACCTCACCAGCTATGCAGGAGTTGCTCTGCTCTGTCCCTAAGACAAGATGATCAATGAAATTTGCATATTTCCTCATTTTTGTAAACGCAAGCTTGGTACTCACAACTCCAGAAAGTTAGATCAGCTCACCTCGCTCCAGGAACGTTCCCTTCACGTTTCTTGTTTAATGTTCCAATGAGATTGTCTTTAATCAGTACAAAAATCAGACAAAAGCCACACTGTGCTGTAGTACTGAAAGTACATCCCGATAATTCAGAGTAAAATGCCACACAAGATAGAAGCACTGACTCCCCCAACAGCCACTTAAGCAAAGGAATTTCCTGGTTAAACTCCTAAAAGGCCTGGCCAATGCTAAGGATACACCCATGAGCCTGGTGCTACCTTGACACACTCCTAAACCACTTGCTGAGGAAGCATTCAAAGGACTTTCTGATCCCTTATCCACTGCCTGTGCTGGAGGGCTTGGAACTAAATGGTCTTTAAGGTCCCTTCCAACCCAAACCATTCTGTGATTCTCTGATTGTTCTTCAGGATTCAGATTTTCCTTTACATCATGTGTTGGTGGGAAGGGACCTCCCCACAGACCTGCTCAAATCAACCTCTCACCTGGAGAGTGGTCCCTTCTCCCTGCAGGGGAGACAAAATGGGAAGGACCAAGCAGTTGGTGGCCTTGGACTGTCACATCCTCACCCCTGGCAGATGACCCCTATGGGCTCCTAGCTGCTGGTGACATCCCCTTGGCACATGGATATCTCAGAGGAAAAGAGTCAGTGCCTTCATCCAAGGGGGTCCTCGTTCTTCTCAACCAGTCCCAGAAGCCTGAGAAAGGAAAGGACCTCTTGTCCATGGTGGAGGAGGATGAGCAGCCTCACCTTGAGCCCATCTCTGGGGTCATGGCTTTGGGCACCCACTGAGCAGGTGAAAGCACAGTCTAATAAATGGCTCCATGGTGGCCACCAGAAACAGCTCTGGGATGTCCAGAAGGGCACAGCAGCTACAGGTGATGGATCTGGGCATCCCAAAAGACCCTCACGTCAGCCCAGCCTGAGGTGCCCACGCCTGCAGGGGCAGATCAGGAGTCAGGAGCCCAGCAGCAGGGTTGTAGCAGGCTCTACATGGGCTGCATTGCCCTTGGAGTTTGTCTCTTCAGGATGGGATGCCCTGTTCATACTCCCTTGGACAACAAACTTGAAGGAGGTACATTTTGGAGAGTTCTGGGATAGAGCTGGCCAAGACACAGCACAGGACTTGTGCTTGGAACTGTCTGGTGGCTCATATACAGAATCACAGAATCATAGAATCTCTGGAGTTGGAAAGGACCCACAAGGATCCTCCATCCAACTCCTGGTCCTGCACAGACACCCCAACCATGTCACCCTGTCCCTGGGAGAATTACTCAAGCACTCCTGGAGCTCTGGCAGCCTTGGGGCTGTGCCCACTGCCCTGGGCAGCCTGGGCAGTGCCCACCACCCTCTGGGGGAAGAACCTTCTGCTGAGATCCAACCTGACCCTGCCCTGGGACAGCTCCAGCCATTCCCTGGGTGCTGTCCCTGACCACAGAGAGCAGAGATCAGAGCTGCTCCTCAGGAGGAGCTGCAGACCCTGATGAGCTCTGCCCTGGGTCTCCTCCAGGCTGAACAAGCCAAGTGCCCTCAGCCACTCCTCCTGTGGCCCCTCCAGGCCCTTCATCATCTTTGTCACCACCACATGCCGGGCGACACCAGTGTCACCCTCCTCTGCCCAGGTTCTTCCTATGGCTAGGGAGCGACCCATGTGTCACATCTCTGCCTGCCCTGGTGACCATCCCCAACCTCCAGCAGCCCTTGGTAGAGAGCAGCAGGTCTGGGGGTGTTCAGGTGGCCCAAGAGTGGCTGTCACAGCCTCGTGCCAGGGGTCTGCAGCCAGGCTGAGCTGTGCCCAGGAGCTGGGGGGGCCCTGGGCAGCACACTGGCCACCTCCCTACCCTGGGCAGCACACTGGCCAGCTCCATGCCCTGGGCAGGGCAGCACTCTGGCCACCTCCATGCCCTGAGCAGGGCAGCCCACTGGCCACCTCCATGCCCTGGGCAGGGCAGCACTCTGGCCACCTCCATGCCCTGAGCAGGGCAGCCCACTGGCCACCTCCATGCCCTGGGCAGGGCAGCACTCTGGCCACCTCCATGCCCTGAGCAGGGCAGCCCACTGGCCACCTCCATGCCCTGGGCAGGGCAGCACTCTGGCCACCTCCATGCCCTGAGCAGGGCAGCCCACTGGCCACCTCCATGCCCTGGGCAGGGCAGCACTCTGGCCACCTCCATGCCCTGAGCAGGGCAGCCCACTGGCCACCTCCATGCCCTGGGCAGGGCAGCACTCTGGCCACCTCCATGCCCTGAGCAGGGCAGCCCACTGGCCACCTCCATGCCCTGGGCAGGGCAGCACTCTGGCCACCTCCATGCCCTGAGCAGGGCAGCCCACTGGCCACCTCCATGCCCTGGGCAGGGCAGCACTCTGGCCACCTCCATGCCCTGAGCAGGGCAGCCCACTGGCCACCTCCATGCCCTGGGCAGGGCAGCACTCTGGCCACCTCCATGCCCTGAGCAGGGCAGCCCACTGGCCACCTCCATGCCCTGGGCAGGGCAGCACTCTGGCCACCTCCATGCCCTGAGCAGGGCAGCCCACTGGCCACCTCCATGCCCTGGGCAGGGCAGCACTCTGGCCACCTCCATGCCCTGAGCAGGGCAGCCCACTGGCCACCTCCATGCCCTGGGCAGGGCAGCACTCTGGCCACCTCCATGCCCTGAGCAGGGCAGCCCACTGGCCACCTCCATGCCCTGGGCAGGGCAGCACTCTGGCCACCTCCATGCCCTGAGCAGGGCAGCCCACTGGCCACCTCCATGCCCTGGGCAGGGCAGCACTCTGGCCACCTCCATGCCCTGAGCAGGGCAGCACACTGGCCACCTCCATACCCTGGGCAGGGCAGCAGGGCTGGCCCGTGTGTTTCGTGTGCCCGGGGCTGGGGCACAGCCCGTGCCCGCTGCTCGCTGAGAGGCCACACACTGCGCTTGCACAACACCACAGAAAGGGAGTTCTGCCCTTGACGACAATGAAGTATTTTTGTGTTTAACAACAAGCATGTGCTCTCTGGACTCGGTGCCTTTTGGAAAAGCCCTTAAACGCAACGGTCCTATCCCATCTCCCGCGGGGTGCAGTGACAGTCTGGCTGTGCCTGGGGGGATGTTCTGGGGGGAGCAGCTCGCATCCCACGGGACACCCCAGACCGCAGGGCAGGGAGGAGGGCGTGGGATGCAAGCCAAGAGCTGTGGCTTCAGCTTGCTGATGGGAAGGAAGGCAGCGAGGGCGGTGGGAATGGGAGATGGCCGGGCTGAGCAGGGGTGCTGCCAAGGCAGAACTCGGGGAGCCCCATCCGGGTCAGGGCTGTCGCAGGGGGACCCTCCACTGCTCCCCAAGAGCAGCCCCATGTCCCCAGAGGGCACCTGGGGGGGGAGCAGCGAAACCCCCTCCTGCTGCCCTGGGCTCCCTCGCTGCACCGACCCTGGGATGTACCACAGAACCCCCGAATGTTCTCAGTGGGAATGGAGCCACAAAGTTCATCAAAGTCCACCTCCTGGCCCTGCACAGGACAGCCCCAAAATCCCACCGTGTTCCTCAGAGCTCCTGGAGCTCTGGCAGCCCTGGGGCCATGACCATGTGTCCCAAAAGCAGCACCGTGGGGTTGTTCACAGCCCATCTCAGGAGTGCTCATACCCCAAGCTGTGCTGCCACTGTTAGGAAATGCAAACTACATCATGTTAACTTGCAAAGAAAATTTGGAGTATTTAATTTTCTTTCCCCTTCCACAGAGTTAAGATCCTCTGAATGAGGAGCTGGCCACGTTTCTTGTAAATCAAGCCACTGGAAACATCACTGGAAAGCTGATTTGGCAAAATTTCAACATGAACTGCCAGTTTGGAAATTGCAGGTGTATTTGGCAACACCTTGTACAGTGGCACATGGTTCCCACCTTCCAGGAAACACACCCTGGGGAACAACGGTGAGAGAGCCAGACACCACCAGAAACTCTTCCAGAACAAAAGCTCAAGCCAACCTAAGAGGCATTTCAAATATTTATTTAAAAAAAAAAAAAAAAAAGTTAAAAAAAATGAGAAAAAAGGGAAAAAAGAAGAAATTACACACAAGGAAATTCAGTCTGACTCAAACTGAACATCATCATGGAATCACAGAATATGCTGAGCTGGAAGGGACCCACAAGGACCATCCAGTCCAACCCTCAGCCCTGCACAGGCCCAGCCCCAAGAGTCACCCCCTGTGCCCCAGAGCATCATCCAAACCCTCCTGGAGCTCTGGCAGCCTTGGGGCTGTGCCCACTGCCCTGGGCAGCCTGGGCAGTGCCCACCACCCTCTGGGGGAAGAACCTTCTGCTGAGATCCAACCTGAGCCTGCCCTGACACAACTGCAGCCATTGCCTGGGTGCTGTCCCTGGTCCCCCCAGAGCAGAGATCAGTGCCTGCCCCTCCTCTGCCCCTCATATTAGAGGTCCCTCTCTGTTGGTCTGCAAGTGAAAAATGCCATTGATAAACGACTCGCACTCAAACAAAGCCACCTGGCTTTGATTCTGACACTTACATTCACCTGACTGATTTTTTTTCCCCCCAAGAACAGACTTTTTTCTGTGCAAAACAACACATTTCATTTCAGTGGAACCCTCTGGCTCGGCAGAAAAGCTCCTGGGCTGCGAGGCAGAGGAGGGAGAGGTTGAGGATTGAATCCTGCAGCCCAGGAAGAGAGGATCCCGTGGCTGGTGCCAGGGTTGCCCAGGGTGTACCTGGCACCCACTTTTCCCAGGACCTTCATCCTGTGCCCATGGCTCTGTCCAACCTGGCCAGGGCTGGGCTGTGCCCTCCCAGGGCTGTGCCCAGGGGGACAAGGGGCCACTGTGACCCTGGGGGAGGGCTGAGTCCTGGAACCAGGTGTGGGGCTGGCACAAGGTCCTGGGGACCTCAGGCATCTCTCCATGGGCATACGCTGGACTTGTGGTCACTTCAAAATCCATGACACACTGTCCACCTGAGCTGAGCGTGGGGGAAGGCTGAGGGTCTCGCAGCAGGGCAACCCCACTGCAGGCAAACTGTCCTGGAGGATGCCACGCTGCCCTTCCAGGGCCACAGGGACACTGTCATGGATGAAACACAGTGACTGTCACTGGCAAGTGCTGCCCCACCACCCCCAGCCCTGCCCAGGATGGTGCCAGCTCTGGTGCCACGGTTCTGGGGACGGGACCCATCCCCAGACAGTCCCCTCAGGGGTCTCTGCTCGGGCACTGGCCAAAGACAAAGGAGCTCAAAGAGCGTTTGGACAACATTCTCAGGCACTTGGTGGGATTCTTAGGGCTGCCCTGTGCGGGATCAGAAGCTGGACTTCGATGGCCCTTGTGGGTCCCTTCCAACTCCGGATATTCTGTGAGTCTGTAATTCTGTTTCTATGATATGCATGTGGCTGGTGTTTGCACTCAGTCAGAACCGAGTGACTGCGCAGGTCAGTGTGTGTGGAACTGGCTCAGCCTAACGAGGTATGAGCTCATCGTGTCTGCCATGACATCACACGGCAGGGCAACCCACTGCCCTGGTTGTGCGCATGGCTTAGAAATGCCTGTAAATGCCAGAATCTTCCTGCAAGGAACTGAAAACATTTATTCTGGAAGAGTCTAGATGCTCGTGGCTAAAGGCAATAAATACAGATTTCGTTTCATAGTTAATACCCTGCCCAGGGTAAAATGCTCATTTTTAATATCGTTGCCTGCGATCTGACATTACCAACGAGATGTTGCAATGCAATCTCTGAGTCATTGCACGGCAGATAATGGTATTTTCTTGAGTTCAATCTGGAGGAGTTGGCCCCATTTATCAAACTTGAAAAAATCATGCCAGAGAGTCTGCCAGAGAGTCTGTCTGGCCTGTGCTGTGCACGAGTTACGTGACCCAGGGCTGCAGGGAAAGGGGAGAGAGCGAGCAGACCTGGATGTCACGCTGGGGGATCTGCTGGCAGTGTGTCCTGTGCACTGGGTCACTCACGAGGCTCCTGAGTTTCGGGTACGAGGGAGCTGAGAGTGACCGTGTCACTCCATAGAATCACAGAATCATAGAATTGATTGGGTTGGAAAAGACCTCCGAGATCATCAAGTCCAACCCTTGGTCCAACTCCAGTCAGTTTACCAGATCATGGCACTCAGTGCCACGTCCAATCTCAGTTTAAAAACCTCCAGGGATGGTGAATCCACCCCCTCTCTGGGCAGGCCATTCCAATGCCTGACCACTCTCTCTGGAAAGAATTTTTTTCTAATATCCAACTTCAATTTCCCCTGGCAGAGCTGAAGCCCCCTTGTCCTATTGCTGAGTGCCTGGGAGAAGAGACCAACCCCACCTGGCTATAACCTCCCTTCAGGGAGTTCTAGAGAGTGAGGAGGTCACCTCTGAGCCTCCTCTTCTCCACACTAAACACCCCCAGCTCCCTCAGCCTCTCTCCATAGCACTTGTGCTCCAGTCCCTTCCCCAGCCTTGTTGCTCTTCTCTGGCCCCACTCCAGCCCCT
Source organism: Grallaria varia (assembly GCA_013396735.1). Classification (NCBI taxonomy): domain Eukaryota; kingdom Metazoa; phylum Chordata; class Aves; order Passeriformes; family Formicariidae; genus Grallaria; species Grallaria varia. Next base: position 39,940 of record VWZG01008755.1, read on the forward strand.
CAATGTCCTTCTTGAACTGAGGGGCCCAGAACTGACCACAACACTCCAGGTGTGGCCTCACCAACACAGAGTCCAGAGTACAACTCCAGCTCTGCTGTGGCTTTTAGGCTGCCCCAGGGGAGCTGCTGACCCACAGCATGGCCAGGCCCAGCTCACATTCGGGGTCTGGGAGTCCCTGTGGTGTGGAGGAACTGGCCAATGTCAGAGGATCCCTCAAGGCTGTCCATCACCAGGACTGGGAGCCCCATTGCTGCGGAGCCCAGGGCCAACGCTGGGGTACAATAACACTCGACAAAGGGGCTGAGGAAGGGCTGTCCATTATGGACAGGTCAGTAACACCTCCCAGGCAGGGACTGGGGCAGGGAAGCTGGGAGAAGGTATCCCATCAAAGAAATACTGCTCTTAAGATGCGTGTGTAAGTCCTGTGGGTCTCTCAGGGTACGCAGCAGAAGAGAAGGATGGGAGCTGCAGGAGAAGCCTGCCTTGGCTGCCTTGGGCTCCGGGAGTGTTGAAGGAGCTTGAAAGATCTGGAAAAAAACAGGAGCAACCCTAGGAAACAGGGACTTTATTCTCTGCAGACAAGCAGGAGCATCTCCAGTTATTCAGGAACACCAGCGTGGGAGGGAGACCTCTCTGGCAGAGCCTCTTTCCTCTGGCAGGCAAACCCCAGGTTCTACACCGAAATATGCAGTGCACTTTTAACACAGAGCACTATTGGCCCTTTGGACCAGCTTGGCCGGGGATGCAGCAGCAGATTTGCTTTCAGCAAAAGGCTTTAATTCAAGACAGGGCACCTCATTGTAAAAGAAATGCTCTGTCTTGACCAGACATTGCAGACAGGATGCACGAGGTGGCAGATGAAGGTCCCTGGCCTGCTATGCAGAGGTCAGAGCTGGTGATCTCCTCTGTCCCTGAAAGCCAGTAGAGGGTTCTGCAGACATTTAGTGTGTGAATGAAACAGTGACTCATGAGAATAAGGCACAATAGCTCCTGTAATCCTCCCTCCAGGGGCAGCGTGCCATGAGCCAGGAGAAAGGCCTGGAGCTCATAAAGGCTCTGCACAACCAAAGAGTCCTCACCAGGGGCTGCACAGGCAGGGACTGGGCTGAGATCTCTCCTGCTCACCTGGAAATCTCCGGTGGGTCAGCAGAGACCCCGTCCCTGGTCTGTGCTCACTTCACACAGAAGGTCAGGAGCTCTCCTCCCCACAGGCACCTTTGGCTGATGGACCAGCTCATGGTGCCCAAACGCATCTCCCAGTCCTTCTGTGGATGGGATGGCCATCACCCCCCCCGTGCCACTGCTCTGCCCTGACAGGGATGGGATGGCCCTCACCCCCACGCCATTGCTCTTCACTGGGAGGGATGGGATGGCTCTCACCCCCTGTGCCACTGCTCTGCACTGGGATGGCAGCTGGGGCTGGGACAGTCCTGCCCCGAGAGACATTCCAGCTGCGGGCATCCTCCACACAACGAGTCACAACTGCTCGCTCGAGCGTTCCTCAATGAAATGTGGCATTTGGGGCAACAAATCCACAATTTCTCAAGAAACTTTATTTTCTTACAAAAAAAAAAAAAATATAATTTGGTGTTTCCAGTTAAACTTGAACAACCTCAAAGTGATCGCAGAGTTTCTCGTTTTAATTGCCAAATGCAAAACATTGGGGAAATTTCTAGAATCAAAAAAATTCTGGATTCTGTCTTTGTTTCCAGTTGCCAAAGGAGGGACAATGCCATCTTCATGTTGCCAGATTACAGACATTGAAATTAATACATATATTGACCAAAAAAACCACTTAATGAAAACAACTTTTCTCAGGCAAAATTTCCATTTCCCATTTCTGTGACCCTAAAATGCATGCCAAAAGTCTCTAAAGAGCATTTTAGTTTATTTAACTGAGAAGCAAAATGACAATAAAGCGAATATTTAAAGTGAAGCTCTGTTCTGAAAATATATCTACTTGATGCTAAAATGATTCATTTTCACAGAACTGGAAACAATTATGAACCAAATCAATTGGGAGAAAGAATTTAATCAGAAAAATGTGAACGCTAAGTGGGAATTGTTGAAAAATATTTTACGCGTTGCCCCAAAACCACAATCCCACAATCGAGAAAGAGGCAACGTTGGTTAAAAAAATAGACAACTCTGGCTCATGAGGGAAGTGAAGACAACTGTGAAAAATAAGAAAACCATATATAACTTAAGAAAATGGAAACTGATAATAATGAATGAGAAGTGAGAAACTGTAAAAAGCTGATAAGGAAAGAGCTGAGGGCAACGTATGAAGCGAAGGAGCAGCGACTTCTCTCAACATAAAGGGAATAATTATGGCTCCTGTGAGGCTGCGGGCTGTGTCAGTCTCTGGATGGATGTCCTGCAGCAACCAACAGCAACAGGAGAGATCCCACGTTCACCATGGAAGTGTTTGGCTGAATCAGGCTCCTCCAAAGGCTGCTCCAGCCAGCAGCACACAGGCTTAAGGAAGAGAAATATGATTAGAGCTAATTCATGTAGACTTGGGGAAAATAGAGCATGTCCAACTAAGATTGATCTTTTTCCTGAAATGCAAGTTTGATTGATAAAAATAATATTGGTGTTACAATACATTCTGACTTCTGCAAAGCAATTGCCTTGGTACTGCGACATTGTGATGAAGAAACCAGAACAATACCCAGTCAATATGGTCCATATTTATTGGATTAATAGCTGGCTCTGGGGTGCTGTGTCCCAGCTGCAATTGGCAGCGGGGACTCCACACCCAGGGAGGGGTGTGAGGAGCCCCCGGGGGTCGGTGCTGGGCTTGGTGCTATTCAACTGTTTTATCAATGATCTGAAAAAATACTAAATCATCTGTGGTGACATTGGGTTAGTGAGCGCAGCAAATGGGGACGAAGCCAGATCACTGCTGCAGAACAGCCTGTGCCGCTGGTTAAACTGGGCACACACATGATACAGCCAAATATAGTCACACGTGTGGGACAGGGCGGCACATCATCGGCCACTGAGACACGTCACGGGGCTGTGCCTGGGGAGGGGGGACTGTGAGACCCAAGGCAGCCTGCTCGAGCTTGTGCAGGCTGTGCCTCCTCGCAGGTGAAGGTGCCCAAGAGGCCACCACATTCCTGGAACAGCACCTGCCAGGGAATGCCACTGCCTTGAACCTCAATGCCTGTGTCTGCCCAGCCCCTGGTTCTGGGGCCCATCACCAGGGGGTTGAGAGACTGGGGATAAGCTGTGCAGGTGATCAAGGAGAACCAATCCTGCAGTGAGAGTCTTCCAGAGCTGAGTTGATCCTGCTCCACAAAAAAAAATGGTTTGGGCCATCTAGACCACACATATTGCCCCAGAGAGGACCATCCAGCCTCACAGACAGAGTTCTGGAGTGATCCAATGCCTGGAGCCTGAAGCTAGGGAAACTGAGACCAGTTATATGGCATGATGCTTACTGGTGTGCCAGCAAGGCAATCAGCCACTGGAAGCATTTACTAAGTGTGGGAATCTCCATCACTGGCAAATGTCACACAGGGCTTGGCTGATCTCTCTGGTTCAAGCAGGGTTAAATTTGGGCTCAGACTGTACCTGGTAGCCAGACTAGAGACTTACAAAGGTGTTTGCAGGTCTTTGAGTCCAAACAGTGATGGAAAGGAGCTCTGAAAATGAAACCATCCCGGCTCTTGCTGGCTCTGCTCAGGTTTGCAGGCAGGGACCAGGTGCAGTCGTGCCTCATTGACATCAAAAGCTTCAACAGGGGGACTTTTCTTGGGGAAAAGTTGCTCAAAAAAAACCCCAAACTATGGCTATTCCTTAGAACTGCAGTGACTCTGTAGAGCAAAACAAATGAATTATCACAGCGGCTTCGTTAAATTGTGGGATGGGGCAGAAACCACCTCCCCTCCCTCCAAGAGCTGCTCCTTAGGACCTCCACACCCTGGCAGCCTGTGAACCACAGGAGTCTGAACTTGATGCAGACACATGACCCTGGGGTAGGGCTGTGCCACTCTCGGGACCTGAGCAGGTCTCCAACAGGAAGGATCATTTTTGGACCATTTTAGAAGGGACAAACCGTCTGCAGGGTGCTGTGCTGTGAATCTGGGCAGGGATGGGCAGCAGCCCAGCTGCACTTCTTGCTGGGCACTGGGCAGCCCCTGTGATTTCCTTCCCCTTCTGACATGTCACACCAGAGCATTCGTGGTTCCAACCTCACCTTGCCCTTTACAGCTCTAATCCCTTCGTTTTCTTCTTTCATTACTCCCATTTTCTATCCTCCTCAAAATTAAAGTTTTACTAATTATTTTCTAAAATAATAAGGCTTTCTTTCCTGACAAGATTTCTTTTCAACTTCTTCGGTTGCTTGGGTTTTTTACCCCAGATTAACTGAAAACTGGGCATCCTCAAAAAACTGGGGCTCTGTTACTCCTACCTAAGGTCTTATTTTCCCTAATCCTACATGTCAGATTATCTGCCTTATTGTCTTTAGATGTTAAAGCAGGAACACACCCGGTTCACAGTGACCCAAACCAGCTATTAATTTCATGGAATCTCAGAATCACAGAGTGATTTGGATTGGAAGGGACCTTAAAACCCATCTCATTCCATCCCCTGCCATGGAAATTTCACCAGCCCAGGTGGCTCCAAGCCCTGTCCAGCCTGGCCTTGGACACTTCCAGGGATGGGGCAGCCCCAGCTTCTGTGGGCACCCTGTGCCAGGGCCTGCCCACCCTCACAGGGAACAATTTCCAATTTCTTCCTAATGTCTAAAATAAACCTACTCTTTGTAAATTTGAAGCCATTCCCCCTTGTCCTGTCACTCCAGGCCCTTGTAAAGAGTCTCTCTCCATCATTCCTGTAGCTCCTTCAGGCACTGCAACACCACCATTAGATCCCCCCAAAGTTTCTCTTCTCCAGGCTGAGCAATCCCAGTTCTCTCAGCCTTTCCTCCCAGCAGAGCTGCTCCAGCCCTCAGATCATCTCGGTGCCTGCTCTGAACTTGCTCCACCAGGTCTTTGTCCTCCCTGTGCTGGGACCGCAGAGAGAGACAGACCTTGCCATCTGACATCCTCTCCCACCTGCTTCTTCCTTCACTCCCACCTGGCCAGGTGCTCCCATTGCCTTTGTTTCTGCACGTGCACCCACCCGAGCTGCTCCTCCCAAAAACGAGTGTAGGGGACTGACCTGTCACCTGCCCAGGCTGCGAAGGCTCTGCAGGGCCCCCAGGCATGGCAGGAGCTGCTGTCACCCACATCCCCTGGCATGTCAGGAATTGTTCACAAAATTGTTTTCCAGAAACTCTGACCTCTCAAAACTCATTAGGAAGGGAGTCATCCCACTCTGGGGCCAGGCTGCTTTGTGCCTCTCCCTGCCTGGGTGAGAGGTACAGCCTCCACAGCCAGTGGTGTTTGGGCAGGAGTTCAGCCTGCACTCCGTAGATGGGTAAGCAAGAGCAGGTAATCCATTACACAAAAATGCCAGTAGTGGCCAAGGCCTCCTGGGTCCTCTGAGAAGCCCTGAGGTGTTCCCAGCAGCTGAAGTCTCTGCCCCCTGCTCAGGGGCAAAGCAGCCCAGGGAGGTGTGCAAGGACTGCAGAGCCAGAGCCTGCACCTCAGGCAGAGCACGGGCATGGCCACAGAAGGAAGCACAGCCACAGCTACAGGTAGCCAAGGGCTTCTTGCTCCAGTTCATCAGGGCTCTGTGAACCCTTGTGAGCTGCTGGAAGAAGGTGGCTGTGGAAAAGCCACCCCGTGGAGAGACCATTACCCACGCCAGTGCAAGAAGGCAGAGGATGAAGGGAGGAGAACCAGCTCCTGGAGCCCTGCACGCAGCTCCTTCTCCCTCATCTGGCTAGCATGAGTTCCCTCTTCCCACTGCCCCTGGCCTGGAGCTGCTGGGGAGCAGCAGGAGGGAGATGGGCAGGGCACGGCTTGCCTTAACGGGGCAGAGGCCACTCCAACCTGCAGCTATTGGTCATTGCCAAGTGGGGAGAGCGGCTTCGGCTCACTCCGGCTGCCCGTGTGCCAACATCGAACATGCTTTACAACTGACCCGCGAGGAATGTGTGTCACTGAAGAGGATACGTAGCCCTGGAGAACACAAAGCACAGCTGCATTGTTTGAAAGTGCCTCATCCCCTGCATCGGAACAGCAGGCGCAGATGATCTCGGGCAGATAACGGCGGGGCGTGTGAGCAGGATCCACTCCACTACCTGCGCCAGTGGAAGATTCTTATAAATTCACTCCTCCTGCCATCCTTTTGCAGCGGGTCAGAAGATGTACTGACAACAGCAGCATGCAAATATTTCGGAACTTGGCCACACGCTGAGCAAACACTCTGGATAGCTTCACGAGTAGATTAAAATGCCAGATCAGCGAGCAGTGCTGCACTTTAAATATGCTCACTAATTTATTAAGTTTATTCTTAGCAAGCTTGCAGACTTCAGAAAGTTAAATTTCTCGGTGACGAATGGCCGTGGAGCTGGGCAGGCAGAGCGTGCGAGCTGCAGCCGCGTGGCCCCGGGGAGGCAGAGGGGAGCAGATCCCCCAGGCCACTGCACGGGGAGAATCCCCCGCGGCAGAGCCGGCACGGGCTCGGTGTCAACGCTGCTGTACAGCTACAGAGCAGAGCCCAGGGCTCTTGGCACCGTCCCACGCTTCTCCAGAGAGCTGCTGCCTCCCACTCCAGGCTCAGACATCCCTTATCTCTTTCTCCAGGCCTGGCCGTGTGCTATGGGTTAACTGCTGTGAGCTCCACTCCTCGGTGCACTCTTGATGTCCCGGCTTCAGTTCCTCGTGCTCCAGGAACAGCAGCAGGTCACCTCCTGCCCCCAGGGCTGAGCCAAACATGCCTTCTCTCCAAGGACTCCATCTGCTGTGGTCCCAAATGACACCCCTGTCCCTGTTCCCAGGTGCCCTGATCGTGCTGTGCCCAGGATCTCTCCACTCTTCAACTTTGCTCTGCGTTCATCCTACAGCAACAGAGGCTTAGACTCAGGTGCCTATTGATGTCTTATCCAAGTCAAGACTGGTGGGAGGTGCATCAGGTGGGACGTAGCAATTACCAGATACCTCTTCAGGCAGCAGTGGTGGGTCCCCACAGCCCCTCAGCCCTCTGTCTCTGCTGCTCTTCATGGCTATGAAGACCTGGAGCATGGTCTGGAGGAGCAGAGTTTCCTCAGGAGGAAACCAGTGCTGGTAATGCTGCTTGAGATAAATAGTTCTGTCTCCTTCTCATTCAGACTGAACTAAGGAGTGGCTTTAGGAACCCTTCTAAAGGGCTGTGTGTCCACCTTCAACTGCCACCCATCCCTAAAGATGAAGCCTGACAGCAGGACAGAGCTCTGGGATGATGGTGGGGGAGGGTCCCAGCACGGTCACCCAACCTCTTGGGACCCGGGTGGGCACCCGCAGGATCAGGTGCCATGTGGGCACCCGCAGGATCAGGTGCCATGCAGGAACCCGCAGGATCAGGTGCCATGTGGGCACCTGCAGCATCAGGTGCCATGCAGGAACCCGCAGGATCAGGTGCCATGTGGGCACGAGGCAGTCCCTGCCAGGAGGGCCCTGACCCGGCTGTGCTGAGATGGGGAAAGGATTTCTGCCTTTGCTTCCTGCCTGTTTTTATGAGGCTGTGGGAGGGAGGAGCAGAGATGCACTGCAGAGCCTGGTGGGACACAGGTGTGGAGGAAGGGATGGAGCACAGAGCAGTGACATGGGCTGTGAGAGCACAGGGCAGTGACATGGGCTGTGTGAGCACAGAGCAGTGACATGGGCTATGCGAGCACAGAGCAGTGACATGGGCTGTGAGAGCACAGCACGAGGAGTTTGCCAAGCTGACAAAACACCTAAAGGACCATTTCTGTCATTGGAACTCTGCTCAGCAGCGAAGCTGGAGGGAGCAGCGAGGCTGGAGGGAGAAGCAGGGCTAGAGGGAGCAGAAGGGCTGGAGGGTGCAGCAAGGCTGGAGGCAGCATCAAGGCTTGAGGGAGCAGAGGGGCTGGAGGGAGCAGAGGGGCTGGAGGGTGCAGCAGGGCTGGAGGGAGCAGCAGGGCTGGAGGGTGCAGTGGGGCTGGAGGGAGCAGAGGGGCTGGAGGGTGCAGCAGGGCTGGAGGGAGCAGCAGGGCTGGAGGGTGCAGTGGGGCTGGAGGGAGCAGAGGGGCTGGCTGTGCTGACAGCACACCAGGAGCTCTGGGCACCCACACTGCCCTTTGGCAGCCCCCAGAGCAGTGCCCGGCGTGGGGAAGCCCGTGTGGCACAGGGATGTGCAGAGGGGCAATCCCAGGCAGGGAGCAGCCCGTCAGCCTCGAGGCCAGGGCTCAGCACTGGGCTGGGCTGGCTCCTCGGGGCAGTGATGACAACCACTGGGGAGATGCCTACGTGCTGTTTGTGGGGCAGAAACATGGCCCTGCAAGTTTTCCAGGGACAGAAAGCAGCAGGATCCTTTGAGCCAGAGCTCACAGCCATGAGAGGTTGTTTCACAGCGTTTGCCACATCTCTGGGGAGTTGTTATTCATCATCCCACTTCAGAGGGGACTCACGCCTCTTCTGCTAGCACTTGGAGGGAAGAGACTTTCCCAGGAACATTTCCTGAGCTGGGAGCAAATCCCACATGGCATCGCAGCTCTCTGTCAGCAGCAAAGGCATGTTATTGTTACTCGCGCTGCAAACGAGCTGTTGGACCCAAGGCAATCCGTGCCGCTGCTGGTAGTTAAACAAACTCCATCTGCCCCATCCAGCAGCTGCTGGCCCGTGTCAGAGCCCTGTGAAATGACCTGCTCTGACAGCCCTTCTGCAGTGATCCGCGGTGATTTACTGCCCCAGCCCGCCCTGCAGACAGGGAACAGCACGCACACACGTGTGTGGGGCTGGATCCACACCCAGCAGGGCCCATGTGCTCCCTCCAGCTCCTCCTTCCCCGGGTCCCTCTGCATTTCAGCAAGTCCCCGTAGGAATGCCTCGAAACCAGCCCCTACAGTGAGATGCTGAGCCCCATTTCCTCATCCTTCGCCCCACCTCAGCAGCAATTCAGCTTCTAGAGAAGCAGGAAAGTTGCAAAACTCAGTCATTGCACTGTAACACAGCGTGGGAGCAGCATCACCCTTTGCTCACCAAGTCACCCTAAGCACAGAGAAGCATTTCCAAGTGAGAGCCCACCAGACTGTCTTCCTCAATAGGCCACAGCCACTCTGTTTTCTTCCACTCCAGTGGCTTCAGCAGCACATGGCGATGGATTGGCCTTTGGAGACCCAAAAAAATCACATAAAGGATAAAACCAGCCCTGCTGTTAAAGGGATTGGAAGACTAAGGAGAGAAGCAAGTGTCCAGGCAGACACAGACACCCGGTGTGAGCTGTTGGGGTTGGGTGACAGCTCCAATGGCTCAGGGACAGCTGTGGGCACTGCAGCTGGCATATCCCTGGGGAAAGCTGGAGCACCAAACCAGAGCCAGCCAGAGTGAAACACTGCAGGTTTCTGCAGGGCCTGCCTCTGCTCAGCCTTTCCCAGGGAAGAGTTCCACCAGCCCTCCTCCTGACAGCCCTCAGCACCTGCTGTGGCCAGGGCTGGGGCCAGGCTGGGCGGTGGCACAGGGGACACAGGAGGGATCCTAAGCCCACACTGGTACCATCAGAGAGTAGGAATGGGTTTGCACAAGATCTAAGAGGGCAGAGGGTGCTACAAAGAGAGCTCTGCAGGGTGTCAGTAGCCTGATGTAAGTGAACTCCCTAGACATTTACTGGGGATGAAGACTGCCAGGCACACAGGACACCATTCCTGCTAACATTCCAAAGGACACAGGTCTGCTTCCCCATCAGAGACCGGAGCCTGCCTGTGGAGTGGATGATGCCCTCTGAGATACACAGGACCAGCATGAGGTCCTCCCTTCCTCCCGAGCAGAGCCCCCAGGGACAGACAGACAGACAGACAAGAACCTCCCAGGGCTCAGCACCAACAGCTTGGTGAGTGTCCCTATGGCACCACCGCGGAGCTGTGCGGGTCCCACCTCTGCCTCGTGGCTCCCAAAGAACAGCTCTTGGCACCTCAAGATCTGCTGCCTGTACAGGGCAGTGTAAGGACAGACCCAGAGAAGAGCAGGGGCTGGAGGGGGTTTGGGTGCACCAGGCTGGGTGAGTCCCTGGTCAGCATGAGGGGTGGGTGCGAAAGCCTGCTCATTTTAACCTGGATTTTATTATAGTTCCCTTAACTCCTTCACAGTTCTACAAAGGCACCCACTGGTTCTTTATCCCATACCTGTGGCCCCACCAGGTCTGCCCATGGTTGACATCAGGAATCACACCCCAGAGTGTGCTGGTGGCGGGCAAATGTGCTACCAAACCAATGCGTCTGGGAGACCTGCTCTCCCCCGTGAGGCACAGCTTTGCCTGGAGGGGACACACTTCACCCCAGCACACAGCACCTCCAGAGCCCCACTGCCACCCCTGCAGGCAGGCAGCAGATCCCATAGCCCAGTGCTCTGAGGGGGGACATGGTCCCGTCCCTGAGGCTGCTTGTGGCTGTCACACCCTCATGGTGAGGTCCGGAGCCAGGAAGTCCCTGGGGACAGCTGATAAGCCTCTGCATCTGTTCCAACAGTGCCTGTGCAAGCAGGGTGTATTTCTGGCTTGAGGATGGGACATAAATCACTGTGAGTCAGAAAAGGTCCCTGACAGTACAGCCCCTGCACTGGTGCCTTCTCCAGGACTGTGCCGGCAGCCAAAGCTGGTGGATGCCATGTGCCTGGGCCACTTTGCATGATGGACATGGGCAGGGCCCAGGTACAATGGCCAGAGAATTGTGAAGGTCACTGAACTGGCTGTTCTGGCTTCAGGACCGCGTGTGAAGCAGCGAAGTGTGTAATGGGACAATCCTGGAAGCAGGATTCCCCATGTGCTCCATGAGCCCAAAAGGGTGTGCTGGCCAGGGAGACACACGTACCACACAGACAGCATGAGCTGGAAGATCAAAGCAACCAGGTCCCACCAGAGAGTCTCAGAAATTACCTTAGTTTAAACTAAACATGATGAGCAGCACCAGCTGGTAGGACAGGACACAACCACAGCAGGTCACACAGCAAGGGTCCTGACTCTGAGTCATGAGATCCCGTGCTGGAAGATTCCAAAGAAGTATCCTCTGGTTTCTGGATGAACCATTCCCACATGTTATGACCCCTGTTCCCAGCTACCCCTGCAAGCCAGAAGACCCCATGTCCTGGCAGTTGGTTGTAGGGGTGGAGTGTGCATGGTCAGCACAGTCAGACTGTTGCCCAATCAGTGCTTGAACATGGTCACAGCCCCTCTGCTCACCTGCCCTGACCACATGCCTCGTGCTGCTCCCTCTGGGAGTGAAAACCAACTGGGGGCCGGCTCAGAAGGACGGACAAGTTTGGGGGTCCCTGTCCCTGCCTGTCCCATGACACTGGCACTCCTGGTTGCTGGATATCCATCCCTGCCTCAAGGAAAGTGGCAGATGAAACTGCTGACCCGGGAAGTGGGGGTGGGGGTGTAGGCTGAGAGAGACCCACCACCACGGATGGCCAGGTGACTGACTGATGTGCCATCACCGAGATGGCCACAGCCCTGCCTCCAGGCCATGAGGCTGGCAGCAGGCACCTGCAGCCACAGTGACCTGGGAGGGGTGTTTAGGGCCATACTCCTGAACTTCAGTGCCTGCACCATCCTTGCAGTTCATGTGCAACATGGGCACTCTCAAAAGAGAGGTGCTTCTCCAGGAGACACAGAGGGTTAAAGGCTCAGGCTCTGCACTTAGCAGGGAAATTGAACATCCTTGTGTCACCTCAGCCAAAAAAAAATTATGAACTTGCCTCCTATCTCCTTCCAGAAAGGTCCTGCCTGTAACTCACCACAACAGTGCTATTGCAAGTCTCCCCAAGAGCAAAGTGCTGGACACCATGACCCAGTGGGCTCTTTTTCCCCTTTCCCAGCTATCTGCCCACTGCTGCTCTCCAGTCTTCCCAAACAGGGTCTCGAGGTTGGATGCAGACTCCATATCTGATGCCTGAATCCAAGGCACCTGCTGGCTCCTCATCCTAAGGGTCCTTGAGGAGAGCCTGGGCAGGAGGCTGGGCAGGGGAGGTGGCTTTGGGGAGTTCCCTGTCTATGCAGTGTGTGCTGCCTGGGATCCAGGGAAGTGAAGGGAAACACAAGGACTGGCTGCTCTTGTAGGACACTCAGCTGGGCTGGGGAGGCCAAGGCATTCCATGGAGGAGGAGGGGCAGAGGCTGACAGAGGAACTGTCTACTTGGCACCTGTGCCTCCTGCCTCTGCTCTGGTGGGTGCAGGGGTCTGTGCTGTAGCTCTGAACCATCCTCCAGCTGAGCTGTGCTGGCCAGCACCCAGGAGAGGGGCCACCATGAGCAATGTTCTCAGCCATGCATGGTGGGGCATCATTGATCTCTCCAGGAGCAGGGGACCGCCTGCAAACCTGACAGCAGCCTGTGCTGGAGGACACACACAACCAGCCTGCTAGATGCTCAAATGCAGGTGGGGAGGTGACACACAGCCCTGTCACAAATGTGTCATGTCTGACAGTGCACCATCCCAACAGGGCCCTGCCCTCCTGCTCAGGGAGCTTCATCCTGGGCCAAGGCACCCTTGGCTCGTGGGTGCATGATTCCCTGAGCCCAAGAGCAGGGCTGGATCTCTTTGTCATCTAAAGCCCAGTACATTAACTTAGCTCCTCTCCAATAACAGGCAAGAAGGCCAAGAAATAAAGCAGGTACATTCCGGGAATGCTGCAGCAACAAACAGTGCATGAATCACGTCAGGCTGCGGCTCCTTCCCAAAAGACACTCATCTGGCTGGGTTGGCAGCCCACCTTTGGAGCTCAGCCCTTCCAGCGGGAGACAGGTCCTCTACCCCAGGGGTGTTGAGGAGCAGGATCACCACCAGGCAGAGGGAGGCTTTCCTTCAGCCATGACGTGGAAGAGCCACACAGCATCCCCTGGCCCATGTCCCTCCTCCATCAGCACCCTCAGCTCCTCACCAGCACCAAACCAGCTCCACAGGTCTCGACACAAGGGACTGGCTTCTGCTACAACCCCTGAACCCTTCCTGCTCCTCCGAATTCCAATGGGGTTTAACGTGGCCACATGCAAAACAAAGTGACCCCGGAGAAAAGCAGCAAGGGGACAAGGCTGCTGGAAGGACACAGTGAAAAGTGATGGAGTGGAAGCTCTGGACCTGGCACTGAGGCTTGGAGAGCAAGTACAGCACAGAGAGAGACACCCAATCATTGCTGGTCATTATGCCTACACAACAGGAGGGATTCTGGAAAATGGGAATGGGTTCAGAGAGGAGCTACAGGAATGATTGGTAGGCTGGAAAACTGTGGTACCATGGAAGGCAGAAGAAGCCCAAACACTTTTCCTGGTGCTGGGAACAAGTGAAACAAGGCTTGGTCCCAGTCATGCAGCAGCATCTCTGCAGCCCAAAGCAGCCTGAGCTGCAGCTGCTCCGGGGCAGTGGCAGCAGGGCAGCAGCCTGTGGTCGCTCACTGCTCCAGAGCAGCCCTGAGGTGCAAAGAGGGGCTGCCTCAGCTGGGCTCTGCTCTGTCTGGGGCTGCAGGGCAGCAGAGGGAGCAGGGAGTGTGTCCCGTGGAGCAGATCGGTCTCCACAGGCAGAAAGGCTGGGACTGGCTCTCCTGCCTCCCTGAGCCTTTCTGGGAGCAGGTCCCAGCCGTGCGGGGCTGCAGCTGGAAGGAAAGTGGGGAGCAGTGGGGAGGGAGACGTTCTGTGTGGACATGGGGGTGAGCACAGCAGGGCCCATCTCCTGCCTCCCCACGGGCTGTGCCAGCTCGGTGAGGTCTCTGCTGGTTTCCCCTTGGCTGTCAGGCTGGGAGTGCATTGCAGCGGCCGTGCCAGGCTCCTCACAAACAGCGGGACCCGGCCACATTGGCCGGCCTCCAGCCCTGGCTGCCATAAAACGGGAAATGAGGGAACTGGAGCGAGACCACAGCGACCACCAACCAACTGCCACTGGCAGGGATGGACAGTCAGCCCGTGCCAGGCACGAGCAGGCAGCAGCACATCACCCTGTGCCCGCCAAGCTCAAGTGCAGCGCAGTCCGTGGCACAGCTGGGGCACGCACGGAGGAGGAGGAGGAAGAGGAGGAGGAGGATGAGGGAGGTCGTCTCCGGCTCCGCTGCAGCAGCTGCTCCTGCTGCNGGGGCAGCGCGGTCCGTGGCGCGGCGGGGGCACGCGCGGAGGAGGAGGAGGAGGAGGAGGAAGCCTACTCAGATGCTCCCGGGGAGCGGGGCAGCCAGGAGCCCTGGGATGCTGCACAGCAGACAGCGCAGCCCCGCTCACAGAACAGTATGGAGTTTTCTGCTAGTTACATGTTTTATGAAAAGTTGTTGGCAAAAATGTGCATTTTCTTTGGCTGTGTTTTGCATGGATTTGGCAAAAATGTAGCGTTAGTGTCTCCCCTTGAGAGAACTTTATTGAGTGGAACAAAGTCGGATATTTTTAGCTACCCATTGTTAGCTGAAGAACAAAGCCATAACTAAGATATTTTGTCTCTTACACTGAAACGGGACTATCAGACAAATCCATGTACAGTCATATGTGGCTGCCCATTCAGATGGAGCATGAGAGGGAAATTATTTTTAGCCTGTACACTCCACACAACAACCACATTTCCCTTTCCCTGCAAGCTGGACCACCAGAATACATAGGCAGCACCAGAGAGGGGGGCCTGGGGTCAGTGCCTGCTGCTGTCTCTGGGGCCATCTCACAAGTGACATTTATAGGAGAGATCAGGTCATACAGTCCTAAAAAACCACTCTAATTTTTCTGCCTTTTGGGGTGGTGTTTTCTCCCCCAGTCAGAGCTGAAATGATGTGTATCTCACCAACAGGCAACAAAGAAAAGCAAAGCAGGATGCAGATGGACCTCAGTGAAGTTGGTACACACAGCACTAAAACCCGAACCCTAACTCATCTTCCAGAAAACACTTCTACGTGCCCTGGGGGCTGTTCTGGTGGGCAGAGAGGTTGCCCACGTGCAACACTGGGTCAGGCAGCCCGTGAGAAGGAGAGGGAGCCTGCACAGCCCTGTCCTGGCAGCGCCGCCGCCCTTCCCATCCACACAGTCCAACCACCCGTGCTGGGAATGTTGCGGCTGCGCCTGCCAAGGTGGCGCATTCGAAAGCTTTAACCCTGAAACGCCAGAGAGCCCAGCATGAGGTTGACAAACCTCCCCTGAGCGCTTCAGTGCTCGGCAAATGACATCAGTGGTTTCTGACTGGCAGCCCCTTGCAATGTGTGGAAGTAACAGAAACAAAGCGCTCCATAAATGCCCTGGATTTCTGCGCGTGAGCGATGCCGGGAGCCTCTTCTAAACAATTTTTGTGGGTTGCACTGGTGAGTCACAGAGAAGTTGTGTTAAACACTGAGTATTTGGTACAAACAGAATGACCCTCCGCAGTTAAGGGAGCCGTGGCACAGTCCTGGCAAAGCCAGAGGAGTGAAAAAGGAGGGTGCGACCACATAGCCTGACCTGCTGGGAGGGAACCCTCTGTGCCAGCAGGCGTGGGGGAACCAGAGAAACCATCAGAGCAGCCTCCAAAGGGCTGCAGCAAAGCAAGAACCTTTGGGAACCTCAATGGCCCTCCACCACCATCCTCCCTGTGCATCCTCACCACATCTCCCAGCCAGCCTGCAGCAAGGCCAGCTCCTGACTTGCCAGATGCACCTTGTGCTCCTTCCCGAAGAAGTGCCACGCTCCACAGAGAGCTGTGTGCAGCCCACCACCTGGCCGGTGCCACCGAGGTCCCCCAGCAGCCCGGGAGCAGCAGCAGGCAGCGGCGGTGCCCGGCTGTGCTGGTCTCCCTGGAGCTGTCACAGCACACCCGTGCCGTGTGTCACCGCAACCAAACCCGCGCGGGAGAAAGTGGCCAGAGAACACAAAGACATGAAGTAGGAAACATTAATTACCTGCGGACTTTTCAGCTGAGCTAGAGGTGTCCTGGAGGAGATGCTGCCTTGCCACTCCTCGCTTGCTCCGCGGATTGGGGCTGCCTTGACCAGGGAGCACTGATTGTGTTTTATAAACTTGAAGCACAGTAAGAACTGGTTTAAAATAGAGTGAACGGAGCTGGTGCGGGTGGAATTAGACAAACTCCGCGAGCTGCTTTTCCAAAAATAAATTAACTTCTTGCAGCCCGCGGAGCAGAGGCGGGGGACGGGGCCTCCCGGGAGAGCTGCCCGAGTGCCTCTGCCGCTGTTGTCCCCTTCCCCACACAGCCCCAGGGCTACCACTGCCCCATCCAGGGCCCTGGGGTTCCATGGGGCAGTCCTGGGGCTCCATGGGGCAGCCCTGGGGCTCCATGGGGCAGTCCTGGGGCTCCATGGGGCAGCCCTGGTCCCCCTGGACTCTCTGCACCCCAGAAGTGTCTTTGCACTGGCAGAGAGGTGCAGAGGCACCTGGAGGGATCCAGTCCTGGCAGTGAGGATCCCAGCCAGGGCACAGGAGTCATGGGTCAGTCCCTGGCAGGCTCATTGCCTCACAGTGTCCCCTGGGCATGCCCCTCTGCCTGAGGAGGCCACCCTGGGAGAGCAGGGGACAGGTCTCCTTGGCACTGCCAAGTGCCTGCGCTTGGGTGAAACAGGGTGTGCTGGCTGTGGGCAGCTGAGGGAGGGGACACACAGCAAGGTTTGTGTTAGAAGGGATCTTAAAGCTCATCTCATTCCACCTCCTTTCATGGACAGGGACACCCCCCACTAGTCCAGGTTGCTGCAAGTGTCCAACCTGGCCTTGGATACTTCCAGGGCTGGGGCAGCCCCAGCTTCTCTGGGCAACCTGTGCCAGGGCCTGGCCACCCTCACAGGGAAGACTTTTTTCCTAATATCTCATCTTAACCTACCCTCCTTCAGCTTAAGGCCATTCCCCCTCGTCCTGTCCCTCCAAGCCTCTGTCCGAAGTCCCTCTCCAGCTCTCTTAGAGCCCCTTTAGGGACTGGAAGGAGCTCTGAGGTCTCCTTGGAGCCTTCCCAAACTCTCTCAGCCTGTTAGGAGGGGTTGAGCTCCCATGGTTGGCTGGAGGAGGTGGCACAACTCCTGGCATCATGCTCTCCTCCGAAGTGTGGACTTGGAGGACACCAGAAAGTCTCTCCTTAGAGAAAGAACCTGGTCACTGGAGGGTTTATTGAACTCAGGCCAGTGTCCCCAGGGGTGTTGTCACCTTGAGCAGAGCAAGCAGGCCCTCTTGCTGATCACCAAGCCAGCGTGGCACGTCCTGGCTGTGACATGGGTGGTGGAGGGGCAGAGCCGTGCACCAAGAGCTCTCCTCCCAGGAGGGTCCCGGGCACTGAGCACTCTGAGGACAATCCCTCTTTACTTTCCTTTTGGGTGCATTCAGCATTGCCTTGGCAGGTATGAGACACCTGTCCCCATGCTCACAGAAACACCAGGCTGAGGCCAAGGGGTGTCAAAGACAGTTTGGGGGAGCAACACTGGCTGGGGGAGGGATGGCAATAGAAAGGGGAAGGGGGAGCTCACAGTCCCTGCTCTCCTGTGTCCCAGGGACACGGCCTCACCTGGGCAAGGGACCTGCTCGTTATCCTGTCGGCTGTTCCAGCAGGTCCCAAAGGACTTGATTTCACCAAACTTGGTCCTTGGGAGTGAAGAAGGAACTGCTGTGGAGTGTCCTTTGATTTCATTTACACATCAAATACTTAAAAATATCACTTTCTCACCTACAAAGCCCTTTTCAGGGCTTGGGCTAGCCTAGGCCATCCTGCGGGGCTGAGCTGGGCTGAGCTGTGCCAGTGCAGCCCATAACCCTCTGCTGTCCCTCACATCAACCCTGTTCCTTTGCATCTCATTTGGAGCCCTGAGGCTCTTGCTGTTGGGAAGGGAACAGGTGCTGTGCTCACCACTTGGCCTCACCAGTGTTCCCTGGGCACGGGAGCAGCCCAGGAGGCAGTGTGAGCCCCTGCTCAGCCTGGCTTAGCTCAGCTCCCCTCGTTAACCCTGAGCCCCAAAGACTCCCTGAGCCCCAAAGAGTCCCTGAGCCCCAAAGACTCAGGGTCCCCACACCTTCTCTGCCCTCCACACCCCCTCCCTGCTGCTTTCTCCTCACTGGTAACAAGCAGAATGACATCCTCCCTCCCCTGCCCCTGGTGCCACTGTGGTGCTGCGTGCTGGGGACAGTCCCGGGCTCCCCTCCCCGACTTTCACCCTTCCGAGAAAACAAAATCCCTGTAGGTTTTCTGGCACCAGCAGGGAGGTCCCTTGAAGCAGATCCCTCTTCCGACAGGCATCGAGGCCAAAGGCAGCCCTCCCCAGGCGGGCAGGACGCTGCTCCCCGGGCAGGAAAGTCCTTTTTGTTCTATTTATTTATATCCATCTTGCTGTAAACTCACCCGCCGGCGAACCTGCTGTTCACACTAACAGCCAGGGCCCTTCGGTGTGCACAGCAGTCACTGTGGGCAGGCACAGGGAACGGGGGATCTCCCCCAGCCCTTCTCCAGCTCGCCCAGAAATCCTCAGCTCCCACCGCCTTTGTTTACACAGTGGCTTTTAGCGAAGTCCTTTTGGCAAAGCAGCTCCTGGCTGAGGAAAGACCCGAGCCAGAGCCCCCAAAGAGCCCACATCGATAATGAAATGGGCACCATGGTCACTGTGGAAGGTACTTTAATGTCACATCCTGTGCCTGGGAGAGGTCTGGGCAGGGTATGTTTGCACAGGGCAGAGCTACGGTCCATACAAAACATCCTTTAGGAGCAGAAGGGTTTTAGGACAGGCACAGACGTATTTCTGAGGTGGAGAGGTGAGAGTTTCTGCATTGATGAGTTTCTGTATTAATGAATTTCTGTACTAATATAGTACCTGTGCTGTTATTTAGGCTGTCACCCTTAGGGGTCAGAATTACCAGCACGCACTGGGCAGTGGAACAACTCACACTTCTCTCAGCTTTCCTCCAAGCCACCTGCTGTCCCCACTGTCCCTGCCCACGGGGGACATTTGAGTCTTTACTGGAAGGTCCTTAGTCTGGAAGGTCTTCAGGACAGTTTTGCCTCAAGAGCTCAAGTGGAGCAGGACCATCGTGCAGCAACACCAGAGCCACGGCCCAGTGCTGGCAGCGGGGCCAGGGTGGGGAGGAGCAGCAGCTCTGGAGGGTGATGGATCCACTCCCAGGGCCCTTCTGAGGGAGCCCTGTGTGCCTGTGGCTGGGGAACACCCCGGGCCAGAGCGGGGACCTCCTCCCTGCAGGATCCACAGGAGCCGAGTCCCTCCTGTCAGTGCCGTGAGCCACCAGCACCCTCCGCAGATGGGCTCAGCTCCCTCCTGCAGGCTGTGCAGCCCAGGCCCACGGGTGGGGTGATGGCTCAGGGCCACCCACGGGTGGCACGGAGGTGGCCGTGCTCCCTGCCAGTCCCACTGGGGCAGCCGGCACGGGGGCACGGGGTCACTTGCTGCCTGTGCCACACGTGGCACTCTGCGGGCGGTGGCAGGGTGGCAGCAGGGTGGCAGCGGGGTGGCAGCGGAGTGGCAGCAGGGTGGCAGGGGGGTGGCAGAGGGGTGGCAGGGGGGTGGCAGAGGGGTGGCAGTG
>VWZG01008755.1:76738-91220 GCA_013396735.1 Grallaria varia
CGGAATGGGGATGGGACTGAGATGCGGGATGGGGTCGGGACCGCTTGTCCCGCCCTGACGCCCCTTTTTCCCCCCACCAGGTACCTGTTCAACTGCGGCGAGGGCACCCAGCGGGCCATGCAGGAGCACAAGTAAGTGGAGGCTCCGCGGGCTGCGATCCATCCAGCGGGGCTGGATCGGCCCCTCTGAGCCCCGCCCGCCCCNAGATCTCCCACCTGGACAGCATCTTCCTCAGCCGCGTGGCCTGGGCCAACGTCGGGGGGCTGCCAGGTGAGCGGGGGCGGGGGGGGCGGGGGTGGTCGCTTTGCGAGGTGGGCGGTGTTTGGGGCAGGAGAAGGGCTGGGCTGCACGTGGGACCTTGTGGTGCTTGGTGCTTCCAGCTGCAGGGCGGGCTCTGTGACAGCGCAGACACGTGGTGGGACAGGCCCTGCCTGCCCGGCGTGCCTGGCTTTATCCTCCCAAAATCTCCTGGAGGAGAAGGTGTTGCCAGTGTTGCCTTGCCAGCAGGGAGCTGCTGATGAGTTAGGCTGGTTTGAGTCCAAAGGGATGACAAAGGTTCGTGGCCACCACTGTCCTTCAAAGCAAGGTGAGCTTCGAACACGTGGCTTAGGATCCTGGACATTAAAATTCTGGGAATCTCCAAGAAAGGTGAAGGTTAACGATCTGTTCAGGTACCTTGCTCCAAATGATGACTACCCAGATGTGTAGATAATTTTCTTTATCTGCAGAGATAAAGAAGATTAGCCTGTTGATACTGCCACAAAGCTGAGGCCAAACTGAGCTTGGATCTGAGCTCAGTTCTGCCCTTCATGGAGAGGCCCAGCCCTCCTGCACACTGAGAGGGACCTTTCTTCTGGGATCTACCAGCAGGAACTGGGGGTGTGATAAAGCTGTTTCTCTGCTTGCTTTTAGGTATGATTCTCACGTTAAAGGCTATAGGGCTTCAGAGGTGTATGTTCCTGGGGCCACCAAAGCTGGTGAGTAGGGAAGCTGCAGAAGGGAGGGCAAACCCTTGAAATGTTAAAGCTCACCCTGGAACTGGGAGATCTGGTGGCAAAGTGAATCTTTGTGTACATGTTAAATGCTGGTCTGAGTTAGTGTCAGCTAGGAGGGCTGGCTTCAAAATCCAAATCAGTGACAGGACAGCATGACAATTCTGGTCCTTAAACTGCCCTGTCAGCTCATATCCCAATAGATCAGCTTTTGGGAGAGGGGGGCCTTTATACCCTTGTTCCTTCCCCAGTTTATGTTACTAGAAACTCAGTATCTGCTCTGCATAAGGAGGTCCTTGCCAGCCCTAATGCTGCATCTGGGCTGAAAATTTGCAATCCTCAGCACTGTTTTATTTCCTTGCAATTTCTGCTGACTAATTATATGGATGGAAGGGGTGGGGACAGTGGGTTTTTATTTTCCTTTCTCTTTCCAAACATGTGGTGTCTGCTGGAGGTGGGACACCTGCCCAGTGCTGGCTGGGTGCTGCCCAGATTGGCTGGCTGGGCACTGAGTATTTATTTTCCTTCATTCAAAGTACCTGTAGCTGCTGGCAGTGGTGCTTGTCATGGCACTGCCTGTGCCACCTCCTGATACACTGTCTCTTTTCCAGCAAAACTACTTGAAAGCCATTCGCCTCTTTCCCGGGCCCCTAAAAAGGATGGATTTAGGTATGTAGGTCAGGGATGTGTAGCAAATGCACTTGTAACTTCTTGTTTCATCTGTAACCAAGGTTACATTGAGGGGTGACAACTTCAGAATAAATACCTCTGGTTTAGATCCACTCAGAAGAAGTTTCAAATACTTGTTTTTCTCTGCTACACTGTTCAAACCCCTCTCCACAGTGTTTCCAGCTCAGTTCGTGGTTGGGCACTGCCAGGCTCGTTGATCCAGACAGCATTTGCTTTTATAACACTGTGAAGGCAATTTGCTTCCAGAGTCTGCCAGTGAACTTGCTCCCTGTGGTATCATGGACACTTCCCCAGGGATGATGGGCTTTCAAAACTTCAGTTATTCATTGGGAGTTGTATTTGGGTGGAGAAAGGCAAGGGGAATGTTCGGCAGGTTGTGTTTAAGAAAGAAAAAGGCCCTTCTGTTTGTATTGTTGTAGAGTGTGAATCTCTGCTTGTGTACTTTTTAATGCTGGGGTTTGATCTCTTCCCAGCTGTGCAGTTGCACACAGAGCCCGAGTACAAGGACGAGACGATGACAGTCTACCAGATACCTCTGACAGGTGAGCACGTGGGGCTGCCCTGACACAGGGGAAGCACCATTAGGGTGGGTCAGGGAGCAGCGTCTGTTTGCCAGCCTGAGTAAGCAGAATTTCATTAATTAGTGTGTTTTTACTAAGGAGAAGGATCTTGTTCAAAGAAACGAGACTTGCTGAGTCAGGGCCTTGGCTTGTTCCTTTGGGTGTGGGTGTGTGGAATGCTCTGAAACATCCCTGCATTTGGCTTTCTCGGCCAGCTGAGGTCTTACTGCTGGAAAGAGTGATACTGAGAGTGCAGCACAGACTTGACAGAGTTTAACAGTTTGGGGAGGAGGACTTGGCTGAGGGATGGCTCCCAAAATAAGTGACTGGAGTATGCAAGTGCAACTCAGACTGGAGAGAGGAGCTCTGTGCAATTTAAACAATTCTGGTGCAATTCAAACACCACTGTCATGGAAGGGGGATTGCTACTCCTACTTTTCTTATCCGTCCCTTTTGATTGAGTGATCTTTGTCTGCTTTTATTGGATTTGGGACAGGAAAACCACTGGGTGCTGAAAGTAAATCACCCCAGAGTCCTGGAGCATCAACGCAAGATGGAAATAGCCCTCAAGGGGACACAGGGCCTGGATCCCCAAGAGCTGCACAGCAGAGCTTGGAGGAGGGCAAGGCAAAAGAAAGCCCAAAGAAAACAGGTGAAAAACATGGAATGGCCTTTTTAACTTTATGGAGATAAAGCCAGATTAAGGATTTGCATTTGTACTCTGAGCCATGTGCTTTCTGGAAGTGAGGTCTGTAGAGAAGCTCAGCTGGGAGATTCCATGGAGCAGAATGTGTTCTGTGCTTTGGAAGCTGACACTGAACTCATAAGGCCTAGAAACTGGACATGATTCCTTCTTGCATGTGATCAGTCCCTGCAGTAGTTTGCTACTGGCTGGAGTGGGTGCTCCAGCCTTTGTAATTTAATTACATGTGGGCTGATTATTTTTCAGTCTTGGGCTCTAGTTTGGTTTCTGATAGCTGAAGCCATGGGCTCTCTGGCCTTGGGTGCTTGTAACATTTTGCTTCTGGACTCCCACGTTGGCCAGATGATGTTGTTCCTGTTAATGCTTTAGCAAATATTGGCATGTTTTGGTTTTAAGAAAAGTGATAGTGAGTGATGACTTTAAGTAGTTTTATTTTCTTTTACAGGTGATGAGCAGAAGTGTGCAAGTAGGAATCCTGACCTGGTGATGGCTTTTCTCTGTAAAGTAAGCCTGGGCACAGAGGTCTCTAACCAACATAAAACATATTGGAGAATAGAGCAGAGTGTTTCAATGGGAAGGGACCTACAGTGATCAGCTACAGAATGGTTTGGGGTGGAAGGAACCTTGAAGATAATCTAGTTTCACCACCCCTGCCATGGGAGGGACACCTTCCACTAGACCAGGTTGCTCCAAGCCCCGTCCAACCTGGCCTTGAATACTTCCAGGATTGGACCATCCAGTCCAACTGATTGACTGCTTTGGGCTGCCCAAAATTTAAAGCATGTTATTAAGGGCGTTGTCCAAACATCTCTTAAACACTGAAAGGTTTCAGACATTGACCACCTCTCAAGGAAACCTGTTCCACTCTTTGACTTCCCTCTCTGTAAGGAAATCCTTCCTAATGTCAGTAGGACGTTGCATCTTGCTGGGCACATTTAATTTGTGATGGCATTTTCAAAGAGGACTTTGCAGCTCAGTTGTGGTTCTGTGGTTCTGCAGTTCAGATGTTGGAGTTGCTGTGGCAGGAGCAGGAATGTGTCAAACTGGGGATGGTTTTTCCAATGTGCCCTTTATGGAGCAGCTGTTCAGAGTGTGCAGGTTCCGTTCTTGCTCGGCCCTTAGGGCAGGACAGGCTGTCCTGTTTGCTTGGCTGGAGGAGGGAGCAAGGAGAAGCAGCAGGGGCTTGGGAAGCAGACAGGCTGGTGAAAGCTTTCTGGGGGCAATCAGAGCAGTGGCTGTGGAACAGAAAAGGGAAAAAAACCATTTCCTTGGCATGTGGGAGACACTGAAAGTGGCAGTGTGTGGATCTTGTTTCCTGGCCGTCTTTATTTGTCTGCTAATTCTGTTTTGCTCTTTTCAGATTCACCCGAAGAAGGGGAAATTCCTGGCGGCCAAAGCCCAGGAGATGGGTCTGCCAGTGTGAGTGGGAGATGCCAGGCTGGGGCACGGGGCAACAGCAGGCACTTGGGTGTTGTCAGGCTAAATATTTGTGTGGCCTTGTTTTCAGGGGAACTCCAGCCATTCTTCCCATAATCACAGCTCTGAAAAATGGGGAGAGTGTCACTTTTGAAGGCAAAGAGGTAAGATGTGTCTGTGCTTCTGCTGTGGCTTTGCCACCCTCCCTCCTTCACTGAGCTCCCAGGGACAAACTTTTGTGCAGAATGCTTTGCCTGCCAGTCGGTGCTGGGACTGTTCCAGCTCCAGGTTGTTGCTGAATGTGGGGCTGTTGGGGTTGTGATTAGGGAAGTATTCTCCAAAATGAACTCCTGTGTGGGTATGGCCGGGTGTTTATTGTTTAGCAGAGCTTCTTCCTCTCCCCTTCCTGAAGCTGGTGCAGGTCTAGGAGTGAGCTACTGGAGTTAATCCCTGCATTTTTAAAACCTGGGAATTGAACGCCTGTGTGACCATCACTGCCTCCTTCCTGTGTTTGCACCTCTTAGATCCAAAGAAGTTCAGTGGTTCCTGCGAGCAGGAATCTCTCAAACACTGGAGTGAGAGGCAGAGCCAGCTCTGGCCATGGCCCAGGTGATCTTCAAATGAAGATCCCAATCTGGGAGACAGGATTGGCATATCTTTGTGTCACAAGGATTTCACAGAGCCTTTTTTTTTCCTTAACCATGCTTTTGGTACCATCTGAATCAGTTGTGGAAACTTAGAAGCTGTGAAAATTCCCTTCCTTAATTTTGGTTGTGGTTTTTGCTCTGGGCCCAGGGTTGGGATTTGTTGGAACAGGGGTGTAGTGAGAGCAGAGTGGGAGCAAGAACTGCACTGTCTGGGTTTGCTGAGCACCGAGAGGGGCTGCTGGGGGGCTGCCTGGTGTGACAGCTGCTGAAAGAGCAATGCAGGGAGGGCTGTGAACGCATTGCTTGGTATGTGACCGTTGTGTGTCTCTGTGCAGCTCTTCCCTGAGGAGCTGTGCACCCCCATGGATCCTGGCCCGGTGTTCCTTGTGCTGGAGTGTCCTCATGAGGGCTTTGTGGATGCTGTCTGTGAAAATGAGACCTTCCGAAGGTAGGGCTGGGTCACCTGGAGGGGTTGGGGGAGGACACCCGGGCTGAGTTTGCCAAAGAGAAGCTCTTGTCCTAGTCTAGATGTGCTGGTTCTCGTGGCTGATGTCTGAGCTCTTTGGCACTGTTAAGGAGCTCGACATGCAAGAAACAGCTGGTGTTGCATTTTGAGGCTTTTAGGAAAGGCAGAACCTGTGGGGTTCTGTGACTGGCATGGGCCTGTCTTCCCTCAGGGGCCTCCAGACCAGGAATGTGCACTGGTATCTGGCTGAGGAGCAGTGAAAGCTGCTGCTTCCCTGTGTGCTGGAAGCCTGGACTGCACATAACCATTGTGCAGGGCTTGTGCTGAAGCATGTTGGGCTCATGGAGGCTCTGCAGATGTTGTTGCTGATGGAGTTGAGGAACTGGCCTGTGGGGGACAGGGGAGGTGTCAGCAAATGATAGGCCTGAGCTCTGTGCTTTGGTGATGTGGAGCCTGGAGCTCCTGGGCCGTGCTCTGAAGGTCTGTGCTCTGCCTGCCTCAGGGGGCATCTCTGGGAGCACCAAGGTGATGAACTGAGGCACAGGAATTCTTTCTTTCTTTGAATGTGCCCCAGGTACCAGGAAGGACTTCCTGAGAACCAGGTGGCTTTGGTTATTCACATGACTCCTGAGTCAGTGCTTCGAGACGGCCGCTACCAGCAGTGGATGGAAAGGTACGTGATCCTCTGGTTACTGGGTTCACGTATGCTGGCAGCAGCCTACTCTTTTTTTTTCCCAAAGTAAAAAGAATTGTTGACTGGCAGCAAGGCTCTGCTGGCTCAGGTGAGACTTTTAGCTCAGGTGTGCACATGTGCCCAGCTCTAACACTGGGCTGAAACTGTTGTGCGTGTTCTTGGCCTCTTGCAGATTTGGCCCTGGGACTCAGCACTTGGTGCTCAATGAAAACTCCTCTGCTGTGCACAACCCACGCAGCTACAAGATCCAAACTCAGCTGAACCTCATCCACCCAGAGATCTTCCCTCTGCTCACCACCTACCAGAGCAAGGTAGGCCATGCCAGCCTGTGTGCCCCGTGCCCTGAGCAAAGCCCATGTTCCATGTGCCCTCCTCCCTGCAGGAAGCAGAGGCCGTGTGCCGGGTGCCCATCGTGCGAGGGGAGTGCCTCCTCAAGTACCACTTCAGGCCACAGCAGGAGTGGCAGAGGTCAGTGGGAATCTCTGACTGCCCAGGTTTTGGATATCAGCTTGAAACAGTTTTTCAGTGAGGGAGGACACTGTGTCAGCATCCATTGCTGCCCCTTTCTGGTGGCTGCCAGACTGCCAAGTGTGTGTTAAGAGCTGTGTCCCTGAAAGTGTTGGGCAAGGTGACGGACATGAATGAGTGAACTACTGAAACCCCCACCTGACCAGTGGTTTAAAGTGTTGTTTCTGTCCCTTGCTCCTGTACCCTTGTGGTCCTCTGTCCTTTGCTTTGACTCTTGCTGTGCACCCAGTTGTGGCTGTGGCAGAGAAAATGGGGGCAGGGAGAGACTTTTTGGGGAGCGCAGTGAAAGACTTAATGCCTGAAGGTCCAGCAACCCTGGTATCAGAGCTGAAAGCCCCAGGTGATAAAACAATTGCTGGTTTTGTTTGTGCTGGCTTTGTGGGCAAGTGGGTGAAGCTGCTCAGTGAGAACCTTAAGGGCCAGGGACCACATGGTACAAGAAGAGTTTAAGTTTCTCTGCTTCAGGTGTCTGAAGGCCTGTAGCACTGCGTGTGCTCTGATGCAGGCCCAGGACACGGGTCCCTTATGCTTTTCAGTGGAGCCTGGAGCCCTTTTGGGTGGCTGCTCCTCTTCCAGGACCCTCAATGCTGCCTTGCAGCGCCCTCTAGTGTTTGGAAACTCTGTATCGGGACATGATGCTATTCAGGGGCTTCTCCAGTTTGGTGGAATCATCATTTCTGTGGCTGGCTCAGCCAAACCAGGCCTTTTTGACACATGTCACACTCGTGGGTGTGTCTTCTCCCACCCCTCAAAATGGAAAGAGCATTTTCCTCGTTGTTGTAAGGCTATTTAGGCACAGGAATTTGGCACTTAGGTCTGAAAACAGCTATTTCAGTTCCTACCCTGCCCCATCCTGATATGTGGCCTGTTGTTGCAGAGATGCTGTGACTGTCTGTGATCATGACACATTTGTTAGTGAAGCTTTGGACCTCCCTGACTTCCAGACCCGTGTGAAGGAGTGCAAAGAGAGCCTGTCTGCTGTACCAGGTAGGGATCAGGAACCTGGCCTGGACCAGTGTAATGGGCAGTAGGAGCTCTTGGTGCCCCACTGCTCTAGAGCCCAGATGAAGCTGTGAAGTGGTGGTGCTTGTTTTGACTTTGTGTAAACCTTCTGCTGAGGGAGCAAAACTGACAGTGCTGGACATGTTGGCTCTGGAGTTACTGGGCTGGTGAACTGGGTGTTGTCTGGCTGGGCAGTATGTGGAGAACATTTGCTTACAAATCCTTGTTGTCTGTTTTCTCTAGGAAATGTGGATGCCTATCCTGAAATTGTGTTCTTGGGCACAGGATCTGCAATTCCAATGAAAATCCGAAATGTCAGTTCCACGCTGGTGAATACCAGGTAAATCCCAGTGCCATTAATTCTTCCTGAGGAGGCTCAGTGCCTCAGGGGGTGCTGCCCAAGGGCTGATCTGGCCAGTGCTGGTGACACAGGATGAGTGCCCCATCCTGGAGTTTGCACTTTCAGGCACCAGTCTCTCTGTAGGAGGAGAAGACTTGACAGTCACCTGTAAAGCCAAACATTTAATGTCTCCATGTCACCATCCATCCCAAGGGTGTGTTCAGCATCAGCACAAAACCAGAGTGAGCTGTGCAGGCAGAACAGTCTCTAAAGCCCTGGCTTGTAGGGCTGGAGCAGCACTGAGGGGTGTAGAGCACTGAGATCTCTGCCTTCCAACCCAAAAAGTCCCCCTCCCTGCATGGCCCTGCTCAGAGCTCATACAGTGGCTGCTAAAGATCTCTGTCCCTTGTCCCACCAGCGCTACCAGATCCCTGCTCCTGGACTGTGGAGAAGGCACCTTTGGACAGCTCTGCCGCCACTATGGAGAGCGTGTTGACCAAGTGCTGTGTAACATAGTGGCTGTGTTTGTGTCCCACATGCACACGGACCATCACTCGGTGGGTTCAGTGTGGGGAAAGGGGAAGGGGCTCCGTGCTGGCGTGCTCTCCTCTTTGGGACTCAGCTGTAGCTCCAGCTGATGAATGTGGGCTGCCCTGCTCTGCATTCCTCTCTGCATTCGTTCTCCAGGCACTGCTCAATCTGTCTGTGTTTCTAATCCACTCTCCCTTCTTGTTTGGGGTCCTTGGGATCATCCAGAGTTGTAATTTTTAGCAGTGTCCAATGCAGCTCCCTCCTGTGTTTGCAGTAAAGAGTCACAGAAGGACCAGCTGGTCTGTTCTAGTCTGGGCTGGTCAGGGCAGCCTGCGTGCTGCTCTGCTCTCTGGCAATCCCACGGGGTCTGAGGGGCTGGATAGAGACTTTCTGCTCTCCACCCTTTTGGGAGGGGTTGAGGAGCTTGCGGGCTGCTGACCACCACCTTGGGGCATAAGCAATGACAGTGCTACAGCAGCTCAGTGAGTTACAGTTATTGAAAAGCAGTAATCCAGGATTTCTGACTGCAGGTTTGTTCTGCCCTGGGGCTTGCTGAGCTGTGGTAGTGCTGTTGCCACTCCCTGCCCAGACATTGCTGACTGCAGCTTGTGTCCTGTTTGTTCCCTGTGCAGGGGCTGGTGAACATCCTGATGGAGCGGCGGAGAGCTTTCGTGAGTAGCCCTGGTGATCCACTGCTCCTGAACGTGGGCTGGGGTGAGGGGAACTTTGGAGTAGAGGAGAAGCAGCAGCACTTTCCTAGGTATTTCTTCTCTCTCATTTGGTTCACACCTAGAACTAATTTTCCCCCCACTTTTGGTTTTCCAGGCAGCCCTTGGTCAGGCTTTCAGCCCTCTGTTTCTGGTAGCACCTGAGCAGATCATGCCTTGGCTACATGAGTACCACAACCACTGTGAAGAGATTCTTGGAGACATCAAGTGAGTGTTCTGTGTGGTGTGTGGAGAAATGTCCTTGCTGGGTCCTTATTCAAGGCAAACCCCTGTCATGCATTCCCCCACCCCTTCATTGGAGGTGACCCTGACTCCTTCCACTGCCTGTAGAACGAGGATGTGCAGTTTGCAGAGGGCAGGATAGGGTTTGTTACTCAGCTGTGCTGCTTAACAGAGGTTTACATGCAGGTTTCCCTTTTTTGTAGGAAAGGGGAGGTGGGCAAGTGGAAGAGAGAGTATTTGACAGCTGGGAGGAAGTGGCTGGATGAGTTACTGGGCACCAGTGAAAGCAAGTGGAATGACAGACAGGTGCACCAAAGCACACCTTACACTTGTTGGTAAGGTGTTGAACTGAGGAGGAGAAACAGGACAAATCAGCTGTGTAAAGATCAGGATTTACTTTGTGCCTGTCCTTAGTTCTCTCTTCTCTCCTTCCTAGAATGATTCCTTCTCAGTCTCTTGTGAAAGTCTGTGAGAACACCAGACCTAAAGCCAAGGGCTTTGTGAGCTCTCTGTTAGAGAGCTATGACCTGACTGAGGTAAGTTCCCAAGCTGGGGGCTCCTTGGCTGCGAGGGGCAGGAGGGGATATGGGCTCTAACACTCCTATCCTTGTTCAGTTTCAGACCTGTGAAGTCCAGCACTGTAAAAATGCTTTTGCATGTTCATTGATCCATAAATCTGGCTGGAAAATAGTCTACTCTGGTGACACAATGCCCTGCATGGCCTTAGTGCAAATGGGTAGGTGACAAAACATTCTACGTGAAGAATCTCTTGGAGAAAGGTCTCCAGCTGTCAGTATCCAAAGTGGACACCCCCAAATCCTTGGTACTGTGCCTGCTGCACAGCGAGGGGCTGAGGGGGCAAAGGAGAGCTAATGTAGGCAGTTGGACTATCCAGTCTTCAACTGAAGATTGAATATATGATTATTTACACAGGTAAAAATGCCACCCTGCTGATCCATGAAGCCACACTGGAAGATGGCCTGGAGAAAGAAGCTATAGAGAAGACCCACAGGTGGGGTGTGTTCTGCTGTCTGTCCCTGTAAAGGAGGTAAAGGTGCTGAGCTGGGTGTTGTCCTTGGAGCTGGAGATGGTGAAGGGCCCAAGTCCTGTAGAAGGTTGTGTGTGTAGAGTTCTTCCACACTAAAAATGGTGTTGCTCATTGCAGCAGCTCTGTAATCCTCACAGCTCCTCTCGACATCCCCAAAAATAAGTGGGGAAAGCTTTCAAGTAGACAGTAGTAACTCTACAGATGGACTACCCCAAGGGAAAGGCCCTCTGCTTAATACATCTTTGGCCTAAGCTCAGGGGGTAGAAGGGTCATCTTACCCTTGTAGCTAAACATGCAGTTCCAAAGAGTGCTGCAGCCAGGAATTCCACGTGCTGCCCCCAGCCAACCTGGGGACACCTGAGAGCACCAGCTTGGAATTACTTGCGAGCCACAGTGTGAGAGAGCTGGGCATGCTGGCACCTCTGGGACAAGTGTTTGAACAAGTCCCTGTCCCCAGGGACTCGTGGAGCTCTTAAACATAGAGCTGCAAGTAATTGCAGATGTTTTCCTGCACTTCTGAAGTCAGAGACTTGCCACCAGTGCAGGCTGCCCGAGGGAGAGGAGCAGGGTGTGCCTCAGAGCGCAGGGACCATCGTGTCACTTGGTGTGATGTGACCTGTGTGCAGAGGGGCAGTACCTGCCAGCCTTTGTGTGACAGGGTGTGTTCCTGCTCCTTCTGCAGCACGACCTCCCAGGCAATCCAGACTGGGATGAAGATGAATGCAGAGTTCATCATGCTCAACCACTTCAGCCAGAGGTACGCCAAGATCCCGCTGTTCAGCGAGGACTTCAGCGAGAAGGTTGGAATTGCCTTTGACCATATGAGGGTAAGTTGGGAGGTTGGAAAAGGTGTCAGTGTTATTGTGGAATGGCTGCTCATGATTTAAATTCTCCCCATCTCCTGAAGAGCAGTTCCTCTGAAACAGCTCCTTTAACTGCTGTCAGCAGACATTCCCAGTGCGGGGAAAGGGTGGCACAGGGTGATGTGTGTCCCTCATGGCATCTCAAGTCTGTGCTTGCTACTCCCAGCTGAAAACCTAACTTTGGTTCCATCCCCACTCCATCCTCAATTTGTGTGCTGCTTCAGTGGCTTTCTGCAGCAGACATCTGGGAGGCAAAAGCGGCAGCCATTGGGCTGAAGGCAGTGAGGATAGCTCTCTGTCACTCAGAAGCTGTACTGGTCCACAGCTTTTCTGTAAAGAAAATGTGAATAACTTGTTGAGTCAGGGCTGCTCAGGGTGGGTGCTGCACACAGGAAGGGGCAGTGCCCTGCCATCTGCACAGGCCACAGGCAAGGAGAGGAAGGAAAACAAAAAGCTGCTCTCATGCAGGTGCTTTTGTGCTTGTATTTCAGGTCCGTTTTGGTGACTTTCCAGCCATCCCGAAGCTGATCCCGCCGCTGAAGGCTTTGTTTGCAGATGACATCGTGGAGATGGAGGAGCGGAAGGAGCGGCGGGAGATGCGGCTGCTGAAGGAGACTGCCATAGCTCTGGACAGACTGGCCAGGGGCGAGAACGCGGAGCCAGCGTGCCAGAAACGGAAGCAAGCCAAGAACCACCAGGAACTGCCAGAGAAGAAGCTTAAAACAGTAAACTGAGAGAGACAAGGCTGGGAACGCTCTGCTCCGAGAGAGATTCCTCGCTCCCCGCAGGCCTTGGGAGCGCGCGGTGCTGCCGGCACAGCGGGAGGGGGGCTGGCCTTGGTGTCTGCCCTTGCTTGGTCATCGTGGATGTCCCTGGGCTGCAGCTCCAGTGTCTGCCCGCAGCGCCGGTCCTGGTGGAGACAGGATCTGCCCCCACAGCCCCTGCTCCAGGGGCTCAACGGGCCGTGTGGCATTTTTCTTTTAGCCAGAAGTTCTTCTCTCCGAACTGTTTTAATTTTGGGGTTTGTGCTACAAGCTATTGATAATGTAACAGCAGCAGGTGTGACCTTTGCAAGAGATCAGGTGTGAGAGGCCCTGAGGGGCTGTGGATTTGCCAGAGGAAAGTGGGCAGGTCTTGGTGACGGGGGATGTAACCAGAATTGGAACCCAGGTGATCAAGGAAAATTAACAGTAAACTGGGACCCAGTTACTTTTTAGGTCAAATTAGGGGTGACAATACTTCTGTGTTCCCATTTTATTTTGGTTTTCTCTACTGTTTGTTTTTTGGTTTCTGGTTTTTTGTTTTTTGTTTTTTGTTTTTTTTGTCAAAACATCAGTTTTCCAAAGCCCTTATTTAGAATCTGAATAAACCACTCACCATCCTCCAGGAAGCTGTGTTGTGTCTGGATCACTAACGAGGAAACAAATACCTGGGTTGCTCCAGAGATTGACCTTGGCTGGCTGATTCTGCATTACAGCACTGAGATGAAGACCAAGATCTTGCCCATTGGGTCTGGATCATGCTGGAGCCTCGTGCCTGTTTCATGCCAGCACAATCCTCTCTGCCTCTGTTACCCTCTGGACAGGAGCTTTGCTTGGCAGCCCAAGCTGGTACCAAGGGATGGTGGGTTTCAAATGATGACTGGGAGTTTCCTCCAGCAGATTCCAGTTCTGAATGCAGGGGACAGGAAAGCTGGAAAAGCAGACAGAGAGGGGGGAGATCTATCCTTTAGAGGGGTGTTTCTGAGGCTTTCTGTGGGTAAACTCTTCTCCCCTTCCTACTGCTGTGTCTGCCTGTGTTTGGAAGCAGGAGTGGAGCTCTGTGCTGTTCCAATTAAGTTCATTTTTGGAGGCAGCTTGAAGTCATCCAGTTCCCAGGCCCAGCTCAGCAAATGATCCCAGCCCATAGTGAAGACTTAAGACTTCATTTTAAGGTGTTGGGAAATTAAGACACAAGCTGGAAGCAGAACATCTTTTGTTGATGAACTGAACTTTAATATTATGCTTGTCTAAAGCAGAGACAGTAATTGACACAGTGGGGTCCTGCAGAAAGCTCTGCTGGCCTTTTAGGAATAGCCCTACAGGACTGGGCAAAGGCTGAGCAAGGACCAAGACACAGGGCGGGTGTTTTAGGGACGGGTTGGGGTGCCTGGGGGCAGGCCTGGGGGTACTGCTGGGGTGGGACAAGTAGCCCTGGCACTGCACAGGATCCCTGCGCTGCTTTTCACAGAAGGAAATAAAGGTCTTTTATTTGGAAAATAATGAGATACTTGTCAGAGAGGGGTTTAATAAAATGCAAATCCAGCAGTGCCAGGAGCCCCCAGGTGGCAGCTCCATCATCATCATCATCATCATCATGGCTCGGCTTTGCGAACGAAGATTTGGGCAGGGCTCTCCCCACGCTTGCTGCAGGCCCACTGATGTCTAAAGAGGCCGATGCGAGATGGGCAAGGCCAGTTGTGAAAGGCACAGCAGAAAGTCTCCATAGGTGGTGTTGGTGAGGGATGGCTCTTTCTGTGTTGTCTTTTCTCCTCCAGACTGATTCTGTGTGGGTTCTCAAAGGAAGCAGCAGCGTCATGGATGGTGTGTCTCCATGGATCCCGACTGGAGGCCAGAGTGGACCATTGATGGTAGACCACTGATGATAGTTCCCATGGTGTGCCTCCAGGCCTCCCGACTGGAGGCCAGAGTGGACCATTGCAGGTAGTCAATATGGCCCAGGCTGAGGTGGTGTTTCAGAGAGTCCTTGTATCTCTTTTTCGGGGCTCCTCTCTTGGGGCAGCCGGTGGCAAGTTCACCACCGAGCACGATCTTAGAGAAGTGCAGGGAACAGAACAAAGGACTCTGTAACTTTTGTTGACCCCACCAAAGCTTTCGACGCTGTGAGCAGCTCCAGGCGGTTGATGTACGTACAGCGGGGGCGATGGACGGGCCCTGCCTGTGCCCGGCGGGCGGGAATTGCCGCGGGCTCTGCGCTGAGCTCCGCACGGAGCCAGCCCGGCCGGGGAACGGCTCTGGGGCTGCGGGGCGGGCGGGGGGGATGGAGACGGGCT
>VWZG01008755.1:97065-112242 GCA_013396735.1 Grallaria varia
GTCCAGGGTGGGCAGTGCCCCATGGGGAGCAGTGTCCAGGGGGAGCAGTGTCCATGGGGAGCAGTGTCCAGGGTGAGCCGTGTCCATGGGGAGCAGTGTCCAGGATGAGCAGTGTCCCATGAGGAGCAGTGTCCAGGGTGAGCAGTGTCCATGGGGAGCAGTGTCCATGGGGAGCAGTGTCCATGATGAGCAGTGTCCAGGGGGAGCCGTGTCCATGGGGAGCAGTGTCCAGGGTGAGCAGTGTCCATGGGGAGCAGTGTCCATGGGGAGCAGTGTCCAGGGTGAGCAGTGTCCATGGGGAGCAGTGTCCATGGGGAGCAGTGTCCAGGGTGAGCCGTGTCCATGGGGAGCAGTGTCCAGGGTGAGTAATGTTCAGGGTGAGCAGCCCTCAGTACCTGTAGGTGAGTGCTTTGTGCTCCTCAGGGCTGTCAGATTCCCCACGCTGTGGGGACAGACCAACATCCAGCTGGTGACCTCACACCCCACAGCTCAGCAGGTCTTGCCAGTTCTCCCATCTCTTCCCACAGCTCTGACTGAAGCTCAGGACATTCACCTGCACCTGCTGCCCCTCCAGCGGCCCTTGGAGGTCATAGAGGCTGTTGAGTTCAGCAAGGTGAAGCCTCTCCTGGTCCCTCTGCTCCACGTGGTGTGTTTGATCTGGGCCACCTCCAAGCACTACAATGTGCCCGTGAGGATCATAGTCCTGCTCCAGGAAATCTGCAACCTTCTCATCCAGCAGGTGTGTGGCTGTGGCACCTGTGTTTGCCACGGGGAGTTTTTTATGAAAGTCTCTTTTGTCCTCCTTTCCTCCATCCTTCCTCGCAAGGTGATTCTGAGCTAGATAGGTAGGGTCCCACATGTTCAGTACAAGAAGTCACTGTTTGCTGTGCTGGCAGAAGTGACCTCTCAGGTGTGATTTTGCTCTTCCAGGCTGTGGTGTACCTGTCCCCAGAAGACCTTCTGAAAGGAGAGGTGGAAGAGAGCCTGGGCAAGGTGCAAACAGTGCTTGACATCCTGAATGCCTTCAAAGGGGCCTTTGAGGAGAGACGGGAAAAATTGCACATGTATTACGAGCCAGGTATGGAAGTGAGGAAGTGGGACTTCCACTCCATGACTGTGTTTGCCAGGCTGGAGAGCTTCCTGAAGAGGCTGGAGATGGTGAAGGTGAGATTCTGGTCTTGAAGAATATTGCAAGCCATCAGGAAAGCTCTGTAGCCATGAACTGCTTTGCTGGCATCTTCCCTCCCTGTGGCTTCCCCTGATGGCCAGGGAGTGGGGCTGCTCTTTCCACTGTCCCATCTCCCATTACATCAAGGCCAGGACCTTGTTTGGCCAGGTCCTGCTTGGTGCACTTGTCAGATAAACTGCTGTGTTGTCTGTTCAGGTTGGTCAGTGCACCCAAGAGTCCTCTTGGACTCTGTGCTCCTGTTGGAGCAAGGGGATGGGGATTTTGGGGCTGTGGTTTACATGGCTGTAAATAAGCCAGAACAATCTTCCAGGCCTCTGTGGCCTTCAGAGACACTCTAGGTCTGGGTCTTGCCTCACTTGGAGAGGCCACATGCTCTCCTTGAGCTCAGGCACTACGTGGTCTGTACGGTCTCCCTGGAGCCTTCTCTTCTTGAGTCTGAACAATCCCAGCTCTCTGGAAATTGTGGTTTACAGCAGGATCTGGTGTGCAGATAATCAAAGCCTGGGCTGTGAGCCCTTTGGCAGCCCCTGTTGGGGAGGTGCTGCCCAAGAGCTGCCTGTTTGGGGGTGAAGCTCCGTACCCACCCAGCTCTGCTTTTGGGCTTGTCACTGAGCTCACAACAAGCAGGACAGCCAGCAGGACATCCCTGTGCTGGAGATCAGCACAGTTCTCCTGGTCCTCTGGGTCAACAGCCATTCAGCCAGCCCCTGCTTAGCCTGGGCGAAGGGGTTGGATGGGGTGGAGGGTGGCAGAGCTGGGTCAGTGGGGCACCTCCTGAGAGCTGGCCCTGCAGGGCCAGGCCCTGCCCTGCTCTCAAGCCACCTGAGACTGGGAAAGAAGGACCTGTGTCCTCATCTCAGCAGACAAAGCCATCTGGGCAGGGGCAGTAACACCTGCATGGACACATGGAGGTGTGGCTGAGCAGGAGTTCGGGGCAGTTCAAGCACCTGTAAACATCAGAGGTTCCTTCTTGGTTAATACTCCTAAAATTGGGCTTCTTGGCTGTGCTGGATCACATGTTGCTTTGTATTGGTCCTCTCAACACCCTGAAAAGCAGTTTTGCAGCTTGCACAGCGTTGCTGGTGGCAGCAGCAGGGCCTGCTGGGGAGGGATGTGCTGGGAGGGCCCGGGACAGTGGGGGTCTGGCTCCCCACTTCTCAGCCTCAGCACCCATGGGTGCCTGGGGAGACCCTTCAGCATGGCAGCAAACACAGCTCCATGTTGTGATAACTGCTGTCACCTTCTTTGCCATCGTCCGTGTGTCCGCGCCGGCTCCGCAGGGTCTCCTGACCACGGCCTTGGACCTGACAAAGCTGGAGAAGATGGAGTTCAGCGGGATTAGAGGGAGGGCCCTGGGCCAGCAGGTGCTAGACATGTATGAGGAATTCCAGGAGGCCTACAAGGTGTTTGCAGAGCGGACCTACGACTGCCTCGACCTGGCCAACACGGTAGGTGGGACCACCAGCAGTAGATTCATGTTCCCAGAGCAGCAGCTCCCTCTGTGATGGAGCTTCCCAGCTCCTTCCTCCTTCCTTACAATCTGATCTGTCACTGAAGGGAACAGGGAGCTGCTGGCCTTTCCTGTAGAGATGTGGGAGTTCTTGCAGCTCCATACCTAGAATACTTTGCTGATGTGGGACCTTAGGCCAGTGCAGATGAGAAACCTGGGTTCTCCTGATTTCTGCACAACCCTTCCCTGCTGTGTCAGCATCTCCATCCCCATCCCCTGGCTCTCCTGCTTTGGTGCCTGGTTGTGTGATGAGGGTCAGCTCCACGGTCCCTGGGGATGTGTTTGCTCCTGTCTAGATAAACATGTGGCATCTGGAGCTCTCAGAAATCAAGGCCTCTGTGTTTGATTATCAGAAGTGCTTTAATAAAGGGAATATTCCCAGCCCTGTGGGTCATGGTCTGTGGCCATCAGAGACATCACATGTGGCACATGCAGGGCAAAGCCAACGTGCCATGGACAGTCAGGCTGCTCAGAGCTCCTGCCCTGGGCTGTGACACCAGCCTAGAGCTGTGCAGGAAGGGTGGGGATCCATTTCCAAAGGGATCCATGTCCCACAGTTGTGTCTGATCTCAGAGGATCTCTGACTTCCTCTGCTGCTTTCCCCTTTGCCCTGGGGTCAGTTCGCTGTGTCTGGTAGCAGGACATGGCCAGGGCTGTCCCCACATCTGGAGGAAGGAGGGGTGAAGGTTGAGCAGCTGCAGGGCAGCTCTATGGTGAGGGGCTCCAGGCTCACCGTGGGCACTGCTGCTCGTGGCAGAATCCAAGAGAAGGCAATCCCAGGCAAAGTCCTCCCTCCCACAGGATCCTGCTGTGCTCCTCCAGGAAGGGCAGGGCTGGGCGAGAGGGGTCTGGGCTGGGGTGGGACCTGGGTCTGGGTCCTTTCCTTCGGGTGTGTAGTGGGTTGAGCTTGGCCAGATTCCAGGGACTTTCTGCTGTGGGGAAGGTGGCTTATGCTTTGCTTCCCATAGTTCCTGGTCCTGCAGTGGGTGGCACATCCCTAGTGATGCCTGGGAGAATCCTGCTGGAAAGTCCCTTTCTCCATGTCCCCTCTGCTCCAGGAGGGAGGGCTCTGCAGGAGCTGGTTTGGTTCTGGTGGCCCCGTGCTCTGTTGTGTGACTCTGAGTTGTGTTTGTTCTCTCAGTGGTTGGGTTCTGTATCTTCTCTTACTCTCTGGAGCCTCTTTTTTGGCTCAAACATGGCATGTGAGACTGCTGGAGCTGAGCAGTGATAACTGCAAAAGCTGTTGCTTTATGTTCTGTCCTTCCAGAGAAAAGACACGGCCTCATTTTTAGTGGCTTTGGCCAAGGCAGGGCAGAAGCCCTGAAGTCTCTCAGTTTGTCAGGTTCAGACTTTGATTTGGGCTCTTTTGCCTATAGGAAATCAAATGTAGATTTTACATTTGAACTTCAAAGGATTTATTCCAACTGGGGCAAGAAGAGCAGTGGCAGAAGCTGATGGGAACTACAGGAACACAAGAACTGTTGGGTTGGAGAGAACCTCTGGAGATCACCCTGTTCCCCTCCCTGCTCAAAGCAGGTTCAGCTAGAGCAGGGCTGTGAACACTCAGATCAATATCTCCAAGTCTGGATGTGTCCAAAGGTGGGAACTCCACAGCCCCCTGGGCAGCCCATGCCAGTGTTTGGGAACTGCCTTTGTTGTTGCCCCACTTGGTGTCACCTCATGATCAGAACCATGGGGGTGTTTTGGCTTGAAGGTAGATGGGATTTGGAACTCAGCACATACATCTGTGGGCTTTTGTGATGGTGGTGTGGTCTTCAGGAAGAGTGCAGGGTCAGAGAGTGTTGGAAAAGGTCTGCCTTGCGTCTAGGCTGAAGTTGGTACTCGTTGGACTCTTGATCCACCCTGAAGGGCCATGATCTCAGCCATGGGGCAGTGCAGAAGAGTCTTGACTCTGTGGGGCTTGGCTGATAGAGGTTTAATTCCTGGGGAATAAGAGGAGATACCTCTGGATCAGGAGGTGGCAGGTACCTCCCTGGGGCTGTCTCACGGCTCGCTGTCCCCCTTCCCACAGGAGTTTGAGCAGGATGCCTTGGAGTTCCAGCAGAAAGTAGAAGACATCGACCATCGGCTGGGCACGGTGTTCATCCAGGCCTTTGATGACACCCCAGACTTGGGGCACGTCTTCAAGGTGTGTGTCCCCTCCCCGTGTCAGTTTGCCCTGGGGAGTCACACAGTGGTCTGTCCCAGGGGCTGGTGTTTGTCCTTGGGGCGGGCAGTGGGACAGTGACACTGGGAGCTGTGGTGATGCCTGGAGGTCCCTCCCGAGCTGTGCAACCACGGAGCTGCCACAGGGTGGCTGCGGAAACCTTGGGGGTGTCCCCACTCTTCCCATGAAGACACAAACACAACAGACCTTCGCTCAGCCCGGGGAAAGTAGTCAAAGAAATGACTTACATCAGGGTTTTGATGCCGGGGGTTTTACTGGTGAGCTGGAGGAAATGATGCCTTATCTGGGGTTTTCAAGGCCAGGTTAGATGGGTCTTGGAGCAACCAGTGGAAGGTGTCCCTGCCCATGGCATGGGGTGGAAGGAGACGAGCTTTAAGGTCCCTTCCAACCCAAACCATTCTGGGATTCTATGATTTCCTGGTGAGAACTGCTGTTAAAACCAGGTGAACGTTGTAAATATTGGCTTGTTGCTTTCGTTAACACACGGATGCATTTCAGCTTTGAAAGTTGAGGTTTTCTAGTAAACAAGGCTGGTTTGTTTACCAATGAATCCATCCCGCAGAGAGAGTAAATGGTATTTTCTGGAAAATTTCAATAGATTTGTAGAAAAGAATGTAGAAAGTGATAGCAGTGATAGTATTTATCTTCCTGAGTTGTTGGTTTGTTGTTTTCTTTCCCTGCCTCTCCCCCTGCCCAGTTGCTGGCCATGTTCCAGAGCCTTTTGGAGCGTCCACTGATCGCTGCAGTAGCTGCTGACAAATGGCCTGTTCTCCTCAGCATGTTCAGCAGTGCCCTGGACCAGACCAGGCTCATCTACTCCAGTCACACCCAGGCAGGGCAGGAGCTCGGTGGGTGCCACTTGCTGAGGAAAATTGATTTTACAGGAAATTGGATTTGGTTTAATTTTGGGAGAAAATAATCTGCTTTTGCTAAGGAAACCAGGAGTTCCCAAATTGCAAAGGTTTTCAGCCTCTATAGCATCTTGTGGAAGTGGGAATGCTCTGTTCTTGGCATTAAAGCAAATAATCTGCTGGAATATCCATTTTTAGAGGTGTGAGATGTGACTGGGAATGAGGGCACATCCCTTGGAATGCTGTAAATGCAGAGTATGCCAGGGGGACTTGGTAACGAAGGCTCTGATCAGCCTTTTCCAGGTTTATTATTTCCCTAAGAACATTGGAACATAGGAGGGAATGAGGAGGCTCCTGTCAGATTGTAAGGATTAGTGTGTCTTTTGGAACAGCAGCCCATTTCTTTGCCCCAGGAAGACTGTTCTGGGACCAGGCAAGTCCTGGGGGTCAGCACTGCTGGAACCACTGCAGGTTAACAAAGGGAAGGGGGAGGTCCATGGAGGACAAGTCCAGCATTTGCTGTGAATTTGGGGAGTGTTGTTCTGTGGGTGTTAGATGGGGTGGTCACAACGAGTCCCGAGGAGAAATCCCTCCTCTGGTGTTTGTGGGGAGCAGGGAATGCACCCCAGGCTCAGGCTGCCTCCATCAGCTCTGGTTCTACCACAGGCTGGTCTTCTCCTGTGTTCCCTTACCCAGGGGCCAGGGGCACTGAGGGACTTGGCCCAGACCTACATCATGTGCATTGGTTTCAGGGGAGAAGCTGGGAAAGCAGGACAGTTTGTGCAACTGAGTTCCTGCTGGTGTATCTTTGGGGTTTACAGTGCCTGTAGGTGTGTCTTTGGGGTTACACTGCCTGTTGGTGTCTCTTTGGGGTTACAGGGCCTGTTGGTGTCTCTTTTGTGTATTTTTGGGGTTACAGGGCCTGTTGGTGTCTCTTTTCTGTGTCTTTGGGGTTACAGTGCCTGCTGGTGTCTCCTTGGTGTCTGTTTGGGATTACAGTGTCTGTGGTGTCTCTTTTGCTGTCTCTTTGGGGTTACAGTGCCTGTTGGTGTCTCTTTTGTGTATTTTTAGGGTTACAGTGCCTGTTGGTGTCTCTTAGCTGTGTCTTTGGGGTCACAGTGCCTGTTGGTGTCTCTTTGCTGTGTCTTTGGGGTTACAGTGCCAGTTGGTGTCTCTTTGCTGTGTCTTTGGGGTTGCAGTGCCTGTTGGTGTCTCTTTGCTGTGTCTTTGGGGTTACAGTGTCTGTTGGCGTCGCTTTTGTGTATCTTTGGGGTTACAGTGTCAGTTGGTGTCTCTTTGCTGTGTCTTTGGGGTTGCAGTGCTGTTCTCAGTGACATGCTGTGTCCATGTCCCCTCCCAGGGTGTCCCCCCCTGCACAAGAACATGCCCCCCGTGTCTGGAGCACTGTGCTGGGCTCGGGAGCTGCGAGCATGGATCCAGGGGCCCTTTGATCACCTCAGGCACATCCCACAGCTGTGAGTGTCTGCTCCACCTAAGTTACTCCATGACCGTCTTGAAATCATGTCTCTAATCAATCTGATGTCCTTTCTGTGTTAAACGTTATCCAGTGGTTAGAGCTGAAGTAATCCTTAGTGGAAGAGGTGTGAAGTGAGTGCACTGGTGCTGTTCTCTTCCCTGCCTTCTTGTGGTTTCTTGGTTTTTTTAAAGAAACTCATTAATTGGATTTGTTTTGAAGTGGGTAAGAGGCGCAGTGGGATGGTGGATGAGCACTTCACCTTTCAGGCATAGTCTTAGGTTGCAACTGAGAGAGGTATTGGAGTTAGAACGTGGTGCCAATAACACCAGGGTCATGGGTTTGATCTCTGTGTGGGCCATTCATGATCCTTGTATGGGCCATTCGTGATCCCTGTGGGTGCCTTCCAACCCAGAACATTCTGTGCTTCTGTGAGAATCTTTCTCACTGCAGTCCCACTCAGCATGTTCTCCAGGACCATCTGGGGAGCAGCCCAATCCTCGGGTACTGAGAGAAGTCAACTTTCTCAGCATTAAACAAAAGAACTGTTTCCCAAGACGGAAAAAAGACACCAGTGCTGGAATACTCATCACCAACAGTCATTCACCTGCCTGCAGATGGGTGGGGGGTCTTGGGGAGGGGTAAATACAGGCTGCAGCCCCCCAGGACTAAACACAGCACTGAGGTGGTCTGTTGTGCCTCCA
Source organism: Grallaria varia (assembly GCA_013396735.1). Classification (NCBI taxonomy): domain Eukaryota; kingdom Metazoa; phylum Chordata; class Aves; order Passeriformes; family Formicariidae; genus Grallaria; species Grallaria varia. Next base: position 104,982 of record VWZG01008755.1, read on the forward strand.
GGTGCTGGGACTCTGCCCAAGGACGACGGGTGGTAGAGAAGTACGAAGAAATGATCCGGCTGCTCGACAGGTACGTGGGGCTCAGGCAGGGCTGCAGCTGTGTGAGAAAACCTCCTCCTCCTCCAAGCCACCTTCCAGCACACCTACCAGCCCAGGGTCTGGGAATGTCCCTTCCTAAGGCAGAGGGAATTTTCTGCTGGGAGAGGAGGAGTGATCCTATCCTGTGCACCACAGACTTCCTGGGATGGCTTGAAAGGAGTGTTCTGCATGGGAGGAATGAGGGCTGTGCAGCCCAGCAGAGATGTTGGACCAAGGTGCTGTGGGATGTAGGAGCTGCTGTGGGAGGAGGCCTGAGCTGGGCAGAAGGCTCTGCCCTCTCGTGCCCACTCACTGACTGTGTCTGCAGTGGCTGTAATGTGTACATTCCACAGTTTGGAGTGGGAGTCATTGCCCATGACTTGGCATCTTGATGTTTGATGTTAAGCCTGAACTGGTTTCTCTGGGCTTTCCCTTGAGAGGAGCCTCTTCCCCAGGAAGGAGATTCCTGCAGGGGCTCGTCCCTGTCAGCAGGGAAGGCAGTGAGGCCCCAGGGTCCTGCAGGGTGGATGGAGGGGGCCCTGTCCCCCCGTGCCAAAACAAAGGCTGGGTAATGGATAGTTCAGCACAGCCTTTCAGAAGGGAGCAGCCCAACAGAGGTGCTCTTTTTGGGGTGGCATTTCCCTAAGTGCTCAGGTGACAACGTGATTCAGAGGAGACTTTGTCACTTGGGTGTTTGGAACTGTCCACAACATGTGAGGTACCATGCCCTGTTCTGCCCTCTGTGCTCCCATCCCAGTGGTGTCACAGTCCCTCTAATGTGACTGGGAGAGGTGAGGGCATCCCCAGCGTCTGTGTGGGTTTGTGGTACCCATCCTGCTTAGACACTTTGGACGTGCCCATCAACTGCTGATTTGTCACTTTAGGCTAAACGGTTTGGAAAGTCTGTTTCCAAATCTGAATCCTCTGCTAAAACTGGTATTTGAGACAGCTTTGGCCTCCTGCCTTGGTGCTGTCACTGTTTTTTGGGAGTTTGTCTTGGAAGCTGTGTTTTTATGGAGGTGACAGGGACAGGGTTTTAATATTCCTTTGTGGTTTTAGTCCTCAGATTGGACTTGGCTTTCTTTCAGTTGCATGTCATGGTCTGCTGGCTTGGTAACTACATGGTGATGTTTCTCTTTTCTTTCAGGTACCAGGAAAAACTGTATTTAGACTGGTCCCAGACAGTCTCAGAAAAGTCCCAGTACAACCTTACTCAGCCACTCATCCGGCGAGATCCACAAACCAGACTGATCACTGTCAATTTTGATCCCCAGGTAGGAACTGCTGCCACTTTCCTGCTTCCCATGGCATGTCCCCAAGCTGTGATACACCTTGTGGGGTGGCTCTGGTGGGGTTGGTACTAAATCTGTTCTCTGAGGTCCATGGATCCCCTTCTGTGGTGGGTAACACGGATCTGCCATCCTCTCTGTGGGCTCTGTCTCCTGGAGAAATATCAGGATCACAGTTTTAGGAGAGCAAATTCAGAAGCAGTGGCAGAAAGTCCCTGAGGAGCCAGATGTGTAACTGGTGTCAGCACATCCAGAGCAGTGTTAACACTGGGCTGGGCAGTGTTGGGACATCATCTACAGGGGTGGATTCATGTAGTGTGTACCTGGAACTTGACCTTCTGAGGGTGTAAAACACCCAGGAAAGGTTTGTTTTGTGAGTCCAATGCTTCCTTCACTGCAGAGCATGAGACTGATGATAGATTAAGGTCTGTTCTGGGCTCCCTGGAGCTCCACAGCACAGGAGGAGTGACCACCCCTCTGGCCCAAAGCAGGAGCAGGGTCTGAGCCTGCAATGGGCATAGATGGTCTGAGGGCTTCTGAACCTGGTGGGAGCCAGGGTCTGTTGCTGTAAAAATGCCCTTTGTTGGGAGGGGGAGGAGTGGCAGGGACCTTGGAAACGCTGGCACCCAAAGCTTTCCATGTCCCTGGGGCTTGCTGCTATCCAAGGAAAAGGTTTGGGGTTTAGACCTTGTTCCGACTTGACTCTCAGTCAAAGGACTTCATCTCCTTGAAAGCTCCTTGCTAAGGTGGGAGCCAATTTAATAATTCCCCTCAAACCATTCCCATCACACCTCAAACATGTACTAGTACTGAGGGCTTTGGTTGGAATGAGAGAAGCCTCCAGAAATCTTTGGTGGAAGAGTGGGCACAGCAGGAGATGAGTCACCAGGCTTGGGACCATGATATTTATTTTTATTTTTTTTGTATTTTTAAGTTAGTCAGCCCAGCAAGCCAAGAGAACTGGAGCCATCTTATCTTTCGCTTAGATAATGGCCAAGCTCTGCTTGCAGGAACAGCATTGCTGAGAGACTCATGTAAGTCTCATCCATCATCTGAGACATGCTCCACATGGATGAGAAGGGCTGAGAGGACCAGAGGTGATTGTGTCTTTTAGAGACTGGGTGGAGTTTTCTGGCTGGGTAGTGAACAGAGCTGTGTGTCTTTGGCTGGGAAGAAAACCAGAGTCAAGGATCAGTGGGAGACACGTGGTGTGGACCAGGATGTGTCCAGGCCCTTTCCAGTGTGCTGCTTTGGAGAAAAGCAGCAGGAAAGCCCCAGGAGCCTCTGAGTTGGTTGGAGGGTGCCTGCAGGGAGTGGGGAGGATTGTCCCATGCTCAGCTCTCTGCCTTGTGTCCCCAGCTGGTTTCGGTGCTCCGGGAGGTGCATTACCTGTCGGGCAGCCAGGCAGGAGCCATCCCACCCACGGCAGCAGGAATCTACTCCTCCAGGGAGTCGTACCAGCAGCTGGTGGCCAACTTGGAGCTGATGGGGAACAAGTACAACAAGGTCCTGAAAACAGTGCTGGAGGTAGAGTACCCCCTGGTGCAGGGGCAGCTGCAGGATGTCGACTTGAAGCTGAAAGAGGCAGAAGAAACACTGACCTGGAAGATGGAGGGTGAGCTGGCTCTGGGTGAGAGGAGAGAGCAGAGACTTGGGTCTCATCACATTCCCCTGTGTGCCCAACCTCTGTCTCCTGGTTCCCAATGGCAGTTCCCAGTTGGACAGAGGACTCTCAGCAAAGCTGGCACTGGGGAGATGAGGAGCAGCTGTCAGCTTTCCTGCTCCTTTCCACAATCCCTTGATCTGCTGGGGTTTGGACAGGATCCTGCTCCCTGCAGATTCAGCCTGGCTTTGGGGAGGAGTGGCTGTCCTGTGAGCAGTGGGATGGCAGGATGTGGCTTTGCAGGAGCTGGGCTCAAGCATCTGCTCCCTGCCTTTCTGCTCCCCTGTGCCAGCCCAAGTGACGCCACTCGGGCACTGCTTCCTCACCCAGTTGTGCAGGGAGTGGGAAACCTTGGTCTGGTCATCTGGCACTGGGAACAACTCATCCCAGAGCCTCCTCATTAACTTTTCCAGAAGGATGGAATAGTGCAGCTGGAGGTGGGTTTGTGCACTGGGACATCTTCCTTGAGTAGTTTTAGCTGCAAAGCAGAGCAGAGGGAGACAGTGTGTGTCCTTATGGTGAAAACAAACTGCTCATGGATAGGATGTGTATTTCTGTCCTCAGGCTTGTGGTATGAGCAGGACCAAGTGAATCCCTGGGGAAGATGTAAAGCAGAGAGCCTCAAAAATGGAGAAAAACTCTCTCTCCATTGTGCAATGTGGTTTTTTTTGCTGCAGGTGAACCCCAAGTTCTCTGCACATGAATGCACCTGGGGCTGGCACAGCCTGGGGGTTGGGGGGCCCTGCTCTGGTGGTCGTGGCAGGGACACTCAGCCCACTGTTCCCACCCTCCCCACACTTCTCTCTCTGGGGTCAGTCACTGGGAGATCGTGCTGGGTACAGGGAAGCAGGAGCTGTCAGCCATTCCCATGGTGGTGCTCCTGCAGCAAGGATGCTGGGGGGGTCTATACTGTGGCTGGTTGGGGCAGGAGGGGGGTGGAAGTGGCTGTGCTGGTCCAGGTGGTGAATCTCTTCACTTAAGAATGGGTGAGAAATACCTGAGGCTGCAGGGAAAGAGCCAGAGGCTGCTCTGAAGGAGGGTGCACCAGGGAAACAGCCAGAGGCTGCTCTGAAGGAGGGTGCACCAGGGAAACAGCCAGAGGCTGCTCTGAAGGAGGGTGCACCAGGGCTCAGCCCAGCAGCTCTGCAAACAGGTCTCATTTCCCCAGGAGTGTGGGCTCACATCTCCGGGGCCATGGACGGTGTCCGTGACCTCGAGCAGAGGGTGCAGAAAAGCAAAGACAATGTTGAGGAGATCCAGAGCATCGTGGGCTCGTGGGCATCGCCCATCCTGGAGAGGAAGGACTGCAAAAAGGACTCAGTGCTGAGCCTGGAGGACTGTCAGGACCGCCTGGAAAGGCGCTACAGCCTTGTCAGAGAGGCTGGGCAGAGGATCCACTCACTGCTGAAGGTGAGCGGGGACCTTCCCTGGGGTTTTATGGCTCCTCGTATGCTCTGCTTGTCCCTGCACCAGTGAAAACATCCAGAGCTGCTGCACCTTATGAACTCCCTTAACTCACTGAAAATTAATGTCACTCTGATGAGTGAGCAGCACTGGTGGTGTGGGGCTGGGGGCTGGCACTGCTGGGCACCCAGCTCAGGGCAGGACTGGGAGCCAGGGAAGGGTCTGGCTCCAGCTCTGGCTGCTGCAGCCACTAGAGGGGAGTGATGCATCGGGTTTGGGATCCTGCTCCGAGGAAAAATCCCCCCCGAAATGTTTACCTGGCAAGAGAGGCAGCAGGCTGGGGCAGACCCTTCGCTTTCAGACTCCTTGTCCCTCTTTGGAGGAGGAGGAGGTGATGCTGCCAGTCCAGGGAGAAGCTGAGTGACAGGAGAAAAGTGGTTATCCCAAAATTTGATGCTTCCCAGCAGCTCTGCCAGAGCTCAGAGTCCTCTGCAGGTCAGGAGAGGGCCCAAAACTCAGCTCCTCACCTGCCCAGGACCAGGTGTTGTGCATGTCAGGGACAGCCCCTGGCCTAGAGGAAGATGGGCTTTAGGTCCAGCCCTCTCCCCAGGGTCCCTGTCTGGCCTTGGACTCTGGGGAGACCCCCAGTGCCCCCTACCTCAGGGGTGCAGGGCAGCCTCGAGTCCTGTGGGCTCAGAGAAGAGGGAGGACACGTGACAGAGCTGCCAAGGCACTTCTGCATCCATTTTCATCTGGAGTTGTTCCAGGCAATGAAGCAGCCCTTGACAGGAGCAAATCATAGCCATGCCACATCCATCTTTGCCACCCCTCCAGGATCCTGATACTCGTGTGCACCAGTATTAGTCCTTACCTGTGGGCAGCTCTCCTGGAGGACAGACTCAGCCCCACTGTGTTTGAAGGTGTCTTCTTTTTCTTCCAGGAAAACCAGAGCCTCTTACTTGCAGACCCAGCATCTGACTCCTGGAAGGCCTATGTGGATTACGTGGACGAGATAGTCCTGGATGGATTCTTCACTGCCATCGAGTGCTCGCTCAAGTACCTCCTGGAGAACACAGGTGACGACTGGGTCCTGTGCCCTGGTCATGGTGGCTGCTCAGCCTCTCCATGGAAAGGACTCTTATGCTCTCCCTCACACCTGCAAGTTTTTCTCTCCTTCCTGGCTTTCCACTGAGCCGCTTCCCTGTCCCTGGGAGGGAGGCTCCATCACTGGTCACTGGATTGCTCAGCAGGAGGGATAGAGATGAATGTGCACCATTTGCAGGTGTTAATGGGTAGACAAAATTGAGGCATCTTCCCAGGTCCGTGCTTGGGCTTCAGCCATCTCCCACCTTCCCATGCCCAAAGCATCAAAGTGACACCATCTTTCCTTTGCGGGGAGTCTCAAGAGCTGATTCTGCTCATGAAAGGAATGAAAGAAAAACCTCAGTCCTGTGAAGAGATGAGCTGGGCTCAGGAGTCACTAGACCAGACCTCCTGCCTAAGACCACCCTGGAGGTTCACTCACTCTGCTGAGAGCAGCTGGTGTCCAGCTAAACACATCTCCAGGAACGCTTCCCTCCTGCCACACTGAGTTGGAGAATTGCATCCAGTTCTTCACTGTCTTGTTAAAAACTTGTGCATATTGTCACATTTGCATCTGCCTTCAGTTTCTGGTTGCTGGGTTTTTTTTTCATGCCTTTCTCCACTAAATTAAAGAGCCCCTTGGTTCTTGTTGTTTTTCTCCTCTGCAAGTACTTACATGCTATAATTGTTCAGCTCTCAGAGTCCCTTTGGAATTGCTGGAGAGCCTGGTCTCTTTAAAGCTTTCCTCCTCAGCATGTTTTCTGGTCCTTAAATCACTTGTGTCTCATCTGTTCTCCGCTGTCTTCAGAGGGTACCACAAAGCAGCTGCTTTGCCAACATCTCATGTTGTGCAGACACAGCAGCACTGGGCCCAGTGAGTGGGTGTCTGCCATCCCACCTGCCTGCTGTCCCTCTGTTCATCTCATGGTAGGGTTTTAGTGGTGTCTCAAGATCCTTTTCTCCCCTTAAAGAAGATCCTGACCTCTCTGTTCTTCCCTACCAGATCCCAAGGCAGGACTTGCTCCCCTGTTCGAGGTGCAGCTGGATTTGGTGATCCCAGACTTGGTGTTTCGTCCGTCCTTGGACCCTGGCACACACGATGGCTTCTGTGACATGGTGGAAGGCCTTCTGAACGGCATCTACCACATCTCCTCGCTGGTGCCCCGGCTGGCCACGCACAGCGGGTTCCTGCACTACCAGGTCTGTGCCTGTGGCGCTCCCTCGGGCTGGGTGGCAGTGAGGTGCCACCCTGCTCCCACCTCACTGGGTTCTTCTCTCTCTCCATCTCCCTCTCTCCCTTCTCCCATCTTCCCTCTTTTCTCTTCTTTCTCCTCTCTCTTCTCCCATCTTCATTCTTCCATCTTTCCTCTCTTGTTCCCTCTCTCCCTTCTATCCTTTCCTCTCTTTCCCTTTTCCTCTCCTCTCTTCCCTCTTTCCCCTTTCCCTCTTCTCTCTCCTCTCCCCGTTCCCTTTTTCTATCTCCCCTCTTTCCTTTTTCCTCTCTCCCACCTTTTCCTTTTCCTTTTCCTTTTCCTTTTCCTTTTCCTTTTCCTTTTCCTTTTCCTTTTCCTTTTCCTTTTCCTTTTCCTTTTCCTTTTCCTTTTCCTTTTCCTTTTCCTTTTCCTTTTCCTTTTCCTTTTCCTTTTCCTTTTCCCTTTCCCCCTTTCCCTCTTTCCCTTTCTCCCTTTCCCCCTTTCCCTTTTCCCCCTTTTCCCCCTTTTCCCCCTTTCTGCCTCTCCCTTTC
>VWZG01008755.1:113082-134124 GCA_013396735.1 Grallaria varia
TTCCCCCTTTCCTTTCCCCCTTTCCCCCTTCCCCCCTTCCCTTTCCCCCGCTGTGCCCCGCAGGCTGACCTGGAGGCCATGCCCTGCCTGTGTTCCCTGCGCCAGGCGCTGCTGTGCGGGCTGCAGGTGTCGGTGGGCTCGTGCCGTGGCTACCGGGGGGCCCTGGAGCGCTTCTCGCCGCTCTGGGCTGGGGACCGCAGGGAGCTGAGCCGGCGGCTGCTGCTGCACGGCCGCGGCCCCGCGGCGGCGGCGGCGCTGGAGGCGCCGGGGCAGGACGGGGGTCCCGAGGCGCCCCCCACCCTGCAGCACTTCAGGGAGCAGATCGACTCCTACGAGAGGGTCTACGAGGAGGTGACTCGCATCGAGCCCTTCAGCACCTTCCACGGCTGGGTGAGGGTCGATGCCCGGCCTTTCAAGGCGTCCTTGATGAATGAGATTAAAAGGTGGAGCTTGGTGTTCAAGCAGCATCTCCTGGACCACGTCACACACAGGTGAGAGCTGTTCCTGCCTCTGCTCCTGGCACCTGCCCCGGGATTTCTTTGTCTTGGCTGGGATTTGTTGTTTCACACCGATAACCAGTTGAGTCATACAAGAGCCTGAGCTGGAAGGGACCCACAAGGACCATTGAGTCCAACTCTTGGCCCTGTGCAGACACCCCAACAGTCCCACCATGTGCTGAGAGTGCTGTCCAAATGCCCCTGGAGCTCTGGCAGCCTTGGGGCCCTGAGCACTTCCATAGCTAATTCAGGAGCGAGAGGAGAGCCCGTGCTGTGTGTCAGCTCCATCACATCCCTGTGTCTTCCATCCCCTGGTCCCTGCTGGTGTACTGGTAAACTGGGAACTTGGTACCACTGACACCTCTGAGCACTTCCATAGCTAATTCAGGAGCGAGAGGAGAGCCCGTGCTGTGTGTCAGCTCCATCACATCCCTGTGTCTTCCATCCCCTGGTCCCTGCTGGTGTACTGGTAAACTGGGAACTTGGTACCACTGACACCTCTGAGCACTTCCATAGCTAATTCAGGAGCGAGAGGAGAGCCCGTGCTGTGTGTCAGCTCCATCACATCCCTGTGTCTTCCATCCCCTGGTCTCTGCTGGTGTACTGGTAAACTGGGAACTTGGTACCACTGACACCCCTGAGCCGACGGCCCTGTGACCTGCTGTGTGCCATTACACAGGGCATGTGTTTGCCTGCTCATCCTGAGCCAAATAATCCCATCCCTGCCGGGGCTCTGGGCCTGCTTGGTTGGGTTTGATGGCCAACATCAAGCAGAAAAGCTGCGTCAGTGCCATGAGGTCCTTGCTCTGTTTCTGAAAGCATCTCTCTGCTGAGTGAAAAAAGCCAACAATAAAGCCCCATTCAGGTAGCCCAGCATGAGAGTCCTGGGGAGGTGGGTTCAGGTTAGGAAAAGGAGTTTGGGTGGGTTCAGGTTAGGAAAAGGAGTTTGGGCTGTAGGTTTTGCATTAACACACATTCCCTGCTCTGAAGAGCTGCTCAGCCACCAGGTCTGTGCAGGGCAATGCCTCAGGTGATTTACTGGTCGCAGCTGAAGGGTGTTGTAAGTCTTGGCTGCTCCCAGAGGAGCATTTAGGAGTTGTTATTGAGAATCCCTGACTCAGCGCTTTAGTCTTTATTGGGTGATGCATTTAAGGTACATTTAGGCCCAGCAGCATCCACAGAATTTAAGTGGGCACTTAAAAAGTAAGTGTTTTGAGAGGTGGACAGTGGATGTGCTGGGAAGGACCAGAGGCACAGGAGCCCATCCTGCCTTCTGCTGAAAGTGCCCAGTAGCTGGTGAGGTTAAGAACAGGGTAAACAGGTACAAGAAACATCCCCCAAACCCTCCCCTTGTCTCTGATGATTTATGGCCCAAGGACTTTGAGGGAGAGGGATCATGCCTTTGTTTTTAAAGGCCTGGATAGATTTTTTTTCTCTTACAAATGATCGCTTGCTTTTCTGAACTGCTGTGAATTGGTATCACCTGCACCCTCCACCTGCAGGGAGGGAGTTGCCCTGTGAAGTGAGGCAGTGTATGAAGGAGAATCCCTGTTTTTCATAGCTCTGCAGCCTGCTGGGTTCATTTGGGGAGCTTGGATTCTTGTATTGGAAGAGACAGGGTGAAAACTGTCATGGAGTCACAGAATGGTTTGGGTTGGAAGAGATCATCCAGTTCCACTCCCTTGCCATGGGCAGGGACACCTTCCACTAGACCAAGTTGCTCCAACCTGGCCTTGGACACTTCCAGGGATGGGGCATCCCCAGCTCCTCTGGGCACCCTGTGCCAGGGCCTCCTCCCCTCCCAGTACAGACTGTCCTGCCAAAGGCACCTCTCCAGAGCCCTCCCGAGCTCCCCATCTCTGTTCCACTCATGCTCAGCCACCCTCTCTCCAGCCTGTGAAGTCCCAGCCCGTGTTTCTGCTCCTTGCAGGAAGCTGTCCCACACCCAGGGAGAACTCTGGATGTGCATGGTGGTTGTGATGCCTTCAGCGGGCACGGGTGGCCAGGCTGTCCCTGTCCCTGTCCCCCAGCTGCCCGTGGAAGGCTGGGCATTGGTCCACAGGAGCTGCTCTCACTCTCTGCTTCCCTGCTCTGTGCCCTGCAGCTTGGCCGACCTCGAGGAGTTCATCCAGACTGCCGAGACGGGGTTGAGCAGGAGGGTTGAGCAGGGGGATTACGATGGGCTGGTGGAGGTCATGGGGCACCTGCTGGCCGTGAAGGAGCGGCAGAGTGCCACCGATGCCATGTTTGAGCCCCTGAAGGAAACCATCGAGCTGCTGAGGGCCTACGAGCAGCAGCTGCCACAGGAGGTCCACCAGCAGCTGGAGGTGGGTGACAACTTGTGGTGGGCTCACAGTTTGCCAAGGAGCAGGTGGCAAAGAGAGCAGGAGCCGAGGAGCATCACAAGAATATTTAAGGCCCTACTGCCTGTCATTAGAGGGCCTCAGTGGATTGTATTTTGCTATGGCAGGATGTGCCTTAATAGCTCTAAATTTTGGAGTTATACTGAGATTTTTCTTTTAAAGCAGAGATTAAGCCTTTTGTTATGTATGAAAAACATAGAATTGGCAGCTCCAACTCCCAGCGATTACTCTTGAACAAAATTAATGCATTTTCAAATACATCTGTTAATTAGGTTGAATTATAATTATTTTTAAATAAGCTGGTTCTTGACAGCTATGGGGATGGGAAGGATAATATTGGTGAAGGAGTTGCCTTCTCACAAGACTTCAGTCCTCCACTGGGTCTGTACCACCAGACCTGCTTGACCCAGAGGACATCACTGGGAGCAGGTTATGAAAGTATTTTGGCACCTTTTCACACATGGCTGTGATGAGTCAGTTTTCTTTTGGGAATTCCTTTTGTTTCTGGAAAGAGGATCATGAGATGAAGGTTAGAAATGATGGTGAGGTGCCCAGCCAGCCTTGGGGACGGAGACAGGCCCTGGCAGCAGCCAAGGGGGTACAGTGGAGGAGGGTGTGGGTGCCCTCTGAGGGGTGCCCTGTGGAGCCCTGTGGGCAGAGGGGCTGTGCAGGGCACGGGGTTAATTCAGGACCTGCTGGGGAGGAGTTCCTGCCTTGCCAAGGCTCCTGTTCCCTGCTGCAGGCTCCGATGGAGCCAGGGGGGTTTAGCAATCCCTGGGTTTTCTGTTTGTGCAGCCGTGATCTGTGGGTGGCCAGTCACCAAATCTGGAGGAGTTAAGGGTCTTAAAGATACCTGAGGTCCTGCAGGCTCCCTGAAAGGCAGGAGGACTGCCCTGTATGGGTGGGTGCTCCTTCTGCTGCAGCATCTTCGGTCCTGCACAAAGCTGGAAGCCAGCTCTGCTAATCCCTCTGCCCCGGAGCTGCTGGTGTGGTGTCTGTGCAAGCACATTCCAACAGCTGATTTATTTTCTGATAGAGAAAATGAGGCTGTGGGGCAGCCATGTAGGTGCAGGAGATAACAGCACACTTGTCCTTTCTGGCAAGTGGCAGCAAGGTGTGTGTGAGGGCACAGCACTGGGGCCTGGGGACAGCAGAGCCCTTGCTGGTGTCAGTGCCTGGGCTGAGGATATGGCCCAAGAAGCCCAGTGAGAAGGAATAAAATCCCTTTCTGAAGAGGGTGGATTGTCAGTGGTGCTGTGCACTTGCAGTTGGATGCAGAGCTGAGAAAGGAACCGGTCACGTTTAGGACTAATATTGTATGGACAGCCTGGAGGGATTGGCCCCAGAGAGTCCTCCTGGTGTAACATCTCCTGCTCTCAGAGCTGGCAGGGAATGTCCCAGGCTCTGTGCCTTTAGCTCTGGGAAGCCAGAGGAGTTTACATCCTCCTCCTTCCTCCTGCCTTTGGCTGCTCCCGGCAGGCTCCAGGCCCTGTTGGCTGGATGTCAGCATCACTGTTCCCTCTTGAGCACTGAACCATCCTGGGAGACCAGGACTGAGGCTGGGACCTTCTTCAGTAGTTACTGAACATGTTTTTACAAGCAGAGCAGTCAGTTATGGGGTCTCTGTCCTCATGAGTGTTCAAAATTGTGAATAGCTGGGAAGATTTATCCCAAATTGTGTCTTCAGACTTTCATAGAATCGCAGAGGTGTTGAAGTTGGAAAAGACCTTTGTGATCATCAAGTTCAACCCTCAACCCAGCACCGCCACCATGGTCACCGCTAAACCATGTCCTCAAGTGCCACATCCACACGTTTTTTGAACACTTCTAGGGATGGTGGCTCCACCACTGCCCTGGGCAGCCTGTTCCAATGCTTTACAGCCCTCTCTGTGAGTTTTTCCCTCATATCCAATCTAAACTTCCCCAGGTGCAACTTGAGGCACCCCAACAAAACTTCCTTGCGGTTTTACGCACAGAACCTTTTGCTTTTCCCACTCTGTGCTTACCCACGAACAGACTAGGCCCATCTCACCCCATCCTGCCTCCCAGCAGTCCCTCTTTGCCCGCAGGAGCTGCCGGAGAAGTGGACCCAGGTGAAGAAGCTGGCGCTGGCCGTGAGGCAGCAGGTGGCTCCTCTCCAGGCCAGCGAGGTGACGGCGCTGCGCCGGAGCTGCGCCGCCTTCGACGCCCGCCAGCTCCGCTTCAGGGAGAGCTTTGCCAAAGAAGCTCCCTTCAGGTATGGACAGGTTATACCATTGGAGGAGCCCTGAGGAACAAAAGCTCTCCGGGCTCGTCTCTGCGTGTCCTGAGGACGCCGAGCCCATCCACACATGTCCTACCTGCTCACAGGGCTGTGTCAGTCATGCCTGGGGTGTTGTGTCCCTGGAAACGCTGTCCAGCCTTGGCAAGAGGTTGGGTTTGGATGCTGAATGCATGATATCCCTTTAAGGTGGCATCAGTAGTGCCATGTGGTACCATCAAGGTGTCTTATGGACCTTTCATCTCTCCCGTGTCTCTCAGAGACACTGTTTGTTTTATGTTTTCTTTAGAAGTTGTTACAATATCACTTATGAATAACAGGCGTTTATTTCTAGGTTTGACACTGAAAATCCTTATCAACTGCTCGATGCAAAGCACATGGAGATTAAACAGATGGAGTCAGCCATGACCTCGATTTATGAATCAGCTGGTCTGTTTGAAGTCACGGTGCCAGAGTATAAACAGCTGAAGCAGTGCAGGAAGGAACTGTGTCTTCTCAAAGAGCTCTGGGATATGATCTCCCTGGTGAACACCAGCCTCGATGACTGGCAGACCACCAAATGGGTGGATATTAATGTGGAAAACATGGACCTGGAGTGTAAAAAGTTTGCAAGAGAGATTCGGAATCTGGATAAGGAAATGAGGGCATGGGATGCTTTCACTGGGCTGGACAGCAAGGTGAAGAACATGCTGATGGCCCTGAAGGCAGTGGCAGAACTTCAAAATCCTGCCATCAGAGAAAGACACTGGAACCAGCTGATGCAGGTGACGGGTGTGAGGTTTGTGATGGACTCGGACACCACACTGGCTGACCTGCTCAAGCTCAACCTGCATACATTTGAGAGTGAGGTCCATGGCATTGTGGACCAAGCAGTGCGAGAAATGAGCATGGAGAAGGTGCTGAAGGAGCTGAGACGAACTTGGCACACCAGGGAGTTTCAGTATGAGCCTCACCCCCGGACCAGCATCCCCTTGCTGAAGTCCGATGAGGAGCTCATTGAAACTTTGGAAGACAACCAGGTGCAGCTGCAGAATTTGATGTCCTCCAGATACATTGCTTTCTTCCTGGAGGAGGTGTCTGCGTGGCAGAGGAAGCTCTCCACCGCCGATTCCGTCATGTCCCTCTGGTTCGAGGTGCAGCGGACGTGGTCTCACCTGGAGAGCATTTTCATAGGCTCAGAAGATATACGGGCACAGCTGCCCCAGGTGTGAAATCCAAAATCCTGTTTCCTGTTTGGAAAGTGTTGAAGAAGACCCTCCATTATTAAACAGGGTTATCTTGAGTGCCAAGTTCCCCCAAGCTGGGCTTTTCTCCTGCTGCTTTGCTTCTCTGGAGGCTCCCGTGGTGCTGTGGTAGTGCCCCAGGATGGTTTTGTGCCACCATCTGTGCTTGAGCCATGCTGAGGGGCTGATGTTCTCCCCTGCACTGCTGCACAGCAAACACAGAGTTCCTGGGGCTGAGCAGGAGGCTGTGGCTTCCTTCAGGGCTGCAGGCAGGTTCCCTCTTCCCTTGGAGGGGAGAGCACTGGGATCGTTACTCAAGCCCTGCAAATCACAGAAACACAGACTATGCTGGGTTGGAAAGTACCCACAAGGATCATCGAGTCCACCCCTCAGCCCTGCACAGGATCATCTCCAAGGGTCACACCCTGTCCCTGAGGGGATCATCCAAATGCTCCCTGGGCTCTGGCAGCCTTGGGGCTGTGACCACTCATCAAACCAGAGCTGGCCCAGGCAGCTCTGGCAGCGTCCCCTGCCTGGCCTTCAGCTCTGGTGCAGGGAGAGGGCAGCTCTTGCCCTGCTCCTGCTTCAGGAAATGGAGCAGATTGGTCACTGGTGAACCCCTCGGGCTACCTTTAGTCCAGCTTTCAGTGTTATTCCAGGCTGGCAGCTGTGCTGAGGAGGAATGTGCCTGTCACTGAGCTGCAGCTGCAGTGTCCCTGTCCCTGTGCAGTGCCACTGGCAGGGGGCTGGCCCCCACACAGGGTATGCACAGCCCAGTGACACCTGGCAGTGCCCTGCCCTGTCCCCATCCCTTCCCTTGGGCACCTTGGGCTGTTCCTCCCTTGCTCTGGTGAGTGGTGGGCACACTTGGCTGCCCGGGCTGAGTGTCCAGGTGCTGCTCCCAGAGCCCTGAGGACTGTCCCATGTGCCAGCACAGTGTGACATCCAACAGCTCTCTGGCGGTGGGTCAGAAACCACGTCATGATTTAATCTGCATCACTGAGAGGGCAGTGTCTGCACCTCAGCACACACCCGGTAGGAGCCACAGACCAGCAGCCACTTCCCTTCCACCACAGAAAGGAGGAAACTCAGCTCCTCTGGCTGGACCTCCTTGGGATGCATCCAGGGCAGGGAAGGCTGTGCTGGCAGGGATGGGGTGCACATCTGGAACTGCCTGGGAGAGCTGGGGGTGTTCAGGCAGAGAAGAGAAGGCTCCAGGGAGGACTTAGAGCCCCTTCTAGTGCCTAAAGGGTCTCCATGAGAGCTGGAGAGGACTCTGAACAAGGGTCTGGACTGACAAACTGATAGAGGGCAGGTTTAGGTCCCTTCCAATCCAAACCATCCTTATTATTCTATGATTCCATGCATGACTTGTGTGCAGGGAGGGGTCACCCCTCTGGCCTTGCTACTGGGGCTGCACACTGGGTAATGTGGCTGGAGCACTTTTTTTCAGTGTCCTGGCTCACTCAGGAGGCCCAGCTTGGGAAGAAAGGAGGAGCAGAAACATTTTGAACATAATTTTACCTACTTTTCACTATTTAACTCCAGAATTTCAGGGTCCTTGTTAGGTGTCAGTGAGCTACTCTGCTGTGGTCTGGGGTTCCATGGCCCTGCTCAAGGCAAGGAAAGGTTCTACCATGCCAGTCACCATTGCCATGTCAGGCTGGGCACTGAGACTCCTGTGCTGTAGCAGAAGTGGACAGGGGAACTCCAATGAGGTCAGTGGCCTTTTCCTCATATGGGAGCATCTCCTGCTGTGGTCAGAGAAAATGGGTATTTCATCTGGACACAGGAGAGGAAGAGTTAGGAGGAGATATTCAAAGGGGAATTCAATCCCATGAAAGTGAGTGGTTCTAGGGACTGGCTTCTACAAGGATCACTTTATCCACAACTCCGTTGGGATACAATGACAAGGCAAGTGCCTGACTGGAGGCTCATCCCATGCACATGGGTGGGATGTCCTTCAGGAATGGTGCAGGGGGCCCCTCTGCACTGGCCTCTGCAGAGTAACTTTGCCCTCATCCCAAAGGCAGCACCCAGGAGGGTTGGATGTTTTACCATTTTAGTGTGTTACTGTGACTGTGTCCTTTGTATCCCTTTGTAGGACTCCAAGCGCTTTGAAGGGATTGATGTGGATTTTAAAGAACTGGCCTATGAAGTTCAAAAAACCCCAAATGTAGTGGAGGCCACCAACAAACCAGGTCTGTCCCAACAACTGGAGGACCTTCAGAGTAGGTAGGTAGAAGGTTAGTCCCAGGATTTTGTCAGAGGAATCAGCTCTAAGAAGTTGGTTGAGCCTCTGCTCCAAGGCTGTTTCCAAGGCTGTGCCTTCTGTGCATTCGCAAATCACAACATTTCTGCTCTTTCTCACATCTTTTTACTTGTGAGCCATCACCCTGCGGCCCCTGAGTGGAGTCTGGCTTTGTGACGGGGCAGACTCTCATCCTGCCTCTTGGTTTGCACAGTCAGGGCCATTCAGCTGGTTTCAGAGCTCATGGCCTTGCTGCCACCCCAAACGCAGTGTCTGAAATGGCTGCACAGCTGTGTGAGCAGGGTGTCTTTAGGGTGGATATTGGGAAGGAATTCTTGGCTGGGAAGGTGGGCAGGCCCTGGCACAGGGTGCCCAGAGAAGCTGTGGCTGCCCCATCCCTGGAAGTGTCCAAGGCCAGGTTGGACGGGGCTTGGAGCAACCTGGGACAGTGGAAGGTGTCCCTGCCTGTGGCAGGGGGTGGAACCAGATGGGATTTAAGGTCCCTTCCAATCCAAACCATTCCATGATTCCATGACATCTGCAGCAGAGCTGAGCCCATGTTCTTTAATTTACAAAATTTCCCCTGTGTGTATGCCCTTTGCACAAGGTGTAACAGCTCCCTGAGAAAGATCTGAGTGTCCTGAGATGGAGGCACTTCTCACCAAGTATCTCAATCCACCTGAAACACACTTCAAAGTTCATATGGAGCTGTTCTGGCAGTAAGAGCTCTCCATTTCAAATAAAGATTTGATTTTATTTTCAGTCGTGTTCGGCCAATATTCCTCACAGAGAATGTTATTTAGGAACTTTGTAAGCTCAGCAGCAGTTTAGCATGTGAACACTGCAAGATTCATTTTAGATCGGAGCAAACAAGTTTCCTTTCATGCTTTGCAAACACAAAAAGCTGAGTTGGTTGGAATCAGACTTTAAAATGTGGCTCATTAGAATAAAAGCTGTTCTGGAAATGTTCATCCCAGTGTGAAACCACCTGTGGCAGTTTAGGACTTGTCTAAAACAGTCGGTCAGACTGCAAACCTTTGCAACCTCTTCTTCCACCCGTGTTTCTGCTTTTTTATGAGGCTGCCCTGACTCCTGGGTGTTTGACCCTTGGTGTAGAGAGTGAGCTGTGAGTTTCTTTAGGCTTTGTTGGTTTATTCAGAAATGTTGGAGGGACCAGCCTGCAGGCTCAGCTCGTGCCTGGCATTTCCCCAGGATGGGGAGGAGCTGCTCAGTAACCCAAAGGGCAGCAAAACCCCCTGTCCTGGGCTCTGTTCTTCTGCTTTGTCTCCCCAGGTTGTCTCTGTGTGAGAAGGCTTTGGCTGAATACCTGGACATGAAGAGGTTGGCCTTTCCCAGATTTTACTTCATTTCTTCTGCAGATTTATTGGATATTCTTTCCAATGGCACCAACCCACATCTGGTAAGCCTTGGGCTGCATCACCTTTGCATTTTCCAGCTGTCAGTAGTGTCACGGTGGAAGATGCTGTCTTGGGACTCTCCTGTAGTGTCCTTTCCGGAGGGCTTCATCTCCCACCCTCACGTGGATAAATAACTCTGTCACATCTGATCTTCCTCTGTCATCTTGGACAGGCAAGTGGCTGTTGTCTGATCCAAGCCTGGTGATACTTGTGGAAGGTTCTGAGAGCTCTGCACTGAGCAGAGCTGTGGTTTTGGTGCCATAAGAACAGTGGATTTGTTTCTGCTGGGACACAGTGAGGTTGGAGGAAACCATCTTTCTTGAGGATCTCGTTCCAAACTTGAGGATCCAAGGTTGCTGACCTTGGATCCCAACCTGGGATGCCACCAAACAGCATCTGCTGTTGGAAGAGCCACAGACTGGTCATTCCAATGTGGAAGTGTTGACCACTGGTGGCTTGGAGAAGTCCCTTTTTTGGGGACAGAATAGGCATTTACTGGTAACTGCTTCTTCCTTCCCTCATGCAAAGACCTTTGGGGTGTCCTGATTGTATGGAGGGAAGAACACAACCTGCAGGAGGTGAGGGAAGAACACAACCTGCAGGAGGTGAGGGAACAACACAACCTGCAGGAGGTGAGGGAACTACACAACCTACAGGAGGTGAGGCAGGTGGTGGTCATGCAGTGACTCAGGGCCAGGCTGAGCCCCTCACCACCATCTGACTGAGGAGCCTCCTCTCCTCCAGGCTGGGCTTCTGAGGTAGTGCCTGAATGCCACATGTGGGGAATCACTCCAAGTCCACCATTCCTCCTGCTGACTCCAGAGGATTGCTGGATCATCCTGGAGAGGAACTGGTAGTAACCTTCCTGTTGCAGGAAAAGGCTTCCCAGTGCCCTTCCCCCTGTTCCCAAGGATCAGATGCCTCTCTGCCCCGTGGGCAGAGCTCAGAGGATTCAGTCCTGCAGGTGTTTTGCCATATGGGACATGGCAGCACTGGGGTTGGTTATGGGTGCTGCTGGAGCTGCTGTCAGGAATCCTTGGCTGTTTGCCTGGCACTGCCATGCCCTGACTGGCCTGCTTTGGGAGGCATCGTTTATCCCAAGGATGGTATTTAAACCAAATCAACATGTTCACGGCAAATGGAGACTGTTGAGTAAGGAGTCAGTTCCTTATTCCACCTCTCAGTAGTGAGCTATGTCTCCTTCTCTAAGTTTTCCTCATTTTCAGCATTCCCATGAGCATGTGAGTGGGGCAGGTTTCGAAATGCTGTTGTTGCCACTAACCTTTAACTCTGCTTGGATCTGTTTGCTGCTGCTGGGTGATTTCAGCCCACAGAGTGTCATAAATACACGGCTGATTGATACTTGAAATGGAGAGAAAGAAAACACAGGAAGCAGTAAAAAGCTACTGCGTTGAAATGCTCTGTGGAGTAAGAAGAAATTCCTGGTGCTTTCTGTTATTCAAAACTATTTGCAGTAAAATCTAAGCAAATGTCAAGTGGGATCATACCTGGATATGCTCTCAGCCTTTCCACTGTAGTTTCAAAGCCTGATAACTCCTAAAGGAGGATTAAGTACACAGTGAGATTTATCCGCTTGAACTGGATCTTGAACTGGGGCAGAGTCAGGTGGATGCCAGGCTCTGGTGGCCGGAGTGCTCCGAGTGCTGGAGCACAAACAGAGCCCTGCAGGCTGGCCAGGGGCTGCAAATGGACCCTGGGCATTGCTGAGCAGAAACTTTGAGACGTAAGACAAGGTTTCCATGGTTTATGTGAGATTTGAAAGGAGATGTGCTTATCTGGGGGGAAGCTGAGGGCCTGTTGCTTCTTGATCCACTCAGCACCTTCCAGGATTTGGCCCATCTTGAACACAGCTAAGAAGATGGATGAGCTGTGTCCACCTGTGGGGCAGCCCATGAGAAGCACTGGAATGCCCTGGGGGTCAGTGAGTGAGAATGGAACACACAGGTCATAGAATTGAAGGGACCTGCAAGGATCATCCAGTCCAGTTTCTGGCCCTGCCCAGGACACCCCAACGATCCCACCTTGTCCCTGAGAGGATCATCCAAACGCTCCTGGAGCTCTGGCAGCCTTGGGGCTGTGCCCACTGCCCTGGGCAGCCTGAGCAGTGCCCACCACCCTCTGGGGGAAGAACCTTCTGCTGAGATCCAACCTGAGCCTGCCCTGACCCAACTCCAGCCATTGCCTGGGTGCTGTCCCTGGTCCCCCCAGAGCAGAGACCAGTGCCTGCCCCTCCTCTGCCCCTCCCCAGGGACTTGGACCTGCACTGAGGTGTCCCCTCAGTCTCCTCTTCTCCAGCTGAACACCCCAAGTGCCCTCAGTGTCCTCACACGCTGCCCCTCCAGGCCCTGACCCATCTCTGGGTCCCTCCTTTGGACACTCTGCAATGGCTCAATCTCTCCCTTCCATTGTGTCCCCCCAAACTGCCCCACTCTTGCAGGTGAGGCCGCCCCAGTGCAGAGCAGAGTGGGACAATCCCCTCCCTCACCCTGATGCCCCCCAGGACAGGGATGTCCCTCCTGGCTCCAGGGCACTGCTGACTCGTGCCCAACTGGCCCCAGACCAGGACCCTCCGACACCACTTTCCAGCCTTTCTTTCCCCACTCATCCCAGACTCTCTGAGAGCAGGAGAACACGGGCTGTTCTCATTTCCCATCCTGCCCGTGGGAGTGTGTCCTCCTCTCTGTCTCCAGTTGTCATGAAGAGAGGCAGCTCCTGAGTGGGACAGCTCTGGGAGCTGCCCTTTCCCATGGGAACAGCCGTCCTGGAGGAGCCTGCCTTTGCTGGCAGCAGGGTGGGACACGCAGGGGTTTAGCTGTGTGTGAAGTAGTGCTCTACCAGGAGCACCAGTGACCTGCTCAGCTGGTATTGGGAGCCTCAGCAGTGGTTCTGGTGTCTCTCCCTTGGCTTTGTGAACTCATCCAGGTGTGAAGAGGACAGGACTGAATCATTCTGTTCCTTTTGGAAAAGTGCTTTTGGTCAAGTGGGGAGTTTTGTATGGCTTGTTGAGCTGTTTATCCTGGGTCTTGGGCAAAAATAGAGATCTGGTTTCTCCATGGAGGAAAACTCAGGAGTGTCCTTCAGCACAAAATTAATTTCTAGGAGGGAAAGAGCAAAAAGGTTCTTAGTGAAGAAAACTCTGCAGTGTGCTGAGAACAGGGTGAGGTGGAGCAATGGATGGAGACCTCAACATTGCATGGAGGGAAATTGGGACTAGAGGATCACGCAATGTTTGAATGGTTTCTGGGTCTTTATCCTGTGTGGGAGGTTTCAGGATTTATTGAGGCATGTCTGTGTCTCAATGAGGCTGAAATAAGTGGAAGTACTGAGGGAGACAGCAAGAGGCTTGTGTTGGCAGCATGCTGGCCATGAGTGAGGAGAGGTGGTGCTGCCGAAGTGTCCAAGCCCTTGCTTTGTGAATGTGACTGTGCCCATCACGTGCAGGGTGATCCCAGTTCTGTTTCTCCTGTCCCTGTCACTTTATTTATACAATTCCTTTTGCAGGTGGAGCGTCATCTTTCCAAACTCTTTGACAGCTTGGCCAAAGTGAAATTCCAGGTGGACTCTGAGCAAAAGGCAACCAAGGTTGGCCTGGGAATGTACAGCAGAGAGGAGGAATATGTCCCCTTCAGTGAACCCTGTGACTGCAGTGGGCAGGTGAGAGGGAAGGCCTTGTGTGTCCACAGTGCCTGTGGGACTCTGTGCTCCCACCCCTTGGGTGGCCATCAGTGGCCAAGATGTTGTGGAGCTTCACTGCTCTTCCTTTATGCATGAGAAGAGCTGAAAGAGGTGGTGTGTCATTGGATCCCTCCTCACACCACAGCCCTGGTCCCACTCTGGATGGGTCCTCACTAAGGGGGGCAGAGGTGACCCAGCCCACAGTGCAAACAAGGGGCTTTTATTCTAATTATTTTAAGACATTTTGAAGCTTCCTCTTGCCCTCTAAAATGGGGAGATTGAAAATAGATTAAGGTATTCCATAGTACCTCTGTGTAGGTACCTTTGGAAAGAGCAGTGTTTTTTTCCCTGTTTTCTAAATCTTCCTGCTTTCATTGGATGAGTTAAAGTACAAAATTTAGGAATCAAACTACTGCTCAGCTTTTCTGTCTCTCTAGCTGCCCTTTTCTCCATGGACTATTACAAGAAGCTAAAGTATGTAATACCAACCCTGAGTTCCCTGGTGATGGAGCCTGGTGTTTAAACTGTCCTCTCGGTGAGGGCTTTGCCTCTGAAACACCAAACTCAGCAGGAATTGTGCTCCCAGGCTCTGCAGCAGCTCTCTCTTGCTGCTGGCAGATTGTGCTCAAGTCCCACGAGTGCCTCTGCCATGGCCTGGGGCTGGAACACGCTGAACTAAATCGCTCCTCGGTGGAGTTCACTTTGGTTCCTCCTATAGCTGGAGTCCCACAGAAACCTGCTGTTTCCCCTCGGTGTCTGGGAAGAGATGCTGATCCTGCAGGACCAGAACTGGCTGAATCCCCCAGTCTGAAGGAGGCTGGGGAGCTGAGCTGAGCTGAGCTGAGCTGAGCTGCTGCTGCTCCCGGTCCCTGTGCCACTCGTGACCGAGGAGGAGCAAACGTGTTCCTGGGATTTGCTCTCTCCTGCAGGTTGAGGTGTGGCTCAATCGCCTGCTGGACACCATGAGGGCCACGGTGAGGGACGAGATGACAGCAGCTGTCACAGCCTACGAGGAGAAGCCCAGGGAGCAGTGGCTCTTTGACTACCCTGCCCAGGTACCTGCCCCAACCGCTGGGAGAGGTGCAGTGTGGCTGCCCTTCCATCCTGCCCTTCCCTGCTTGCACTGGGGACTCTGGCTGTGGTTGGGGACATTTCTGGCCACTGCTGTGCTGTCCAGAAGGGAGGAAGGGTGAGTTGTCCTTTCCCTTGGCAATCTCTTGATGGATTCCCAGGTTGAGCTCCGTGCTCTGACCAGAGCTCCGGGCAGGATGCAGTCCTGGGACTTGGGCAGTGGCTGCTGCATCCTGGGGGTCACCCAGAGAGGTGAGAGGTGCCATGGGAGAACAAAGTAGTGAGGCCTGATGAGAGAGAAGACCCTCAGATGACCCTCAGGCAGCCTCGTGGTCTCCTGGTGGTTGCCCCGTGGTCTTCTTGTGGTCTCCTCGTGGTCCCCTGTGCTGTCAGACACGGGAAAGGGGCTCATTCCTGAGGAGCAGCTGCCAAATGTGTCTGCCACTGACAGGATGTTACATGGATGTCACGGGGCAAGTCCCCACTGTCCTG
This sequence comes from Grallaria varia, assembly GCA_013396735.1. Lineage (NCBI taxonomy): Eukaryota > Metazoa > Chordata > Aves > Passeriformes > Formicariidae > Grallaria > Grallaria varia. Next base: position 128,354 of record VWZG01008755.1, read on the forward strand.
TCTGCTGCGACACTGTATGACAAAATACTTAATTTGATGTCACAGATGTTTCATCCTTGATCTCCCTATGGATCAGGCACTCAAATGTGAGGAAGGTCTGGTGTTTCCCTGATACTGAGCCAGCCTGTTTTTCCAGGTGGCTCTTTCCTGCACCCAGATCTGGTGGACAACTGAGGTGGGGATTGCCTTTGCCAGGATGAAGGAAGGCTACGAGAAGGCCATGAGGGAGTACCACAAGAAGCAGGTGGCCCAGCTGAACACCCTGGTGACCATGCTGCTCGGGCAGCTCTCCAAGGGCGACAGGCAGAAGATCATGACCATATGCACCATCGACGTGCATGCTCGGGACGTGGTGGCAAAGATGATTGCACAGAAGGTTGGTGTTCACAGCTCAATGTGGTCCCATGCTGGGCATTGGAGTGGGGGTTATGGAGTGATAGAGCAGGCACAGATGCTCAGATCACTGCCTGACTCAGAGGGAGACATGTGTTGATAAGAAAAAGCATTTGGGGTCTTCTTTTTGTAGCTCCATTGCTCTGGTATGGGGCCATGGGGACCTCTTTGGGACTTCGTGGTCTGTCACCTCTCCCCCACAGCTGCCCTGTCATCACAGAATCATGGAATGGTTTGGGTTGGAAAGGATCTTAAAGCTCTTCTCATTCCAACCTCCTGCCATGGGCAGGGACACCTTCCACCGGCCCAGGTTGCTCCAAGCCCAGTCCAACCCAGCCTTGAACAATTCCAGGGATGGGGCAGCCACAGTTTCTGTGGGCAGCCTGTGCCAGGGCCTGCCCACCCTCACAGCCAAGAATTTATTCCCAATATCCCACCTAACCAGCCCACTGTCAGTTTGAAGCCATTCCCTCTTGTCCTGTCACTCTGTGCCCCTGTCCAAAGTCTCTCTCCATCTCTCCTTGGAGCCCCTTCAGGCAGAGAAAGGACACAATAATGTCTCCGTAGAGCCTTCTCTTCTCCAGGCTGAGCAATCCCAGTTCTCTCAACCTTTCCTCATAGCAGAGATTCTCCATCCATCTAATCACAATGCCTTTGACACTGTTTCATGTCCAGCCCTGCAGGTGGGTGGGAAGCTGCCCTGGTTGTGCTGGGTTGTGGCTGTACCCTCCTTTGTGTCCTCTCCGAGGCAGTTTCAAGGCACAGCTGGGCTTGGTGGTGCCTTGGCCCAGTTTGGGGTGAAGCTGTGAGTCCACCTACAGGGCTGCCTGCTGGCTGTGCAGAGCCCTGGCCATGGCTCCCTGTCCCCCTGTCCCCTGGTGCTGTCTCAGGCCCCTTCCCTGCCTAAGCAACCTCTGCCCCTTTGCTCACTCTGCATTGCAAAAGCCTCTTCATGCCTTGCTGCTTCTTAAATCTCCTCTTCAGGAGTCTTTGCGCTCCTCTTTCTCTTGGATAGTCATTTTTTCCTCTCCCACGGTTGTGGTTGCTGATTTGGTCCTACCCTCTGCTGATGGGAGGCAGGGAGGTGACATCCCTCACCCCTGCCTTTGCAGTGGCCAGTGGATGCCCAGTGGCAGGTCCCTGGCAGTGGCTGAGCTGGGTGTGGCCCTGCTGTGGCTCCTTGCAGGTGGACAATGCCCAGGCGTTCGTTTGGCTGTCGCAGCTGCGGCACCGGTGGTCGGACGAGGAGCGGCACTGCTTTGCCAACATCTGCGATGCCCAGTTCCTGTACTCCTATGAGTACCTTGGCAACACCCCTCGGCTCGTGATCACCCCACTGACCGACCGGTGAGTCCCTGGGAAACACCAGCACAGCCACGTGGCTGGAGGACGGGCTGCCAGCCAAAGAGGGATGGAGCTGGGACACCCACAGCCCTCTGGCTCTCCCTCTGTGTCCCAGCAATCCAGTGGCAGAGATCCAGCTCCCACCCGTTGTTACAGAATCACAGACTCACAGAATCACCTGGGTTGGAAAAGACCTCTGAGATCATCGAGTCCAACCTTTGACCCAACACTGCCTGGTCAACCGGACCAGGGCGCTGAGTGCAACGTCCAACCTTTTCTTAAACACCTCCAGGGATGGTGACTCCACCGCCTCCCTGGGCAGCCCATTCCAGTGCCCAATCACTCTTCCTATGAAGAACTTCTTCCCAATGTCCAACTTAAACCTCCCTTGGTGCTGTTTAAGGCTGTGTCCCCTTGTCCTACTGATGATTGCCTGGGAGAAGAGACTGATCCCACCCCAGTTACACCCTCCTGTCAGGGAGTTGTAGAGAGTGATGAGGTCACCTCTGAGCCTCCTCCTCTCCAGGCTGAACAACCCCAGGTCCCTCAGCCACTCTTCATAGGACTCCAGACCCTTCACCAGCCTCATTGCCCTTCTTTGGACCCCTGGTTTGGGATTTTATGGTGTTGCCCCCTGGGATATCTGTGCCTCAGAACCCAGGACAGGATTCAGCTCCCAGATGCTCACTGATGGCTCACTGTCTGCCTGGGCAAGGTGTCCATATCCCACAATGCTGGTGAGTCCAGAAGCTTTCATCTTGTCCTGAAGGAGACATCTGCCACTTGGTTCACCTCTCTCAGTTGGCACACCTGGAGTGATTTGACGTGCTCTGAGTTGTCTCACCTGGCTTTCAGCTGCCAATCCGGACATGTGCAAGTCTCCTGTGGATCCCCTGTCATATCTTTCCATCTGTGATGTTTCAGTAGCCATCTCAGGTGTCTCCAGTCACCTGTGTTAGCCAGCTAAGCCAAGCCCCTGTGCACTATCAGGTTTTGTTGGCCATGGTGACTACAGTTCTGTGGCTTGTGCAGGGGGTACAGACACCCACATGTGGGCACCTCCATGGGGTCCATCATCAGTCTGATGGAGAGGCTTTGGGGCCTGATGCAGCCTTGGGTGGGATCATTTGTAGGCCATCAGAGCAGGCATATAACTCTGATGGGGAGTGGGAGCCTTTGGGCTGAAGAGCACTGGAGAGAAAGAAGAGGGACTTTCAGGAAAGCTGATCTTTCCTTGTACTGTCTGGGACATGTCCAATGTCAATAAGTGGTGTGAGGGTCCAAAGAGGTGAAGTTGGGAAGATCCCAGTGCAAGGCAAGTATTTCTTGGATTTGAGGAGCAGTTGTGAGAACTTGGGTTGCTTAGCCTGAAGGAAAGGAGGCTCAGGAGGGATCTTCTCACTCTCTACAACTGCCTGAAAGAAGGTTGTAGTGTGGTGGGAGTTGATCTCTTCTTCCAGGTAAGAAGTGACAGGATGAAAGGAAGTGGCATCAAGTTGCATTGGGGAAGGTTTAGATTGGATGTTAGGAAAAAATTCTCCACTGAAAGGGCTGTCAAGCCCTGGAACAGGTGGAATCACCATCCATGGAAGTGTTCAAAAGACTTGTGGATGTGGCACTTGCGGACATAGTTTAGTGCTGAACAGTGGTGACGATGGGTTGCTGGTTGGACTTGGTGATCTCAAAGGGCTTTTCCAACCTTAGCAATTCCATGATTCTATGGAGAAATCATGGCAGAGCAGAGGTGGTTGTTAATGGACTTTCAACTTGGACATTGGCCCTGCTCATGTAGACCTTTCCCAGGAAGAGCCCAGTGCTCTCCAGAGTGTCCCCGCAGCCCAGCAGTGACCTGCAGGACCCAGGCTCAGCCTCTTTCCCCTTTTCCTTCCTCCTTTGCTGTGGAAGGTGTTACATCACCCTGACCCAGTCGCTGCACCTGACCATGAGCGGAGCGCCCGCGGGCCCTGCGGGCACCGGCAAGACGGAGACTACGAAGGATTTGGGACGAGCCCTGGGCATCATGGTGTACGTGTTCAACTGCTCCGAGCAGATGGACTACAAGGTACTGCTGCCCCTCGGCCACGGGGCTGGTGTGACAGAATTCCAGAATCCCAGAATATGCTGAGCTGGAAGGGACCCCCAAGGATCATCCAGTCCAACCCTCAGCCCTGCACAGGCCCAGCCCCAAGAGTCACCCCCTGTGCCCCAGAGGGTCATCCAAACCCTCCTGGAGCTCTGGCAGCCTTGGGGCTGTGCCCACTGCCCTGGGCAGCCTGGGCAGTGCCCACCACCCTCTGGGGGAAGAACCTTCTGCTGAGATCCAACCTGAGCCTGCCCTGACCCAACTCCAGCCATTGCCTGGGTGCTGTCCCTGGTCCCCCCAGAGCAGAGATCAGTGCCTGCCCCTCCTCTGCCCCTCCCCAGGGACTTGGACCTGCCCTGAGGTATCCCCTCAGTCTCCTCTTCTCCAGCTGAATATGTGGGTCTGGAGGTGCTTTGGGCCTGATGAAACCTGAAGGATGAGGGTAATCCAACTGAGTTTGCTTTAATCCATCCTCTCCTCAAATCCCTGCTATGTTCCTTTCTGTTGAATACCATTTTCTCCTCCTCTCTCTTCTTCTCTAAGACTTACACAAGGTTCTTCAGGAGGCAGAATCCCAAGCTGTGCTCTCTGCCCTATTCCACCTTTCCCTTCCCTTCTATGGGTAAATTCCATGTGAAATGCTTCAAAAATTTTGACCTGTTCAGTTGAGGCCAAAGTTGTGCTGATCCTGTGACCCTGGCTGTCTCCTCTGGGCACACTCCCAGGCTGGCACAGGGAGGGATCTCTGCTGGTTTTCTCAGGATCCTCTCCTGGGATAAGGTCAAAGTGTGCTGAACCCAGAGCTGGGTTCGTGGGGCTGAGCCCTGTGCTCTGCCACGGTGCAGTGGCTTTGTGGCCGTGGATCACTTGGTCCAGCTTAGGTCTCTCATGGAAAGGGGGCCATCAGTAACTCAGCCCAGGCGACCTTTAAATGGAACCAGAGCACAGAGATGTCAGAGAGTGCAATTAGCAAATCAAGTGGCAAACTGTGCAGAGCTATAAATATTATATTTGAGGTTTGCCTGCTGCTCCCATGCACTTTCCTAAATACCCACAATAGGCTGTAAATTGCTATAAATAAACAGGCTGGGAAATAAAATCCATTTTTTGCTGGAGTTCCGTTTTGTTCCATTTGTAATTTCACTCTTGTAATTTTATTTTTTTTCCCTTTTCAGTCTTGTGGGAATATTTACAAAGGCCTTTCCCAGACGGGAGCCTGGGGCTGTTTTGATGAATTTAACAGGATCTCAGTCGAGGTCCTTTCTGTGATTGCTGTACAGGTAAGTGGAGAAAAGCTTGTGAATAAATACAAATGAGGCAGAGCCCATCTGCAGCCTTTGGATGAGGGTAACTATGGGAAAGTGCCTGATGCCAGTCTCAGTTTGTGTGTGGGCAGGTGAGGGATATATCCCAAGACTGATGACATGAATATCGCAGCATGGACGAAATGCAGCAGTGATGTGCTGCAAGCACTTTTGCCATTTCTTTCCCCCCACATTACATTTGTGTGGAGTCAGTTCTTTACAGCTTCTTTGCCCAGATCAGCACCCCCTGTGGCTCTGTACCTGCTCTCTCTGAGCAAGGCACTGTGGCAATAACGTGCTGTGGGATAATCTCAGTGTATCAGTGCAGGGAGAAGAGCTGCCCTGGCTCGTGGCTGCTCCAAATGCCATTTGGAGAATCATTTTCATGGAGGATAGGGCAGTGTTTGGGGCAGATCCATGGGCTGCTGGACTTTTGGGGGTTATTTATTGCCTCCAGTCATCCACATGTTGTAGGTCCTGTTCAACTAACAGGAATACATTCAGGAGTCATTTTCTTAATGCTTATTTGTCCCTAAAGCTGTGGTATCTTCTCCCTTCCTTCCCCTTCCTTCCCTTCCCTTTCCCTTCCCCCTTTTCCCTTTCCCTTCCCCCTTTTCCCTTTCCCTTCCCCCTTTTCCCTTTCCCTT
>VWZG01008755.1:134231-165924 GCA_013396735.1 Grallaria varia
CCCTTTCCCTTTCCCTTTCCCTCCCTCCATTCATCTTTCCCTGCATCTTTCTTTTCTTCCTCCCTTTCTTCCTTTTCTTTCTCTTCATCCTTCTTTTCTTCCTCCTTTCATTCTTTCCTCCCACCCTTCTCTTTTCACTGGGCCATGTCTTCAGTTCCAGTGTCAGTGATGAGAGCTCTGAGATGACTTTGGAGGGCATTCCCAGCTGAGTGGCACAATTCCTATGAGGAATGTGTGTGTCCTGTTGTTCCTGAGAGCCAGTCAGGCAGGTGACACCTGGGAACTGGGACCTGCAGCACTTGCTGAGGTGCTGGCTGGGATACCCTGAGAGTGGGGATCAAGGCTGGGAGGGAGCTCTTGGAGCTGTGCCTGGCTATGCCGAGGTGTTTTCCCTGTGGAATGATTTCTCATCTGCCCTGGAGTTTAACCAGTCAGTGGGTTGTGTTGGTTCTCCATGTGAAGGAGCAGGAGCCCTTGGAGAAGGGCTGGGAAGGATCCTGCTCACATCATGAGTCCTGTTCCCCTGTGCAATCCATCACTTCACCTCCTCCTTCCCTTCCTCTTGCTGGCCCACAAGGAAATCTGGGAATGTTTTACGGAGACGAAAGGACTGTGGGAGGAGAATCCCCTTTCCAGGGGATAGGGTGGGAGCACCAAGGAAATCACTGCAGGTGTGAGTCGCTCCCAGCAGGGGCTGAAGTCTGGGCAGCCCAGGGATGACCACAGGGCAGCAGGGTGAGAGCAAGCCCTGCTGCAGCTTCTGGCCCAGGCTTTGGAGGAGAGCTGTGTCTGGGTATTGTGCAGATCCCAAATCTCACAGGAATCCTCTGGAAATGCCAGTTAAATCAGCTGCCAGAGGAGTTGGAATGGCAGCTGGGTGCGCAGCTGGGTGCTCAGCTGCACTGTGCCAACCCAGACAGCTCCCACATGGGCAGAACTGAAGGGTTTGAGTCTTGGGGGACTTCAATGATTAAAATTGAGGTGCCAAAGTATCCAAACTTTTCTGGACCCAAATGTCAGCTGAGTGCAAATTTTGAGTTATGAATTCTTGCTGGGCCTGCTCTGGGGCTTGGCATTGCAGGGAGAAAGATCTAGAGCCCAGAAGTTTTTATGCTTCTGTAAATGTTTTGGTCAAGGGAGTTGTTCTGAACCCCTTCATGAACTCCTCACTCCTCTCATCTCTTTCTCTCATCATTGTGACATCCCAAAGAGGTCCCAGGTGGGTACAGGAGTTTGTGTGTTGTTCCCTCTCCATTTACCTTCCATCAGATTCTAGTTTAAAATTGTCATTGAAAAGCGTCTTTGAGGATCTTAAAATAAAAAGGGAAGCTGAACAAAAGAAGCCCAGGTATGACTCAACTGCTAATGATCCCCTTGCTCCTGGCTGGAGGGTGGTGTCGGAGGCACGGCTGTCACTCCATCATCGCCTCTCCTGGCTGCTGTTAGGAGGGTAACCATGGCAATGGTTAATTGGCTGTCTTAGTCATGCAGCCACTGTCCATGTGGGGCCTCACAGAGAAACACCAGTAATTGCTTAGCTTTGAGATGGCAGAGGGCGGTCAGAGCAGCGAATAGAGAGAGTAGAGGGAAGTTTGCAGGGAGATGCTTTGGCTGTGATGGACTCACTCCCTTTGGAAAGTGGGGAATGAGATGATCTGGCTGTGATGGACTCACTCCCTTTGGAAAGTGGGGAATGAGGTGATTTGGCTGTGATGGACTCATTCCCTTTGGAAAGTGGGGAATGAGATGATCTGGCTGTGATGGACTCACTCCCTTTGGAAAGTGGGGAATGAGGTGATTTGGCTGTAATGGACTCGCTCCTGTTGAAATGGAAGGTGAGGAATGAGATGGGCTGGCTGCAGTGAATTGGCTCCCTTGGAAAGTGGGGAATGAGAAGAACAAAGCTGCCATCAGGGGAATAGAGAAGACCAACCACAATTAGTGAGTGAAGGTGGCTGGGGAGGTCTTCCAGGTTCTGCCTCGTGAGGTTGATTTTAAATTAAGCATCTGATGTCCCAAAACCTTTAAAAGCAGTATCAAGTGATCTGTTTGCAATTGAGCTGAGGCCAAGTTTGGTGGGAAATGCAGCTCCTTTTCTGGGCCAGCTGAAGGAACAGAGCAGGCACAGGAGGGTTTGGGCTCTCATGAAGGGCAGTGTGGGCAGGGGTGAAGGTGGGTGGGGGAATCAGGGACCTGTGTGACTCTTGGGATGGCATTTGGAGTTGGCTGTGCTGTGGGTGCCTGCACAGCCCTGCATCTGCTCTCCAGCTTGGGCCTCCTGCTATGCTGGGAAGGTGGAAGTGCTGGTGGAAGTGCCTTTGGTGGAGTTTTTGCTGGGAGATGTGCTGATGGAGATGATGGGGATGGGAGACTGATGTTGCCACACAAATTTGCTCCAAGCAGTGTATAACTCCTTATTTGATCAGTAAAAAATCAAACCAGAGCAGTGATAATCCCCAGTCATCATGGGCCAAGTGTAAGGACAACATTTCTGTGGTCTGGGGTATTTTCTGAACTGAACAGCAGCACTAAGCACCGTCTGGGTTCCCAGGTGAAGAGTGTGCAGGATGCAATACGGGAGAAGAAGAAGTCCTTCAATTTTCTTGGAGAAGACATTAACTTGGTCCCCTCAGTAGGCATTTTCATCACCATGAACCCTGGGTATGCTGGACGAACCGAGCTACCTGAGAATTTAAAAGCTCTCTTCAGGTGAGTCGAGGTCAAGTTTGTGACCTGTGTTATAAGACTGGCAGAAATTGTCTTTTGGAACATCCAGGTTTGGCTTTGTTTTCTTGGCACATTCACTTGCACTGGGGATTCGCAGCACCAAGCCTGGGTCTAGGAGTACACAGGGAAGGCAAAGGAGCTCTGGCCCTGGGAAAGGCAGTGTGTGACCTGCCTTCCTGGGGAACACCTGGAATATAAAGCTCCAAACTCACTACCCTGAAGATCTGGAGTCAATACTTGCTCTGCAGTCTCTTCTTGCCTGTCTCCTCAGGCCCTGTGCGATGGTTGTGCCAGACTTTGAGCTGATCTGTGAAATTATGTTGGTGGCCGAGGGGTTCATCGAGGCTCGGGCGCTGGCCAGGAAGTTCATCACTCTGTACCAACTCTGCAAAGAGCTCCTGTCCAAGCAGGTAAGCCCTCTGCTGTGCCTGGGCCTGTGGGTTCCCCAGATGAGGGATGTGCCACTCAGCCACCCACCTCCATGGCTAAGGCTTCACAGCTTTTATTTGCTCACTGCATTCGTGGCAGCTGCTGGGAGATGGGAAGGTTTGGGATCATCAGGCCAATGAGATTTTCCAGCTGCCTTCCTGGAGGATCTGCAGGGACAAAAGCACTAGACCAACTGTATTAGTGGGAGAGACTTCTCGAAGGGCCCAAATGTCACCATGGTTGGGGTGATATTCAGTGACCCTTGGCTTTCTAGGCTCTGTGTTCATGTTGACTCTCCTGCTGCAAGGGGTTTATGATGATTGTCCCTCTCCGAGTCCAGTCTTACACTTCCCTGTCCTGTCAGGCATTGGCCACGCAGGGTCACTTCCAGTGCAAAACTCCAGTTAACTGGATTTTAACTTGTCGTTATCTGCATAGATCAAAGCTGGGCCCAGTGAGGAGTTGAATCAGGACTCCAGATGGAAAACCTGATCTTGGCTGTGCCAACATGAGCTTGAGTGGGGGATGCCTTTGTGCTGTGCCCTGGAGGCCTTGGTGGAAGCCTTGGCCTCCCCCACAAAGCTTTCAGCTGTTGGTTTGGTCTTTGCAGGGTCTTAACAGAGCAGAAATGTAAAGACTTGTTTGTTGGCCTGAATTCCTCGGTTTCTTTGGGATTCCTTTTGAGCAGTGTCCTTACTGGACCCCAGAACCAAACGTGCTTGTGATGGGCAGGATAGAGAAACTTGGGTGTCTGGGGCCTCAGAATGGACTAACAAGCCTTTCAGCACAGTAGTTCCTGCAGATCCAGGGCTCTGGTTGGCCTTGCTTAAGCAGCAGAAGGGCCAAGCAAACTGCTTTGTGATTTAGAGAATAAAAATTGCTTAGGTGTCTGGATTGCAAATCCTACTGCTGATTTAGTGCCAGCTCTGAGCCCACATCATGGCATGAACAGCTGAATTATTTGACTCTTTAATACCGTCCTGGATGGGAATCTCACCTACTGAAACGGAAATCGGGTAACTCAGGCTGGTGGAGGTCTCTGGCCACAACACAGATAACCCTGGGATCAGCTCAGATGAGCAGAGCCTGGTGCTAAGAATACCAATGTTGTGGGTTAAATCCCTTGAGGGGCCATTCACTGAAGAGCTGGACTTGAAGATCCTTGTGGTTCCCTTCCAGCTCAGAGTATTCTGTGACTCTGTGTTTGACTTTCAGTATTCCCTTTGCTTGCTGGTCAGGCAGTTGGGAGCTGCTGGTTCTTACCCCTGCATGGTGATACTGTCTGGGCATAAACTCATCCCTCGTTTTCCATTTTTATCTCTTGCTTGCCCCACGCAGGATCACTACGACTGGGGGCTGCGTGCCATCAAGTCGGTCCTGGTTGTGGCCGGCTCCCTGAAACGCGCCGACCCGGCGCGCCCCGAGGAGCAGGTGCTGATGCGCTCCCTTCGCGACTTCAACGTCCCCAAGGTCGTGACGGATGATGTGCCCGTGTTTATGGGGCTGATTGGGGATCTCTTCCCTGCGCTGGATGTGCCTCGGAAGCGTGACCTGAATTTCGAGGCGTTTGTGAGACAGGCTGTGCTGGAGCTCCGGCTGCAGCCTGAGGACAACTTTGTGCTCAAAGTAAGTCCATGTGATCTTCTGCTCTACCTAAACCATAACCAAATCAGTTGGGTTTTCTCAACCCTCTTTGCTTCTACAAAGAGAGCTCTGCACAATCCCAGAATCCCAGAATGGTTTGGGTCAGAAGGGACCTTAAAGCTCATCCAGTTCCACCCTTTGCCACAGCAGGGACACCTTCCACTAGCCCAGGTTGCTCCAAGCCCCGTCCAACAGTTCCAGGGATGGGGCAGACACAATATTGCCCTTACAGACAAAGCCAGATGGGGGACAGAGTCAGCGGTGCTGAGTCTGATGCAGCTGCCCCTAAAGCCTTGTCCCTGAGTTTGCAAAGTTGCTGACTCTTGTGGGCTCATACACGGGTGGCCCCTGGAGAGCAGAGCCCCCTTGGCTGATGGCTATCAGGTGAGAATAGTGCTGGAGGTTTGTTTGCCCCCTGAGGATTTCACCCATGGTTAGAGTGGCCAGAACAAAACAAACTCAGTGTCAAGTCCGTTTGTGTGTCTGGGTCACAGCTTTCTAAAGGATAGGCCCAATGAGAGCAAATTCCATAGAATCACAGAACCAGAGAGTGCTTTGGGTTGGAAGGGACCTTCAAGGACATCTCATCCCAACCCCCTGCCATGGACAGGGACACCTTCCACTAGACCAGGTTTCATAGATCTGAACTTCACTTTGGCATCTTTGTGCAAGCTGTGGGTGTGTTTTGCCAGGTGGTGCAGCTGGAGGAGCTGCTGGCGGTCCGGCACTCCGTGTTCGTGGTGGGCAACGCGGGCACAGGCAAGTCACAGGTGATGAGGTCCCTGCACAAGACCCACCAGATAATGAAGCGCCGTCCTGTCTGGACAGACCTCAACCCCAAGGCAGTCACCAACGACGAGCTTTTTGGCATCATTAACCCAGCTACAAGAGAGTGGAAAGATGGTGAGTGTCTTTTCGTGTCTGAATCTGGGGATAAAAAGGAGGTTTTTATGGACCCCCTGAAAGGCAACAGGATGGCCAGTTCTCTGTACCCAGGTCTGACAGCCCAGGGGCCCGTGTGCTGCTCCAGCTGCATCAGGGGTTTCTGTCGTGTAGGGTGTTCTGATTTTTGGTCATCAAAGGGGAATTGATCCTTTTGCCATGAGGATAATTATCCTGTTCATTAATGCCAACACTTCCCAGTTCCTAACTGGAACCAGCTGGTTTTTGAGGCTGGGCTGGTGATGGAAAAGAGTTCCATCCTGCCTGTGGGGTGCACTGGGGCCCCCCAAAATGTGCCATCCTCGGGTTTCCATAGCTGACAGCACTCTCACAGCAACCTTTGAGTGGTGTTTTTCCACTGTCACTGTCTGATCTCCAGCACACGGCGTTTGCCAGGCTGTTGATCCTGATTGCTCCTGAGGAGGATAAGTTGAGCATTTAAAACCTGCTGAAAGATTACAGAGATCTGGAGTGAAAACATTGGGTGGTGACTAATCTGGAAAGGCAGCTTTGATTTCCGTGTGTGCCTGGTTTGGGAGGGGTGTGGGAGATGTGGGAGGACGTCACCATAAATCATCCTCAGCCAGAGCTCTGCCAGGAGATGAGCTGCCACCACGTCCCTTGTCCCCTCCTGCCCCTCTCTGGGCTCCAGTGCCAGGGTTAATGTCTTTTTAATTGTAATTGGGGACCCTAAATCAAAGTGACAAGGGGAAGTGTGGGAAACAGAACCCTGCAGAGGGGCTGCAGTGGGACCTGTGGATCAGGGACTGTGGGTGGCACTGGACAGCAGGAGGGACATTGTTGGGTGACTGCCCAGTGGTCTTAATTCTCTAAGAGAACTTACAGGACTCCCTCCTGAGGGCTCAAGGCAGATTCTGTCTGCATTAACCATTCCTGGAAATTTTGTTTCTTGATGTCAAAGACCAGCCAGGCCATTTTCACCACAGCCTGATGAGAGGGCGTGTTCCCTTACAGATCCTCCTCCCTTGTTCATCCTGTCACTTCTTTCATTGCCAGCAGTTGAAAAGTTTGTGCATGTTAGGTGGGAAAAGGTCCCAAAAGGGAATCCTAAAAGTGTTTTTTTGTAGAACCAAACTCTTTGTTTAAATCCTAAGACTGCTCTGTGTGGATACACAAGGCTGGAAGAGGGGCACTTCCCTCCCCACTGTGGCTGTGGTGTGCACAGGGAAGCACTGATGCTCTGAGACAGGAGCTATTGCTGGCACTAATGGTGGTGGTGTTTGCCAAGGCACGTGTCCAGCGTGAGGAATGGAGTCAAGGCAGAGCCAGGGCAGTGTTATTTTTTGACCTGCTCTCAGAATCTGGTACCTGTCTCAGGTGAGCTGTCCTGCATTTGTTATACACGAGCTTTGTCTTCAGTCGTACAACACCACCGGCCATTCCTGACCTGGATCACAAGGGAATAGCTTGACCTGGAGGAAAAAAAAAAAGAGTGCTTGTCACAATTCACCATGAGAGAGGCTGCTTTTAATGTTTGCCTGTTGTTCCTTTGTGCAGACCAGCCTTTCCCCAGGTATGTCCTCATGTGGAGGACAGCGCCGGTTCTGCGGAGCTCTCATTTGCCCTGCAGTACTGCTGCTCTATTCCCAGCTTCTTGCTCTTCTTAACATTCATTATTTACTCCCCTGGAGATGCTGTATCCTCTCTGTCTCCTTGATTTTACTGACATTTTGTTCTGTCACTCAATGTCAGTCTGTGCTTGTTCTCCCCTCAGTCTCACTGAAGCCATGACCCAGCATTTTATGCATCTTGATTTCCCTGATATACTTCAAACCACAATAAAGAAAACATTTATAAGATTTTCCAAGGCATATTCAGATGGTTTCCTCTGCATTCTATAATCCATGCCTTCTCTTGTCTCTGAATATGTGCATTTCATTTTTCTTATCCCCTATGATTTGCAGTGGGAATGAAGCCTGGCTAGGTCTGCAGTCATTTTCAGTGATAATAACCGATAATGGCTTTTTTCTTCAAAGCAGATATCATGATACAGGATTATTTATGTACAGATGCAAAGAGTTATGAAAGCTTAAGAGGAAAGCATAATTTTTAGTAGGTTGCTAGAAAAAATTGTTCAAGCAGGTGACAACTTCATCAACATATTCCTGTCACCCTCACAGGACTGTTTTCATCAATTATGAGAGAGCTGGCCAACATCACACATGACGGTCCCAAGTGGATGGTACTAGATGGGGATATTGATCCAATGTGGATTGAATCTCTTAATACTGTGATGGATGATAACAAGGTAATGCATGTAAGGTAAAGCAGCAGGTATTCCTTGTTGGGTGTGATTCAGCCCAGGAGAAATGCAGATGCTGAAGTAACACCTCCTGGAATAATGCAATTGTGTTCCTTCAGATGCACCAAACAATATTGCATAAAGGAAATGGTGCATGAGGGAAATGGCTCAGAGCTTGTTTTCATTGGAATTTCCCTTTTCTGGAGGCTTGGGCTTGTGAGCAATCACAAATGCCCTGATCATAACTTCAGGGCCTTTAGAAGTAGAATAGGGACACAATTCTACACTTTTTCCCCACTCTGAGAAAGTGCTGTGGATTCTGGGTTGTGGGAGAAGGGTCATTCCCCTCCCTGTTAGAAATCGTGTCATAGACTCACAGAATGGTCTGAGCTGGAAGGGACCTCAAACCTCATCCAGTGCCACCCCCTGCCATGGGCAGGGACACCTGCCTCTGTCCCAGGTTGCTCCAAGCCCCGTCCAGCCTGGCCTTGGACACTTCCAGGGACGGGACAGCCACAGCTTCTCTGGGCACCCTGTGCCAGGGCCTGTCCATCCTCACAACCAAGGATTTCTTCCCAATATCCCACCTAATCCTGCCCTCTGGCAGTGGGAAGCCATTCCCCCTTGTCCTGTTCCCCCAGGCCTCTGTCCAAAGTCTCTCTCCAATTTTTTTGGAGCCCTTTAGGCACTGGAAGTGTCTCCAAGTTCTTCCTGGAGCCTTCCCTTCTCCAGGCTGAACAATCCCAGCTGTCCCAGCCTTCCCTCCCAGCAGAGCTGCTCCATCCCCTGCCCATCCTGGTGCCTCCTCTGGTCTCTCTCCAGCAGCTCCATGTCCTTGCTGTGTCCCCTCCCTGCTAGAAATCATGTCATAGACTCACAGAATGGTCTGAGCTGGAAGGGACCTCAAAGCTCATCCAGTGCCACCTGGCACTCCAGGGCTGGAGCAGCTCTGCAGGTGGGGGCTCACCTGAGCTGGGGGCAGAGGGGCAGGGTCTGGAGCCAGCGCTGGGGTCGCAGCCCTTTGCCAAACAGCTTCTGTGCCTCGGGGAGCTGGGTTGAGTGCTGGATGCTCTTCATTCCTGTTCCTGGGGGAGCTTCAGTCTCTCTGTGTGTCTGTCCGTGTGCCACACGCAGGTGCTGACCCTGGCCAGCAACGAGAGGATCCCTCTGAAGCCAACGATGAGGCTGCTCTTTGAGATCAGCCACCTGCGCTCAGCCACCCCGGCCACCGTGTCCCGGGCCGGTGAGTGCCAGCGTGGCTCCAGTGCTGCTCCTCAGTCTGGTGTTGGCCAACTTGGCCCCTCCTGAGAGCTCCCAGCCTGGCAGCACAGCTGCCCTTGGTGTGCAGGCTCCTGCAGCACATGGACAGACTGGGCATCCTGACCCCGGCTCCGTGTGGGGAGCTGTCATCCTCCTGGGAATGTACCCAGCAGGGTGTTCTGACCGGTGATGTGTGGTCGTGGCTCCAGCACTGCTGAGAGAATGCTCCTGTATGGACTTGATGAGGAGAGGGACAGTCTCTATCCCCAAATGCTCCTGATCTTTGGAGAAGTACATGGGAGAAGGGAATGGAAGTGTCCCCTGGTGTCTGGGGCCCAGAGCAATAACAAGACTCAGACAAGACCATGTTCATGGGGAAGGGGCATGAAAAGTGTCCTGATTTCCTGAGTTACATCTTTTCACTGTTAATGTTCCTACTCTACAGTGGGGCAGGAGGAGGGGGCAGGCAATGGGGCATCAGGGCTTTTTGATGGGGTATTAGTTGTGTGAAAGTAGCTGATAAATTCTGGTGGGAAATTTTGGTCTCTGCTGTGTTCTTCCTGTGTGTTCTCTCTTGCCCTGGGCCTGAAGGGATCCTGTACATCAACCCGTCGGATCTGGGCTGGAGTGCCCCGGTGAGCAGCTGGATTGACCAGCGAGAGATCCAGTCGGAAAGAGCCAACCTGACCATCCTGTTCGAGAAGTACCTGCCAGTTTGCCTGGACACCCTCAGGACAAGGTACTGCCTAAAGGGTTATTGAGTCTCTGCTGGCCAGGGCAGGGGCTCACTCAGCCCTTTCCAGAGCAGCTGTGCTGGGGTTGTGCCCCATGTGACGTGTGCCCAGTGTCCTCTTTGTCCCCAGGAGCCCTGAGTGTCACTGGCTTCAGCTCAGAGGAACGGCGGGGTGAGGGTGGGAGCTGGAACTCCTACCCATCCTTGGCTGGTCACATCTGGTTCTCACAGGATATTGGTCTTTTTGTTCCTGTACTTGTATCCATTCTGTATCTCTTGGAAGATAAATCCAGGAGATCCTGAAGAGAAAGTCTTTTCTGTGTCCTGATGTGTCAGGCCAGACCTGAGTTTACTCCATGAATTATTTTTCAGTAGAGCAGATTGCAGACCACTGGTGAAGGAAAGTTTTCTGCATTCAGTGTGGAAGGTGGAGAGAACAGATCCCCTTTTATCCTGTCCTCACTCTTTTTCCTGCCCCTTGGTGGTGAGAAGGAAGTTGATGTCCATGGGAGAGGGTGGGATTGTTCCAGAGCCAATTCTTTCCTGAATTTCTTTCCTGATGCATTTAAACACAATTAAGTCACTCTGTGTGGGCATCCAGCTGGGCATGTTTTCTGGCTGGACACCAGACCAATGAACGTGAATATCTTGGATATTTGGAAGGGTTCTGGTGCTCCTTGGCTTGATCTACCCTCTGAGTGGTGCCTACAGAGAGGCTGGGTCAGAACCACAGTTCTGGCTTATCATGATGGGACACGGCTCTGTTACCCATTCAGTGGGGAGGGTGGATCAAAGGAGAGATCCCAACAAAGAGGGAGGGAGCTGGTGCTTGGAGGGGCCCTGTGGGAAACATGGGAACGAGCCTTTTACCAGGGTCTGTTGCAATAGGACAAGGAATGATGGTTTTAAACTGAAAGAGGGGATATTTAAACTAGGTATTAGGAAGAAACTCTTTACTGTGTGGGTGGGCAGGCCCTGGCACAGGGTGCCCACAGAAGCTGTGGCTGCCCTGTCCCTGGAAGTGTCCAAGGCCAGGTTGGACAGGGCTTGGAGCAGCCTGGGCTGGTGGAAGGTGTCCCTGCCCGTGTCAGGGGGACTAGGCTAGATGACCTTTAAAAGGCCCCCTCCAGCCCAAACCAGTCTTTGATTGTTCTCCCATGCTCTGCTTGCTCCCCATAGCTGCACTTGCATTAAAAAAACAACAAAAAACCCCAACCAACCACAGAGAAACCCTAAAAAAAAAAGAGAACTCAGCGTCCAGCTGAGCCTGGGAGTTGTCAGCCCCAACGGGGAGGTGTCAGGAGGAGATGCTTCAGTGCAAGCAGTGCTCCTGGGGAGCTGGGAATCTTGCTAGGGAGCTGCTCCCTGGGTGCCCAAGCTGCTGTAGCTGTTGGCAGCAAAGTGGCTCGGACACCTCGGAGCCTCTTTGCTGAACGTGGTGCCAGACCGTGAAATCCCCGGGATTAGCTGCAGCAGCCCTGAGCAGAGTATTTTGGTAGCTTGCTTAATTCAGAAATTGTAGAACCGACCTTTCAAATAGCTGTAATTACTTTATGGAGGACTTCAGTGCTGCTGCAGTCTTAGTTTGGGATTCTGTAAGTGGAGCTTAAACGAATGAAAAATGGCAAGATGAAAGGTTTGATTTTATTACTCCTCTATTTGACCGCTTTTCAACTCCTCGTGTTCCCAGGAAATCATTGCCTTTAGCAACTCTCCCATTTTACTTCTTTCAAGAGGATCAAAGTTTTAAAATGCTTGAAACTTGTGATTACAGTTATTATGTGTGTGTGTGCCAGTGCCGCCAGCAGGTCCGGGGAAGGGATGGGTGTTCTCCTTAGTGCTGTTCCAGGGAAGGAGACGCTGCTCACAAGGAAAGTGCTGACATGCTGACAAAGCATTCCTGCTTTGTCTTCCTGGGCTGGGAGCGACTCTGGTGCTTCACCCAGTTATAGTTCCCATGCTTTCGATTTCCATCCCTTAGATTTAAGAAGATTATCCCCATTCCTGAGCAGAGCATGGTTCAGATGCTGTGTTACCTCCTGGAATGCCTCCTGACAGAGCAGAACACACCTCCTGACTGTCCCAAGGAGCTTTATGAGCTTTACTTTGTCTTTGCTGCTGTCTGGGCCTTTGGTGGATCCATGTTTCAGGACCAGGTAAGAAGGGAGGTGCCACATCAACATCTTTCACACAGACCATTTTTTTGCCTTTTTTCATTTTTACCCACCTTCCCAGGCCCACTGCTGTGTCAGGAATGCTGTTGGACCCCAAAACCTGAACTAAAAAATCCCTTTTACTAAAGGCCTTGTTATCCAGAGAGTAACACCAAAGAATGGCTGGGGGGTCACGAGATGGAAGTGGAGGGATGTTTGCTTATATGGACACATTTCACTGGGGAGAAACATTAGGTTAATTTGTAGAGGTGTGTGGATGTGCATGATGTGATCAAACTAAGATGGACTTAGCAGATGAATCCATCTCTGGAGCCACCTCCAGCCACCTGGCTGTGCAGGTAAGTGCTGGGCTGTATAGCACAAGCCAACTCTGCCACCACTGACCATTATAAAATGCAAGTGGATGTTGAGAGTTGTCTGTCCTCAGTCTCTGATAGAATTACACAAGAAAGGGGTGGTCAGCAGGGCAGGGCAGGATGGGCTTTGTGCATCCCCTGACGTGGAACACTCTTGGCTGCCTGTGCTGTGGAGGCTGAGGTGGAAGGTTGTAGATCTCAGGTTGACCTCCCCTCTGGGCAGGCAGCTCCTGGGGTCTCTGGAGTGAGGAGCTGGGCTCGCTTGGGGTGCTGGTGGATGGATGTCCACAGCCTGGGCTGCAGTGCTGGAGGGCACAATCCAGCAGCCAAGCTCCTCTTGGGCTGTGAGGATTAATCAGGCTGTGGTTCGTTAGCGGCGCCTCTGATGTTCAAAGTGCTCTCGTGTCCACGAGGCAGAGTGAGACAGGGCACTGCTGTCCATGCTGCTTCCCACAGCACATCTATCCCCTGGACTGATTGCAGTGTCAGTCCTGAATCCATCTGTGCTCATTAAGGAGGTGGGTGTGATTTCTGCCGTGGAGGTGTCACTGGGAGGCACCTCTGGATGCTGCCCATTTCCAGCCCCCTCCCAGGCCCTGGTCCCTGGAACATGGGAGAAGCACAGGCAATCCCAGCTGGGCTGAAACACTCCTGCCCTGTGGGAGCTGGAGTGTGTCAACAGCAGGGATCTGGGAAGGATGTAGACTTGCCTGTGGGAAGCAGGGTTGTTTTGCTGCCTCTGACCTCCCTGTTCTCTGTCTCTCCCCGATGCCTTGTGAACAGGAGAGGAGAAATGGGCATTTCCTTTCACCTCTGTGTCCCATTGTGCCAATTTCCCTGCCCACACATCTCAGCTCAACACAGCAGGACTGTCTCTTGATTTTCAAGCAATTGAAAAAGCTGCTGCTGTTTTACAACATCCAGCTGTCAGGAGTGATAACAGGCACGAGGGCAGTGGGCTGTGTGTCAGCCCTGCTGCTGGTGCTGCCCACGTCAGGCTCCGTGCTGGGGTTCCCTGCCCATGCTTGCAGGATGCCTTCCCACCCTCCCTTGGTATTGCTGCTTCCAAGCTGGAGATCTCTAATGTGACTGGGTCAGGGCAGGCAGGAGAAACCTGAGGGACTTGTAGAGGGATCTAAGGGCACATGTGGTGTGTGAACACCTAGATTTGAAGTCCCAGGATTCCAGCAGGTGACATGGGGAGCAATGGGAGTGTCTGCAAGGCCTTCAGATGATGGTACATTTGGCATCTGCTGGAGCTGCTCACTCTGGTCCTGCCTGGTCGCTGCTGGGACCCGCTGGGTGCAGGTCAGAGGATGAAGCCTACTGGCCTGATGTGTGGATCTGCCCAGTGACAGGACACCTGGTCTCTTGTAGACTCTGTGTTGTTTGGAGTATGTGGAGGATTCCCTACGGCCCTGACACCAGGCACCCTTCCCCTGCTGCCCTCAGGGGCTGCTCCGGTGCTCACTGAGGTCCTGTTGTGTTTTGTCCTTGCGCTTCAGTGCTAAACCAACATCTGCTGGACTCCTCGTGTTTCCTTCCCGCCAAGGAGCAGATAATTCAGGGAGGGATGAACATTGGTCAGGCTCACCACGGTGCTCCCTTGGTGCCATGATCTGTGTGACTCCAGCTTCCTTTGCCCTTGTGGAGGGTTTAACCCTCCGTTCCTTGCGTGCCAGCTGCGGAAAACTCAGCCCAGCCAAGCCTGGGGAGCACGGCTGGTCCTCGCCCACCTTCAGCCCCTGGGTGGGTTCCCTGGGGAGCGAGCGGGTGGCACACGGACACGGCGTTCCCTGGCATGGCAGGCTGTGCTGGCTGCAGGCTCCCTGGCAGCAGGGCCCTGGCACAGCCGGGTGGGTGGCAGGAGGAGCTGTGTGCAGGCACAGCATCCCTCTGCGGAGATGCTGGACTGGGAGGCTGGGCCGGGCGCTGCTGCTGCGCCGCTCGGTAAATGTCAGAGAGGAGAGCGCGGCACCGGCGTCCGAGAGAGGGGGAGCCTCGTGAAGAATGATCCAATATAAAAGCTGCTCCTTGCTCCCCACTGACGGTGCCCTCCGTGCTGACCTTTTGCTGCCGAAATGTCAGGAGAAACAGGCTGGAAGGCTTCCTGCTGCTCTGTTTGGTGCTGGGGAGCGGGGCCCCTGCGTGAAAACAGGCGATAGATTTGCCATTTCCAGGCTCTGAAATCAGCAGAAATCCATATGGGGTTTTTTGTTAAGGAAGCAGTTTGAGCTCGACACTGTTCTGGCAGTAGAGCTGGGGCTGGAACTGCTCCACTTAGGGCTCAGGGAGGCAGGCAGCCCATCCCAGTGCCCCGCGGGCAGGGCAAGGGCACCACTGGGAGAAAGCTTTTAGGAGCACTGCACATCTCTCTCTGCTGCTCCACCAGGGAGCTGTGACAGCAGGAGCATGGAGGTTACGGTCCTTCTGCCCCTTGGGTCACACGAGGCTGCAAAATCCTGGATCCTGAACACATTTAGCAAATCCTCTGGTCTTTTGAGGGATGGTGGCTCAGGGGACTTTCAGAGGACACTCAGTTCAAAGCCAGGGTTCCTGATGGACACTGAGCAGTCCATGAGCCATGTGCTGGAGGTTCTGGCCCATAGGGTGGCTGTGGGGAGGAGAAACCCACAGATGCCCCGGGAACAAACTGTGCTGCTAAAACTGTCTCAGTTATGGATCTGGTATTTCACAGATGCACCTTCCACTTCTCCCCAGGGCTGAAGGCTGCAGTCCCTGTGGTCTGTCTGGGAAGGGTCCAGGTGGAGTGACTGGCCCAGTGTCACACAGGAGACCTGGGGCAGTGGAAGGGACTAAGCACAGTTTGCAAGTCCTCACTCAGCATCTGAAGCCAAAACCGTCACCCCAGCTCTTGACAAAAATTCAGATGCTCCAAAATTTCCATGCCTAGGAAGATAGAATGTCCTGGGCACCGTGGCAGCACAGGAACAGCCGAGGCACAGGAGCTCAGTCCCTCTCCAGTGCTGTGTTGCACTGGTGTCTGCAGCTCTGCTGCTCCTGCTTGAAAAGAGCCCAGGAAACAACAATGAAGTGTTTGCAGAGGGGTGTGATTTATGAGGAAGGGCTTTGGTATGCATGCTCTGACTGTCCATGGCCACGGATGGAGACGGATGGGGTGTCCTTGTCTGTTGGAAGAAGTAGGTACCCGGAATCAATCAAGTGTCTGTTTAGGCATAGGCACGTATTTCTCTTTTTCAAATTGATCCATCTATCTCATCTCAGACATACTAGGAGTGATCAACACAGAGGATGAATTATTTAGGGGCATAAATAGGAGTGATGAGAAGAAAGGGAGAAAATGAAAAATTAGGCTTAATAATAGGGAAAAGGATAAGATTGTTATGCTGTGGAAAATATTTTAAGGACTAATCCCACTCTGGTGGACAGGGATAGATAACATTCTCCATCACTAATGAATTTCTCCAGATTAGTGTATTTTCTTCTCACTTTGTCTTGCAGCTTGTAGACTACAGAGTGGAGTTCAGCAAGTGGTGGGTGGCAGAATTCAAGACAATCAAGTTTCCCTCTCAGGGCACAGTCTTTGACTTTTACATTGATCCAGAAACAAAGAAGTTTGAACCTTGGTCTAAACTGATTCCTCAGTTTGAATTTGATCCAGAGATGCCATTACAGGTAGGTGACCTCGGGTGGTTGGTTGGGTGGGAGCAGAACATGCATTTTAGTGACTGAACGTGGGTGTTTCAACGAAGTCTGGTGAAAGGTCAGGCACTGCACACTGAGGATGGAACTCTTTGTGGGGCACAGCTAAATTACCCATCTTCTTTACTGTGCTTTCACTGTGACAACCTCCAGCTGCCTCCCAGGTATGAGTGATGTGCAGGAGGGGCAGGGACAGGCCACCCCAGGGACCCAGGAGCTGGTGTGCCCAGGGTGCAGGATCGGGGAACTGGCCTACAGAGAGAAGTGGTGTGAGACAGAGCGGGGGCAAAGCCACTGGGACACTGTGTTGTCATCCTGCGTGGCTGGAAATACAGATGGCTTTATGTTTTGGCCAAAGTGAGAGTTCCTCGGGTAGTGAATTGTGGTTGCCAGCTGTGCTTCCCTGTCCTTGCAGAAGTGCCACAGCAAGCAGATGACTTGTAAAAATCGTCACTGCTTTAGCAAAGTGTTGGTGGCGAGGGCCAGATGCTGCTCCCAGCACCCTGCCAGGGTTCCACCTGCAGACATTGGTTTTACTGGCTGGCAGCAGCATGGCATTCCCTGCCTAGTGCAACCTGGAAACTGGGATCACCTCACTCATTCCTGGCTCTCCCAGTTTTCTCTACTCCCCAGGACAGGTATGGACACACTGGGGAATGAGGTGCTGGAAAGCCATGCCAGGAAAGGGCCCTGGGGGTCCTGGTCAGGGGCCAGTTGGCCATGAGTCAGCAGTGCCCTGGCAGTTTTGGGCACCAGAATGTAAGGAAGGTCTGAATCCATTGCAGAGTGTCCAAAGGAGGCAACAGAGATGGGTCAGGGCCTGGAGGGGCAGCGTGTGAGGACACTGAGGGCACTTGGGGTGTTGAGCTGGAGAAGAGGAGACTGAGGGGACACCTCAGGGCAGGTCCAAGTCCCTGGGGAGGGGCAGAGGAGGGGCAGGCACTGATCTCTGCTCTGGGGGGACCAGGGACAGCACCCAGGCAATGGCTGCAGTTGTGTCAGGGCAGGCTCAGGTTGGATCTCAGCAGAAGGTTCTTCCCCCAGAGGGTGGTGGGCACTGCCCAGGCTGCCCAGGGCAGTGGGCACAGCCCCAAGGCAGACAGAGCTGCAGGGGGGTTTGGATGATCCTCTGGGGCACAGGGGGTGACTCTTGGGGATGGGTCTGTGCAGGGCTGAGGGTTGGACTGGATGGTCCTCTTGGGTCCTTTCCATCTGAGCGTACTCTGGGATTCTGTGGTTCTGTGACTTGGCTGTGGGGTGGTGGCAGCAATGGGGACAGTCACCTGCTCTCTCTGCCCCCCAGGCTTGCCTGGTGCCCACCCCTGAGACGGTGCGTGTGCGGTACCTCCTGGACAGGCTCCTGGAGCGCCGGCGCCCGGTGATGCTGGTGGGCAGTGCGGGCACAGGGAAGTCTGTGCTGGTGGGGGACAAACTCTCCTCGCTGGACACAGACCGATATGTGGTGAAGAAGGTCCCGTTTAACTACTACACCACCTCTGCCATGCTGCAAGGTAAGGCACTGCCTGAGGCACAGGGCTCCTGGCACCTTATGGAATTCCCAGGGCATCCATTGGGGTTTGGAGTGTGGTCATCACTGGGAAGTTCAGGAGAAGACCTGTGGGTGGGCTGCCTGTGCTGTTTGTGGGCACTGCACTGGCACCTGCAGACTCTTAAACCCCACAGTGACAGTCTCTGGTCAGCAGAGCCCAGGTGTTGTGGAAGATGTTGTTTGCCAACACGAGGATTTGAATTCTGAGCCCCATGACTGGGCTCAGGGCTGTGTCAAACACAGGCTTCAATCTGCTGCAGTTTTTATGGCTTGGACTTGATTTGAAGTGTGTCTTTAACATGCTGGAATTTAAGCCCTCACTGACTAGGATGGGTTTCTTGGTGAGGATCCAAACTGCCCTCAGGGTGCAATGATGGGAATTGCATCCCAATTAAGCTGTGGGGATGGTGCTAATGGATATGTGCAGGCTGTAAGCCAGGGCTGGTTCCTGGGGCTGTCCTCCCACTCTGCTGCAGCCTAACATGCCCTCCCGGAGCAGGTCCCACATCACCCCCTCCCCAGGGGCACAGGCCTTGCTGCTGGGGGGGCAGAGCCCCATCGTATTGCTGGCCCTATGGATGTCCATAAGAATATATCTCAGGAGGATTTTGGCAGATCAGTGAAAAACTAACTTTCACACCAAGATACGGTCAGTTTAGCTGTGCAATCTCTTCAGAGTTGAAGAGAAAGGACAGAATTCTTGAGAAGTGGCTCATTCTGTAATGGTGTCCAAAGAGACGTAAAATAATTTTACTTGTATTTGTTAACCAGTAATGAGGCAGCCTGGTTTGAACTGAACAACAGCTGTGGGTCACTGTATACCAGACTGCTTCCTTTATTGGGCTGAGCCTGACCCAAATGTCCTTCCCCAGAGAATTTGTGGCTGCCCCATCCCTGGAAGGGTTCAGGACCAGGGGCTTGGAACAACCTGGGCTCATGGAAGGTGTCCCTGCCCATGGCAGAGGGCTTGGAATGGGATGGGCTTTAAGGTCCCTTCCCACCCAAACCAATCTGTGGTTCTGTGATGACCTGGGAAGCATCAGAGAGCCCAAGATCCTTCACTGTTTGGTTGCTCCTGGCTGAGTGGTGCCAGGTGGGTCAGTGCTGAAGGCAGGGAGTGTCCTGGGCTTCATCCCTGCTCTGCCAGGCTCCCAGCACTGCTAACGTTTCAAGGAACGTTTTGGAGTTTGAAATTGCTCTCTGGGACTGATCTACATGCAGAGAGGTGACAGCACAGGCCCAGCCCATGCTCTGTGACATGGGGCCATGTCACTGAATTACAGAATAATCGGAGTGGTCAGGGACCCACAGGGGTCATTGGGCCCAGCTCTGAAGTGAACGGCCCATACGGGGATCCAACACAACCCTGGGGTTATTAACACCGTGCTCTGACCAGTGGGCTGTTGTGGGGCCGTAGCTGATTCCTGGGGCAGGCTGGGTGGGTTTTGGGGCTTGCTGGAGCCTCCTGGCCATCAACCCCACAGGGCAGTGCCTCTGCCACTGCACACAGCGAGAAGGCAAATTATTTGGGTTCCTTGTCCATCACCGAAAAAATGGGCAAACCTCCCCTTTTGGCCACTGTCAGAACCCTGGGGGTGTGATGGTCACAGCCTCCCTCTCCCCTTTCCTCCTGCTGTGGGGTCTCTGGGGAATGCCCTTGGCTGCTGAGTGGGCTGAGCTGCCTGGGGGGTGTGCTGGGGGTCTCCACCTGGCCAGGTGGGTGTGCAGGTGAGGAGGCTGAGCCAGGGGAGGAGGCTGAGCCAGGTGTCCCTCTTTGCTCTGAGCTCCGGGCTGAGCTGGTGGATTCCTTCCCCTGCAGGGCACAGCACGTCTTCATCCCAGGGATGGAGATGTGGCTGGGAGATCTGCTCCGGGAAGGATGATTTATACAGCTTGGCTTTCTTCCCTACTGCTCATTTTTTAGAGTTAATTTGTCCCTTTTTCTGGAGTCTGTCAGTTGAATGCCTTTATTGTTTTTTGTTGGTTTTTTTTTTTTTTTCCCCAGCAGATGCCTCTTTAGATTTGTAAACTGTGCATACAAAGCAGATTGGGATTTTTATTTTTATTTACTTTCAAAGGCGCCTGAAAGCCAGGAATTCTCAGACAAAGTGCCTGTCGGGGCAGAGATTTTTAAGTTGCAAAGCTGTACCCTTCTGGGGAAGCAGAGTGAAGTGGTTCAAACCATCCTTGTGGGCCTGTGGCTTACAGAATTTTGTGTGCAGGGGGTTAAAAGCAGCCAGGATTTCTCTGTGCCCAAGCATGGGGCTGGTGGAGGGATTTTCTTTGGTGTGTTTTGACCAAATACCTCTTTCTGTGGTTCTGCTGCTTTGTTCCCTCTTGGACCTCTGCTACTCCTCACTCCTCCATCAGCTCCACTCCTGGTGTCACTCCAAACCTTCCCACTCCAGATCTGCCTTGAGAAAATGGCACTAAATGTTGGATTTTTGGGTGTTGGGTATTTTTTTCCTACCTTGACCATCAGCCAGCAGGCAAGAGGAGCCACACTGGGCAGGTCTGGTGTGCACTGAGTGTTTCATTCAGGGGCTCCTGGGGGTGTATCAGGAGCTCAGAGGAGGCACCAGGGACCCTCCAGGATTATTATTGTGGGATATAACTTTGAATTAAAATGCACCTTCCACAAATGTGTCACTTCATCCCCAGTAATTGCTTTTCACTATTATGAATCTCCTGCATCCTTGTTTAACCTCGAAAAGGGCTGATTTTATATGTTAATTAAGGCCTAATTAAATTTAAATTAAATGCTTATTTGAAACACTTAATTTGAGTTGCTACCAGAAAATTCAAATATTGTGGTTTTACTGAAGGGGGAGAGTGATACTGCTGAGGAACAATCCATCATTTTCCTGAGCACAACTCCTGCCTTTGTGCAGCAAATGTCTGTGGCAAGAAAACAGCTGAATTCTGAGTAGTGGGCAAGCCAGGCTGTATGCAGGGAAAAAATGGGGGCTTAAAAGTTCTGTGATAAAAACCCCCACAGAATATAAGTTTTCCTTTTGCCCTTGGTAAGGAATGCCTGAAATGAACATTTGCACAGGGGGATTTTTGTCAAAATTCCCAGTCGTCCCTAATTACAAAGACCTGCTCCTTGCCATGCTCCTTAACCCCAAAGTGAGCCCATAAGACAAGTTCTGTCTCCAGCTCCAGGAGAGCCCCTGAACGCAATGGGGGTGTCCATGAAAGCTCCTGGTGGAAAAACCATCCCAGGATCGGGAGAGAGGAGTGTTGCTGCTGTTTGCTTTGTCACTTACTGAGGCAGTAAAGGTTGTTTGGGCTGCAGTGAAAGGAATCAATAACCTATAAAACATTATGTGCAGCAGTGTGGGGTGATTTGCATTCAATATCAGCTCAGCATCATAAATATTCCCCATATAATCTAGAGCAACATATAACCTCATCCTTCTGCTAAAACAAAGGAAGATCTTTTCAGAGCTTTGAAAGGATAAGTTTTCTCTCCATGCTGTGCTGGTTTAAAAGTAAAGCGGCAGGAGAAATGAATCCAACTCAAAAGAGTTTAGAAGTCAGAACTACAATTTAATAAAAGATTACAATAGATACACTGATTCAAAGGAAAATTGGTTTCAGCCCTCAAAACCCAGTTGTACAACCCAGCTCCCTGGGGCACAAACAGAATGGTGCTCACCAGCCCCTGTGCTGAGCACCACGTGGGCCCCCTGAGTCCAAAGCAAAAAGAAAAGGAAAACCTGTTTTCCTTCCAGAAGGTTGGTGGTCGCAGTCTGGTTGAGAGTGGTAGTTGCAGTCCTGTTGAGGTTCTGGTCCTCCTCTCAATGTGATGAGTGAGTGAGTGCCCCAAGACCCAAAACCCCAAGCTTATCTATGCTTGGGTTCGGAGGGGAACACCCAGTACCTCCCCCAGGGTGAGGGGCTTCACAATGGGCAATTTACTCAGTGAGTCACAGGATATCCTTGTCTATTTGATGGCCCATTAGCAGACATGACCCCTCAGGTTGGGTGTGAAGGTGTTAATGATTCCCAGAGGGGAGTTATCACACCTGAATCATTGGTGTGAAGACAGGGAACCCTCTTATCTCTGTTTTCTCATGCACCCAGTTCATAGTCTGAGGTGTCAGGTGTGTCCTGGGCAGCTGCGGCAAACGATGCATCATTAACAGTTCATGATAAATGGCAGAGAGGGTATGGAATACACAGTTCCAGTTACACCCACACAGTGATAAACTGGTCCCAGCTGCTATAACTAGGACCCCTGGGCATCCCTTGCTCGTGGGTGACCTGACTGAAATCTGAGTGGGAATGTGTTGGAATTGAGTCTTGGTGCATTTTCTGCAGGTTTGGGTAATGCTGGAGAGGGGATTAGGGGACTCAATAGGTATTTGGGGCTGTTCAGCCTGGTGAAGAGAAGGCTTCAGGGAGACCTTAAAGCCCTTTCCAGAGCCTGAAGGGGCCCAGGAGAAGTGAAGAGGAGCTTTGTAGAATAGCATGGAGTGTCATCCCTGGAAGTATTCAAGGCCAGGTTGGACGGGGCTTGGAGCAACCTGATCTAGTCGAAGGTGTCCCTGCCCATGGCAGGGAGTGGAATGAGATGATCTTTAAGGTCCTTTCCAATCCAAACCATCCTGTGATTCTTTGATTTTGTTTGATGCATTGAAATAAATAATAACATTTTGATTGTTTTGAAGTTGTCCAGGGTTTTGGCCCTGAAAACATCCATTTCCTGTGTCTAACAGACATAAAAAATATATTTTCATTCACAAAGTCAACTTTGCTTGTGGGCTTTGTCCTCCAGCACCTCCTTGGTTCCATCCCACTGCCCAGACACCACTGCCCAGGTTCATGGGGTGACCATGATGCATCTGGGGCAGGGCAGTGGAGGGGACTCACTGCTCCATGCTACGGATCAGATTAACCTCAGAAAACAAGATTGAGTTTTAGAAAATATGTGGAAAGTATTCAAAAGGCTTTATCTTGCATGAAAAGCTTTTGTTTGCTCTGAAGTAGACCAGAGGTGTTTGCTGTGTTTTGTTTGCAAGGAGCAATTGAAAACTTTGTGATTTGGGTTGAGTCAGATCAAAAATCTGCCTGAGGGCCCCTGCCAGCCCAGTGCAGGGCTCCCAGACACAGTCTGGGGACAGCCACTGTCCTGCCAGGCCCTTGAAGGGCTCCTGTCCTTGGGACAGGCCACTGTCCTGCCAGCCCCATGAAGGGCTCCTGGCCTTGGGACAGCCACTGTCCTGCCAGCCCCATGCAGGACTCCCAGACACAACCTGGGGACAGCCACTGTCCTGCCAGCCCCATGGCCCTGGGGCAGCCGCTGTCCTGCCAGCCCCTTGAAGGGCTCCTGGCCTTGGGACAGCCACTGTCCTGCCAGCCCCATGGCCTTGGGACAACCACTGTCCTGCCAGCCCCATGAAGGGCTCCTGGCCTTGGGACAGCCACTGTCCTGCCAGCCCCATGGCCTTGGGACAACCACTGTCCTGCCAGCCCCATGAAGGGCTTCTGGCCTTGGGACAGCCACTGTCCTGCCAGCCCCATGGCCTTGGGGCAGCCACTGTCCTGCCAGCCCCATGAAGGGCTTCTGGGCTTGGGACAGCCACTGTCCTGCCAGCCCCATGGCCTTGGAGCAGCCACTGTCCTGCCAGCCCCATGAAGGGCTCCCAGCTGCTCCATGACCACAGCCTGGGGACAGGCACTGTCCTGCTGGGAGCAGCATCCTGTGCCAACCCAGCTCTTCCTGCCCAAAGAGCACTGAGCAGCCCCGATGGACCCAAGGGCTTCCCCGGTGCCCACCCTGAGCCCTGCCTGCCCCGCAGAGAGCTTGGCTCCTGCTGGAGCTGCCCACGGAAGGCAGGGAGCTGGGCTGAAGGATCATTTCTGTTCACCTCTGGCCGTACAGGTGTGCTGGAGAAGCCTCTGGATAAAAAGGCCGGCAGGAACTACGGCCCCCCAGGCACCAAGAGGCTCGTGTACTTCATCGACGACCTGAACATGCCCGCGGTGGACGCCTATGGGACGGTGCAGCCCCACACGCTGCTCCGGCAGCACCTGGACTACGGCCACTGGTGGGGCTGCTGGGGCTTGGGGCTGAGACCTTGGAGGCAGCTCTGCTCTTGGGGAGGGGCCTTTGAGGGGAGGTCACAGCGTGGATCCCTCTTCCCGTCCCGTGTTGGCCATGGCACCCAGCTGGGCTGGAGCTTGTTGGGTTGAACAGACCTTTGTGCACCCTCGGGGCGTCCTCTGTCCCCATCAAACACCCTCCCTGCCTGGCTCACGGCTGCTCCCAGTTCAAAGCCTGCAAGGAAACCACCGTGCCCAGCCCGAGCCCTGTGATGCTGAGGGGTGGGAAGGCCATGGGTTGGCCATGAGCCACCCCTGCTGTTGGCAGCCAGGCAGCAACAAAGAGGTCATTTGAAGGAGAACCACTGAGAGCGTTTCGGAAGGAGACTGGTGTGTTTGACACCTCAGCCAGCAGTGCTGTGTGGGACAGGGACACTCACAGCTCTCCCCCAGGGATACAGGGCAGGGACTCGCAGCAGTCCCCAGTCTCCTGGGCTCTGTGCACGTCTAAGCTGAGCCAAAACTTCCCAAGTATGGGGACAGTGGGGTGGAGGCAGAAACTCAGGGCTGTGGGTGTGGGGGAAGTGGGGCAGGAACAGGGCTCTGGGGCTGTGTGGGAGCACTGACACTGGGGGGACACCCCCTGCCTCCTGTCCCCTCCCAGGCTCTCTGCCACCCTCTTGGCAGTGCCCCTGGGCTGTGGTACCCTTGGTGGTGCTGCTCACAGCCTGGTGGGTGCAGCTCCCCCCAGCGTGGTGGGCAGGGAGAGGGACACGGCTCCCTGTGCCCTGGGGCTGCCCTGGCCCCAACAGAGACCCTGAGCCCTGCCCGGGGGGCTGTGCCCCAGCTCTGCCAGCAGCCCCCCATCCCTCCCCACAGGCAGCCCCCTCCTGCCCCATCCCAGGCTGGCCCAAACCAGAGACACTCCCGTGATGTCCCACAATTTCCGTGCCAGCGAAGGGTCTGACCTCAGGGCTCTGCCCAGTGGTTGGTACCAGCTGATGGAAACAACAGCTACAGGTTGTTGGAGCTGAAGGATTTCCTCCAAGGGCAGGACTGAGGGGACACCTCAGTGCAGGTCCAGCTCCCTGGGGAGGGGCAGAGGAGGGGCAGGCACTGATCTCTGCTCTGGGGGGACCAGGGACAGCACCCAGGCAATGGCTGGAGTTGTGTCAGGGCAGGCTCAGGTTGGATCTCAGCAGAAGGTTCTTCCCCCAGAGGGTGGTGGGCACTGCCCAGGCTGCCCAGGGCAGTGGGCACAGCCCCAAGGCTGCCAGAGCTCCAGGAGCGTTGGGATGATCCTCTGGGGCACAGGGGGTGACTCTAGGGGATGGTCCCGGGCAGGGCTGAGGGTTGGACTGGATGATCCTTGGGGGTCCCTTCCAGCTCAGCATATTCTGGGATTCTCTATGCAGACATTCAGCAGCCTGGGCCCTGCCCTGGTGGGGTGCAGGACGTGACCCCCCTGAACCCACGGGGACACTGGGAGCACACAAACAAGCTCCAGAGGATGGCAGCAGTGACTGCTCTGGTCACCTCCTGTGGCTTTTGCTTTGCCCAAAGGTATGACAGGACCAGGCTGTCCCTGAAGGAGATCACCAACGTGCAGTACGTGTCCTGCATGAATCCCACTGCAGGGAGCTTCACCATCAACCCCCGGCTGCAGGTAAAGCCCTGCATGGTGGCACCACCCTGGCTTTGGTTTTGGGTGGATTGTTCAAGCAGGAGGCTCGAGGACAGCCTCTGACACATCCTGCTGTCATTTGATCAGTAGGAACAGCAAGGATCTGCTGAGTGGCTGTAATTCCGGATGGAGAGACAGCAAACTTGCTGCCTTTTCCCCTTCTTTGCATTTCCTCTTGTTCCGCTGCTCAGTGGGAGAAAGAAGTCACAGGTTCCCAGCCAGCCACAGTCACTCTCAGTCAGCCTTCTGGTTCAGACAGGCAGACTTTGCCTTCGTTAAGCTGATTTTTACCTATGGTCCATTGTTCATTTAAGCCTTTTGGTGGTCAGGCATTGGAAGGGGCTGCCAAGGGAAGGGGGGTCTCCATCACTGGAAGTGTTCAAAAAAGAGTACTTGTGGTACTTCACAGTATGGTGTAGTGGGGATATGGGAGTCGGCCAAAGGTTGGACTTGATGATCTTGGAGGTCTTTTCCAACATTAATGGTTATATCTTCTCTTTCTTTGCAAGTTCCAAATCAATAAAGGGTCTTCTGGGAGGTGGCACCTTCCAGGGGCTGCTCCTACCAGAGACAGGACTGGGCTTCATCAGGGGTCACTGGGACCTTCAGACCTTTCAGCTCTTCAATGGACTGAAGTTCCATTGTAGCCACTGTGAAATGCCATTGGAAATCCCTTGATCACCAAATAAAAAAGTGTTCCCCCTGCTGGGAAATTGGAAGGGGGAGGTAGTTCTGGTGGGGTCATAGAGGAACCCCGGTTGGAAGTGACCTCAAAAGATCATCTAAGCCAACCTTTCCTGGGACAAGATGAGATTATTTAGCCTTGTGTCCAACTGCATCAAGTCCCCACAGGGCATTTGACTTGAGAGGTCAGTGCCCACCTCTGACCTTTCCACGTCTCCCGTTCTCTTCCTCAGCGTCACTTCTGTGTCTTCGCTCTCTCCAACCCTGGTCAGGATGCCTTGTCCAGGATCTACAGCACCATTTTAGTGCAGCACCTGACGAGTGGGAATTTCTCAGAGTCTGTGCAAAAGTCAGCCCAGCAGCTCGTTGCCCTCGCCCTGGGGCTGCACCGGAAGGTGGCCACCACCTTCCTGCCAACAGCTGTCAAGTTCCACTATGTTTTCAACCTGAGAGACTTCTCCAATATCTTCCAAGTAAGTGCAGTCTTTTTCTGTGGCACTGGGAGCTTGTCCCAATTCCACGGGAGGCTGTGGACCTGCATCCCTCTGACCCTTGGTGAGCAGAACACGGTGTCACACCCAGCAATTCCCAAGTAAAAGGGATGACCTTGGACCATTCCCTAATTCCTAATTTATTTTGGGTGTATTCCAGAGCCATCAGCCATAACTTTGAGGAACATCAGTTAGAAAATTATTTACTTTGCAGCCTCTCATGGTCAGTGGGGAGGGATGAACAATTCCAGAAGGAGGTGCATTTTTTGCAGGGTTTAAAATGTCCTCTGGCTGGAGAAGGGACCAGCTGGAAGGGCTTTGGACTCCCAACATCAGCCCTTCATGACGGGGCTGTTGGTGAGTGTGATGGAGCTGTGCCTGTCTTTGGGAGCCTCAACTCAGTCATGTGAGTGTGGGATCGATGGCACTGGCCCACCACACAGGGACATTATTTATTGCATGGAGCAGGTGGTGGATACTTTGTGGGCTGCTGGTCCTGAAGAGATGAGAGCAGTGAGTGTTTCAGCTGCTCTGCCAGAGCCAGGACAGCTTGGTGGCCTGTACTGGCATGTGCTCTCAGGTGTGCAGCATTGTATCTGCAGGATGGCATTTAAAGAGCAGATAAATCAATCAAAACCAACTTTGACTTAATCACTGAATCTGAATTACCAGGGATGGTACCCAAGGGAAGTTGTTCAGCTTTAGAAATGTTTTCTTCCGTCATTGGTTTTTGTGTTCTCCCCAGCAATCTCATGCAATGAAGCAGTTGGTGTTACTGCTCAAAGAGCCTTTCAGAGTTTCAGGCTGATTAATAAAATTTGAGAAAATTCTCAGCAGCCACATTGAGGGGTTTGAAACACCATGACCTGTTCTAAACCCCCAGCTGGTAATTTGTCACCGTCCTTGTTAACAGCTGTTTTACAAAGTAGGCACTGGAAGTTCCGTGCCTGGTCCCTCAGGTAAGAGCTGAAGGAATGACAGGACGTGGGAAATCTGAGAACAGGACCTTAAGCAAGTTAATAACTCCATTGTGGCAGGAAGGAATCAGACCTGTCACTTGTGCTCAGCTGAACATCAGCAGCTCTGAGGTGAGATGTGGGTCATGTTAAATCTCAGCTTCCAGTTAATCTGGGTTTTGAAAGGCACAGAAGCATTTCAATGGGAAGCTTTAATTTGAACCGTTGTCTGCTTGAAAGGTGCCAAGGATGGGGTGTTAAAAAACATCCTGCCAGATCCTGATGCTGGGCCAGAGGGTAGGAGCAGTGGCAGGAATGCCCCTCGTTCTCCTCCTTTTCATGGAGATTTGGGGAAAAAGCCAGGCCAGGTGAGGTCCAGCCCTGTCAGGGCCAGCAGAGCCGGTCTCCACCATCGCGGTGATGAGTGACGGTGACACAGCGGGTGGGTCCTACTGGGATGATGAGCATATTCCCTGTTTCCAGACCAAATAGGCCTCATCTCCTGGGGTGCTGCATCAACCTCTGAGGAGCCGTCACTCAGCATTACCCTGCAGGAAATCCAGAGCTGATGAGTCCTGCTGGAGGGTGGTGGTTCCCAGAGCCTGGTGTGACCCCTCACACTGCAAGAGGAACTGCTGCCCTGCTGAGCAGAGCTCGGTCATCACCAACGTCATGTCCTGCTCGGGGACCAGTTGGGCACGAGTCAGCAGTGCCCTGGAGCCAGGAGGGACATCCCTGTCCTGGGGGCCATCAGGGGGAGGGAGGGGATTGTCCCGCTCTGCTCTGCACTGGGGCGGCCTCACCTGCAAGAGTGGGGCAGTTTGGGGGGACACAATGGAAGGGAGAGATTGAGCCATTGCAGAGTGTCCAAAGGAGGGACACTGAGATGGGTCAGGGCCTGGAGGGGCAGCGTGTGAGGACACTGAGGGCACTTGGGGTGTTCAGCTGGAGAAGAGGAGGCTGAGGGGACACCTCAGTGCAGGTCCAAGTCCCTGGGGAGGGGCAGAGGAGGGGCAGACACTGATCTCTGCTCTGGGGGGACCAGGGACAGCACCCAGGCAATGGCTGGAGTTGGGTCAGGGCAGGCTCAGGTGGGATCTCCGCAGAAGGTTCTTCCCCCAGAGGGTGGTGGGCCCTGCCCAGGCTGCCCAGGGCAGTGGGCACAGCCCCAAGGCTGCCAGAGCTCCAGGAGGGTTTGGATGATCCTCTGGGGCACAGGGAGTGACTCTTGGGGCTGGTCCTGTGCAGGGCTGAGGGTTGGACTGGATGGTCCTTGTGGGTCCCTTCCAACTTGGCTGATTCTGTGACTCTGTGATCTTTGATGTTGTCTCGAGAAGCCTCAGCAGAGCAGAGAGGGCTTTGTAACCAGGTTCTGGCCATTCTGGCGAGGAGGGAAAGCTGAGACATTTGGCTGAAATACAACCTGAGGACTCCCCAGACATTGGGATGAGGCTGGGTTGATGTGCCAAAGGGCAAGGGATTCTCCATCTTTTTCTTTGTTTTCTTTGTAACGTTGCCACCACCTCCATCCAGATGTGGTGACCCACGGCCATGTGTGCCTCGTGCAGCCCAGCCATAGGTGGCTCCTCCTGGAAGCTCCCCACCCTTGGAGGACCCCACTGCTCCCTGGGGACGCAGCTGGTTGTGCTGGTGGAAGAGCCTGCCCGCCCTGCTGAGCAGTGAGCAGGGAGGGTTTGCAGAGTGAGAAGGGGAGAGATGTTCAGTGAACAAGAGATTTCAGGTCTGTAAGGTGTGGGTTATTTTCCCCCTGAAGCTCTAAGTGTGCTTGCAGCAGAAACACAACAGCTTTTGTGGTGTGTGGGGTCTTTAGACTCAGTCCCTATAGACTGTAGAGGAACTTAGTGATTTTTAATTTGTGTTTTAATCAGTTTAGGGTGTGATGGGCTTCTCCTTCCTCTCTTTTAGTTATCAGCTCTTCTCACTAATTTTTTTTTTCTGAAATAAATTAAAGACTTTGGCATCTGTAATGGCAGATGTGAAACCCAAACAATCTGTGCCACGGACCAGTGAGCTGAGAGGGCCTGCTTTACGTTGCTTTCAATGCATTTTATATTTAATGTATAAATAATTAGATGTTAGGAATAAAAACTGTCTGTTTAATTCATGCCATTGAAAAGCCTGTGTGGTGTTAATAGGCTTAGTATAGGCAACTCTTCTTTGAAATATAATTCTTTTATGCATTTTAATAGAGTTCATGGTAAACACACTGTGCTAAGCAGACAGCAACTGATATTTCCTGCAGGCAGAATGCACCTAATTAAAATTAATTGATTTAAAAAAAAAAATCACCGCCACTACCATTTCCAAACTATTTTTCCTTCTTGACAAAGTACCCATGGTGTGGGGTTGGGATGGAAAAGCTGCACATCTGGGCTGGCCCTGGCCCTGGATGATCCCTCTGCTGAGAGCAGGACCAGCCAGGCCTGGATGGGGAATCAAAATGGGTGTTACGAATGTCAATATTCAAAAGAATGTGGGAAACAGACGTCCCCACAGTGTGGGCAGCAAGTGAGGGAGATGATTCTACCCCTCTCCTCGGCTTTTGTAAGACCCCTCCTGGAGCACTGGGACCAGCTCTGGGGGCCCCAGCGCTGGAAGGACATCAACCTGTTGGAGCCAGTCCAGAGGGGACCCCAAGATGGTCAGAGGGCTGGAGCAGCTCTGCTGGGAGGAATGGCTGAGGCAATGGACATTGTTCAGCCTGGAGAAGAGAAGGCTCCAGGGAGACTTTAGAGCCTCTTGCAGTGCCTAAAGGGGCTCCAAGGGAGCTGGAGAGGGACTTGGGACAAGGATATGTAGTGATAGAACAAGGGGGAATAGATTTTAACTGAAAGAGAGCAGGTCTAGTTTGGATACTAGGAAGAAATTCTTGGCTGTGAGGGTGGGCAAACCCTGGCACAGGGTGCCCAGAGAAGCTGTGGCTGCCCCATCCCTGGAAGTGTCCAAGGCCAGGTTGGACGGGGCTTGGAGCACCTGGGCTGGTGGAAGGTGGCTCTGCCCTTGGAAGGTGTCCCTGCCCATGGCAGGGGGTGGAACCACATGATCTTTAAGGTCCCTTCTAACACAAACCATTCTGGAATTCCATGATAAATGGCTTTGGGAGATTTGGGGTAACAAAGGGCACGTTCTCCAGGGGCTGTTTCCTCAGGAGCTCAGTCGCTGTAGGGGTGACTCAGCCACACTCTGCTGCTGTGGATGTTGGGATGAGCTCCCTCAGCTCAGGCTTGGGTTTCCCAAATACCTTTGCTCTCCACAGGGCCTCCTGTTCTCCACCCCTGAATGTCTGAAGGAGCCCCAAGACCTAGTGAAGCTCTACCTGCATGAGTCAAACCGGGTGTACCGGGATAGGATGGTTGAAGCAAACGATTACGGTACCTTTGATAAAATCCAGAGGGAGATGGCAAAGAAATTCTATGACGTAAGTGTTGAGGTCCAACTCTGATGATAACATGTCATAGAACCTCAGAATGGATTTATTGGAAGGGAAATCAGTATTGGGGGTTTTCCTTTACCCCTCTTTCTCCCTTGTCCCTCTTTCCCCTTTTCCAACATGCAGGAGCAAGTGCATGGCCATGAAGAGGCTGGAAGGCCATGTGTAGTGGGTTGACCCTGGCTGGATTCCATGGACTCATTAAATCCCTTTCTGCACTAGGCAGAAGGGAGAGGGGTCATCCACCCACCACCTTTATGGGCAAAAACCAGACTCAAAGTGAGATAATCCCTAAATTTATTACTAACAGGATAAAAGCTAACCTAAATAGTGAGGAAAAAACTGGTCTTAAAACACACACCACACACACACGCACTTTTCCCCCACCCTTCCTTCTGTCCATGGGGGTTGCAGTTGGTTGCAGTTGCTGCCCCTTGCAATGTGAGTTCCCCACCCCTCAGGGTCACTCCTCCATGGGGTGCAGTAAAGGTTGAGCACCCCAGTGAGCCTCCATGGGTTGAAGGGGGACATCCTGCTTCACCACCGTTTACAGGGGACCACAGCTGAGTCCATCCCCTGCTCCGTGGGGTCCCTCCCACGGGAGACAGTCTTTAA
>VWZG01008755.1:165947-176061 GCA_013396735.1 Grallaria varia
CCACAGGTCCACAGGTCTCCTGCTCCAGCGTGGGTCTGCCTCACCACGGGTCCACAGGTCTCCTTTCAAGCATCCACAGCTCCAGCAGGGGCTCCTCCATGGGCTGCAGGGGTTTTAGCTCTGAGTCCTTCCCCTGCTCCATGAGGTGTCTCCTCCCCCCTCGCTTCTGCAGCATCCTTGGTGTCTGCCTTGTTATCCCATGTTCTCACTCTCTGGAATTTCTTCTGCGCAACAACCTTCCAATTCTTAAATATGTTATCACAGAGGTGTTACTGTGATCTCTAATTGGCTCAGCCCTGGCCAGGAGCCAGATGTCCCTCCTGGGGAAAAGTGTCGTTGGCTCCTGTGGGACAGGGGAAGCTTCGAGCAGCTTCTAACAGAAACCACCTCTGCAGCACCCCCCACCAAAAAAAAAATTCAGCTACAGAAACACAGGACACCATGCTTCCCTTGGCAGGGGGCTCAGAACTGCCATGGGTTTTCCTATACTTGTTATATACATTTTTTTTCTCTTTTACAGGGCATTGAGGAAACCTTGGAGCAGGCCAAGCATATGAATATTTATTGCCATTTTGCTAAAGGCACTGGGGAACCCAGCTACAGGCCAGTTCCAACCTGGGAGGAGTTGAATCAGATCCTCCTGGAAGCCTTGGACAGCTACAACGAAGTCAACGCTGCCATGAACCTGGTGCTATTTGAGGACGCCATGTGCCATGTGTAAGGGGACTTCCCGGCTTTATGGTCTTGTCACAGCATTTGTGTGTGCAGATTGCTTCGTGGAGTTTCCTGGAGGGTGTAGGAAGAAGGATCAATGAGCCCAGGCCAGTGATAGGAGGTTCAGCAAGGCCAGTGCTGGGTCCTGCACTTGGGCCACAACAACCCCGTGGAATGCTGCAGGCTTGGGGCAGGGTGGCTGGAGAGCTGCTTGGGAAAAGGCCCTGGGACTTCTGGTGACAGCGGCTGGACATGAGCCCAGGGGTGCCCAGAAGGCCAAGGGCACCTGGGCTGTGCCAGCAGGACCAGGGCAGTGCCCATGCCCCTGTGCTGGCACTGCTGAGGCAGCTCTAATCCTGGGTTAAGTGTCGGGCCCCTTGTAGCTACAAAGATATGGAGGGGCTGGAGCATGTCCAAGGAAGGGAACGGAGCTGGGCAGGGGCTGGAGCTGCAGGAGCAGCTGAGGGAGCTGCGGGGGCTCAGCCTGGAGAAAAGGAGGCTCAGGGGGGACCTTCTGGCTCTGACAGGAAGGGGGAGATGGGGGGGCTTGGGCTCTGCTCCCAGGGAACAGGGACAGAACAAGGGGAAACGGTCTCAAGCTGTGCCAGAAGACATTTAGGTTGGATATTGGCTCAGGTTGCCCAGGTCAGTGGTGGAGTCACCATCCCTGAAAGTGTTCAAAAACTCTGTGTGTATGACACCTGGGGACATGGTTCAGTGGTGAACATGGTGGTGCTGGGATGGACAGTTGGACTTAGTGATCTTAAAAGTGTTTTCCAACCTTAACAATTCCATGATTCTGTGATATTGCAGCTGATGGAGCTGGAGGGGTGATGAAGCTTCACCTGCCCATGTGGTGTGATGAAATCTTTGGCCCTTGATGCTCTGCCTATGGCACAAACATTTATCACACATGACAACATTCAAGAGCTTTGTTGCCTTGCCTTGCCACCCAGTGACAGAACTGGTTGTACTGGGATTTCCACAAGTGCTTTGGCAGCTGATTTAGAGCCATATTTACACAGGTTCTTAGTGGGATTTTCCTATATCTATAAAGTAAGATTATGTGCATTCAGGCTACTAGCTTGAAAGGATATAGGCATTTAAACTACTTTGTTCCTTTGGAAAACCTGCTTGCATTTAGATGCCTGGAAGTGTAGATGGGTTGCTGTTGGAAATTAGACATGTGGGACTGTATGAAAATAGCCAGTCCCCTGTTGATCATTATGAAGGTGTTTACATGCCCAGGGTATAGGGGGGTGCACCCCCAGCCTTCAGACACAGCCTTTGGGAATCCCAGCAGAGACAGAGTCATTTCTGGGTGCTGAAATGCAGAGCTGGCCTTAGAGCTCTTCAGAAGATGGACCTCCGCTGGCAATCAGAATTGCAACTGATTTGATATGAAAACACTGTCCCAAGAGGTGCAGATTTGGGACTCTAAGCTAGAGGGGACCCACTGCCCTGCTGCACCAGGGTGTGGGTTCAGTTCTTGCTGGACCTGGCAGCCTAATGCAGTTACCATCATGTAAATTAAATATAAATATAAATACTCCTGTTAACAAACTGCTTCCCTGTGGCTGTTCCCAGAGCTCCCAACCTGTCCCTTTTTCCAATGGCCTGGGACACCTTTTCCCTGACAGGCTGGGCATTCACTGCTCTTCATTAATGGATCATGTGCAGCCTGGTGTCCCCAGGCATTTCTGCTTGTATTGCTTGCGGAAAGGTCACAGGAATATTAACCCTGTGCTCCTCTTGCACTTTACATAAATCGGGATTTACAACAAAACCCAATACTACCCCTGGAGTTAATTCTGGGAGTGAACAAGGGTTGAGTATCCAGCACAACTTCACTGGATGTGGGTGAATTCCATCCACTGCCTTTGGAAATTACACTTGGCTGAAATAAACAGCTTCTTCCATCTCAAACTGCTTTGGAATATCATCTTGAATTTGCTGAAGATTTTCAGTTGGGAATGAAAAAAGAAGAAAGAAGGAAATTTGAGGACTTAATGTATGTTAGGACATGGGAGATACCTCTGAGTCCCTCCAGGGCCCACAATGGCATCCTCAGGCAGAGCTGGCCTGGGGAACTGAGAGCAGGAATGCTAAAGTTGTCCTCACAGACTAGATTGCTTTTATGGGAATAATTTCACAGAAATTGTTAAATTATAATTATAAAATTGTAAAAAAATCAGTTGGACTCTGTGCACAGATTGTAAAATACTTGAGTTGTAATAAAGCAGTGCAGTGTTTCTCACAGTCTTCTTTGAAAAATAATTAGATTAGTCTAGGGAAATAGTGAAGAGAGCTGAATAAAGGCACTGCTGTGAAGATGGGTACTGTGCTTGAGTTTCACACACAGAACAGTGAGGGTTCCTCTCATGTGGGGTGTCAACACATGGGGGTGTCAGAATTTGCTTAAAGGGACTGGAAGGAAGGCAGAGTTCACCACGTGACTCTCAGGCAGGACAAGTGACCAGACCTGGAAAATAACAGCAAGTTCATTCGAGAGTGAGAAAATCTCACTCTGAAGTAGTGGTGGTTTGGATAATTAAGGAATGAGGACTGTGTTTTCCAGGAAGGTTTTGTGTCCTTCTAGACATGTGTGAATATTCTGTAATGCACAGCAGGCCTCCTCAAACCCCAAATACCTTAAGAAGGGCGGCTTTCCCTGGGGTGATGTATCAGAGCCTTGAGTTTTACTTTCTATCGTGGTATTTTAATTTTCCCTTGTCCCCCCTGCAAAGATATCCAGGCCTTCACTTTAACATAGTCCTGTCCAGCAGGACTCGCCAGGTGGAAAAAAACTGGGCACAATCTGAATTGCCACCAAACTGTTGGGTTTTTTTCATCATCAGCGTCCTCTGTGGGTGTCAGCAGAGCTGGGGATCGATTGCTGACATGACTCTGAGATTGACATTTTTCATCCTGTTCAAAATACAATTCCTTAGTGAATAAAATATGTATTGAAAAGCGCCGGGCAGAGAAATAGAAAAATACTCCTGTTAATGAGAGATTTTGTCTCCCTCAATTCAGCTGCCGCATCAACCGTATCCTGGAGTGCCCCCGAGGGAACGCGCTGCTGGTGGGCGTGGGGGGCAGTGGGAAGCAGAGCCTGGCCCGCCTGGCAGCCTTCCTGAGCTCCCTGCAGGTCTGCCAGGTCACCCTGAGGAAGGGCTACGGCGTCCCCGACCTGAAGGTGGGTGACCTGAGAAGATGAGGTGGAAATAAAGAGCAGAACTTGCCCCGAAAACTTTGTCTTGTTAAATATGTGGGGAAGAGAGGGGGCTGGACACGAGCCCAGCTGTGCCCAGCTGTGCCCAGCTGTGCCTGGGTGTGCCCGGGTGTGCCCAATTGTGCCCAGGTGTGCCCAACTGTGCCCAGCTGTGCCCAGCTGTGCCCAGGTATGCCCCGGTGTGCCCAGCTGTGCCCAGCTGTGCCCGGGTGTGCCCGGGTGTGCCCAGGTGTGCCCAACTGTGCCCAGGTGTGCCCAACTGTGCCCAGGTATGTCCGGGTGTGCCCAGGTGTGCCCAGGTGTGCCCGGGTGTGCCCAGCTGTGCCCAGGTGGGCAAGGGGCCAGAGGCCCCGGGGCTGTGTCAGCCCTGGTGTGGCAGCAGGACCAGGGCAGGGACTGTCCCTGTGCTGGCCCTGCTGATGCACCTCCAGCCCTGGGGGCAGTTCTGGGACCCTCAGACAGGACATTGAGGGGCTGGAGCGTGTCCAGGGAAGATGAAATAT
Organism: Grallaria varia; assembly: GCA_013396735.1. Lineage (NCBI taxonomy): Eukaryota > Metazoa > Chordata > Aves > Passeriformes > Formicariidae > Grallaria > Grallaria varia. Next base: position 170,400 of record VWZG01008755.1, read on the forward strand.
AGAATAATTTTTTTTCTCAGCTATGGAAAGCAAGACAGTGACAGATCCCCCTGTTTGCCCTGGGCCCCTCCCACTGTTATCATTGATCGAATCCAAATTTCCAGTGATGAAATGAACAAACTATTTTGGAAAAAATATGTGTGTTTGCTGTATTTCTAAGAGAGTTTCCCAACCCTTGTTCAGTGCACAATCCTTCAGGATCCCTCAGGTGTCTGCTATCCTGCTTGGAGGGGCGAGAAAGAAAGGACGGATGTTCAGCTGGATGAACATCTCCCAACCCAAACTATTTTATCATGATTCATCCAATGAACCATTTGGATTTCAAAACGATGGTGTCCGTTATTAGGAGGATGAAATAAAACAGCTTTTCCGTGCAAGCAGGCAGGGAAACATGGACAACCAGAGTCTTCACAGCCAGGGATTGCACTGATGCCTTCAGCCACATCCCAATGACCTGTCAGTGTTTCACCCACAGCCATTGCCCAGGGTCTGGCAGTGCTGACCAGGACCTGCTTCTCATTTCTGTGTTATGCGGACCTGGGCACGATGTCAAGTCTTACCTGGTGATGCCTGACAATGTGACAGCAACGGGCTGACACATTAACCTGGAAGGCTCGACCGTGAAGGTGGAGAATAATTGGCATTGCTTTGTTCTCAGTGAATAGAAAGGTTCTGAATTATCCGACTGGTAGCTCTGGTAGCCCATCTGTGCTTTGCAGAGTGTAGGGACAACCCCTCTTGCTTTCCAACCCACAGGCAGACCTGGCAAACCTGTACCTGAGAGCTGGTGTGAAGAACACGGGCACCGTGTTCCTGCTGACGGACACGCAGGTGGTGGACGAGCAGTTCTTGGTGCTGGTGAACGACTTCTTGGCATCAGGTACATCTCTCACGCTCCGGTGTGTCCTCTCCCCCTCTGCGGTGTGGTTGTGCTCCTGGAAGCACCTACAGCTGCAGAGTCTACAGAAGGGCAGGAGTGGAATAAGCTGGAAATGATGTGGTTTTAGCCCTCGAGTAAAAGCTGTGCTCAGGCCTCCCTGGGGAGCAGCTCCATCAGCTGGGAGATTTCTTTCCTCCCCCTCACGTCTTGTACCCATTTTTCCATAAATCACAGAATGCTGCACATGGTTGTGATGTGACATGTCTGTTGGGACATTGCAGCTGAGGACAGAACCAAAGGATGAGGAGTGAGGAGTTTCACCTGTGGATCCCATGCATCCACCTGGAAAATGAAGGTTGTTCCTGGCTGGGAGAGTTGACTAGAGTGTCATGAGGGGAGAGGAAGGCTTAGAAAAAGTTTATTAGAGAAGCCCTCTTATTGAGCTATGAGGTGCAGAAACTGAACTCCACAGAGAAGCGCCTGGGGGTGGCTGGATCCAGTCTCAGCCCCAGACTTTGTCAACAGGGTAAAATTTAAGGAATTATAGAGGTCAAACCACTTTTGTCCCACAGGTTTTAATGATGGCAAATCAGATCTATCTGTATAAATGGAATTATTTATTGTGACAAATGAGCAGATGAAAGATCATAATCAGAATTATTTGCTACACAATATAAAAGCTAAAAACTACTGTTGGCATAGTGTAAGTTGGGCTAGTGCACCGTATCAAAGCAATTGTATCAAAGCAATTGTACCAAAGCTGGCAAAAAGGAACAATCATTAAACAGAGGTTGATGTAACTCACCACACAAGGATCTTGGGCACATCTCTGTTTCTCTTAACCCGTGGGGACTGACCATGAAGAGGCATTCCTGCTTCACAGGAGAAGCTCCACACACTCCTAGAAAGTCTGTGGAAGAATCTGCCATGTGAAAGTTGGNCCTGCTTGGAGGGACGAGAAAGAAAGGACGGATGTTCAGCTGGATGAACATCTCCCAACCCAAACTATTTTATCATGATTCATCCAATGAACCATTTGGATTTCAAAACGATGGTGTCCGTTATTAGGAGGATGAAATAAAACAGCTTTTCCGTGCAAGCAGGCAGGGAAACATGGACAACCAGAGTCTTCACAGCCAGGGATTGCACTGATGCCTTCAGCCACATCCCAATGACCTGTCAGTGTTTCACCCACAGCCATTGCCCAGGGTCTGGCAGTGCTGACCAGGACCTGCTTCTCATTTCTGTGTTATGCGGACCTGGGCACGATGTCAAGTCTTACCTGGTGATGCCTGACAATGTGACAGCAACGGGCTGACACATTAACCTGGAAGGCTCGACCGTGAAGGTGGAGAATAATTGGCATTGCTTTGTTCTCAGTGAATAGAAAGGTTCTGAATTATCCGACTGGTAGCTCTGGTAGCCCATCTGTGCTTTGCAGAGTGTAGGGACAACCCCTCTTGCTTTCCAACCCACAGGCAGACCTGGCAAACCTCTACCTGAGAGCTGGTGTGAAGAACACGGGCACCGTGTTCCTGCTGACGGACACGCAGGTGGTGGACGAGCAGTTCTTGGTGCTGGTGAACGACTTCTTGGCATCAGGTACATCTCTCACGCTCCGGTGTGTCCTCTCCCCCTCTGCGGTGTGGTTGTGCTCCTGGAAGCACCTACAGCTGCAGAGTCTACAGAAGGGCAGGAGTGGAATAAGCTGGAAATGATGTGGTTTTAGCCCTCGAGTAAAAGCTGTGCTCAGGCCTCCCTGGGGAGCAGCTCCATCAGCTGGGAGATTTCTTTCCTCCCCCTCACGTCTTGTACCCATTTTTCCATAAATCACAGAATGCTGCACATGGTTGTGATGTGACATGTCTGTTGGGACATTGCAGCTGAGGACAGAACCAAAGGATGAGGAGTGAGGAGTTTCACCTGTGGATCCCATGCATCCACCTGGAAAATGAAGGTTGTTCCTGGCTGGGAGAGTTGACTAGAGTGTCATGAGGGGAGAGGAAGGCTTAGAAAAAGTTTATTAGAGAAGCCCTCTTATTGAGCTATGAGGTGCAGAAACTGAACTCCACAGAGAAGCGCCTGGGGGTGGCTGGATCCAGTCTCAGCCCCAGACTTTGTCAACAGGGTAAAATTTAAGGAATTATAGAGGTCAAACCACTTTTGTCCCACAGGTTTTAATGATGGCAAATCAGATCTATCTGTATAAATGGAATTATTTATTGTGACAAATGAGCAGATGAAAGATCATAATCAGAATTATTTGCTACACAATATAAAAGCTAAAAACTACTGTTGGCATAGTGTAAGTTGGGCTAGTGCACCGTATCAAAGCAATTGTATCAAAGCAATTGTACCAAAGCTGGCAAAAAGGAACAATCATTAAACAGAGGTTGATGTAACTCACCACACAAGGATCTTGGGCACATCTCTGTTTCTCTTAACCCGTGGGGACTGACCATGAAGAGGCATTCCTGCTTCACAGGAGAAGCTCCACACACTCCTAGAAAGTCTGTGGAAGAATCTGCCATGTGAAAGTTGGNATGACCATGTCTGTGAGCATCACCCGCCTGCTTATCCCATTCCAGCCTCTCTCCTCTTGTTTTTCCAGTTTTTGGGTTGCTGCTCTCCCAAACCTTTGCAGAGCAATCAGTGTCCATGCCAGGGCTCTGCTTCTCTGGCACAGGCATGTTGGGTGAGCAGTCCCTGTGCCGGGTTCTGTGCAGCTCCCTGGGAGTGCAGGTGGTGTCACCACGACCGTGGGGGACACCCGGAGTGGGCACATCCCCCATGCTCCTGGGAAATCACTGCCTGCCACTTGTGGCCTTGTTTATGAGCCAGGCTTAGGAAGGTACCAGCTGGTTCAGGTGCCCTCTGGGGCTGGGGAGGGGTGAGGGGTCAGCAGCACGACCAAGTCATTGTTTCTGAATAACTCCAGAGGTGACATATGTAGCTGTAAAGTGGTGGCCAGATGGTTTCAGCAGCCACCAAGTGCTGCCTGTGATGGATGTGTAACCAGGACCAAGGACAGTGGTTGCTGTGGAGGTCGGGCAGTAGATCCCACCAGCTCTTACAGGTGCTGTAGATGCACCAACACCTGATGAGAGAAGGTGCATCTCAGGTGAGAGAGCTGGTGTTGTTCAGCCTGGAGAAGAGAAGGCCCTGGGAAGAACTTAGAGCCCCTTCCAGTGCCTAAAGGAGCTCCAAGAGAGCTGGTGAGCGACTGGAGGGCCAGGACAAGGGGAATGGCTTCCCACTGCCAGGGGCAGAGTTAGATGGGGTATTAGGAAGTTCTACCCTGGGAGGGTGGGCAGGCCCTGGCACAGGGTGCCCAGAGAAGCTGTGGCTGCCCCTGGATCCCTGGGAGTGTCCAAGGCCAGGTTGGATGGGACGTGGAGCAACCTGGGCTGGTGGAAGGTGTCCCTGCCCGTGGCAAGGGGTGAGACTGGATGATCTTTAAGGTCCCTTCCAACCCAAACCATTCTGGGATTCGGTGACTCGTTGACCTGCAGTGAGAGGTGGGTTGAGCAGCCTGGCTTTGGGGTGTCCCAGTCAGCTTATGGTGGCTTTGAAAGGCATCATGTTTTCCTGGGGTTGCTCTGGGGGGACATGGGGACAGATCAAAAGTCCCCTTCCAGCATCTGGGAGGCAACATAGAAGATTGAGACGAGGTGAGCAAGGGCTGCCCCGGGTGCTGGGTGCTTTCTGCTCTGCAGCCTCAGTTTTCTTACTTGTTTCAATTCTTATCATTATCTAGAAAGCCAGAACAAAATATACCTTTCAGCCATTCTAATAAATTATCAGATTTCTGATTAGTGTATTTCCCTAAGTGGTTAATGCTCATATTACCAGTATTTGACTCAATAAAGATGATTTTAATCAAATAATAAGCCAGAAATGAAGTGATCAGGAGATAAATTAAGGAACCACTGAAAAAAAAAATATTCGGTTGGGTGCATTTTTGGCAATCAGTTTGGCAAACTATTACTGTTTTTACAACATTTCTAACTTTTAAAATGTTTTGGTGCTCTGGGAGTTTTTTGGCCATTACTGGAAATTACCCTGAACAGCTGCAGAAATTGTAAATGTAATTAATGCATTTTCCCAAGTAAAATGATTTTGTGTCATGTATAGCATATTAGGGATTTGATTATTTTATAGTAATCTATTTGGCTCTGTAGAACTCAAAAAAATATACTTTCTGTACTCTGACTGTATCCTGTATGCTTCTCCCCTGTGCTTTTATAAGGAAATTTGCTTTCATAAGTGATTATTTTTCAGCAGAACAACCCTCTGTGCCCCTTGGCTGCTGCTGGGGCCCTTGGGCACCTGATTTTACCTGAGGAAGGCAATTCCCTGGGCCCCTGGAGAGGGAGGCGGCTGCTTCCCTTTGCTCTAAGACTGCAGCAACAGCCAGAGCAGTAAACTCAGACTCTTCTCTTAGGGGAAATCCCAGATCTCTTCCCAGATGAGGAAGTTGAAAACATCATCAGCAGTGTGAGGAATGAAGTCAAAGGCCAGGGGCTGGTGGACTCCAGGGAGAATTGCTGGAAGTTTTTTATCGAGCGTGTGCGACGGCGGCTGAAGGTGAGATGGAGTGGGGCAGGTGGGGTCCCCCCCATCCCCCTTGGGGCAGGTGTGTGGGGTGGAGATCCCTTGGGCTGCCCCATTGGGAGGTCGGGCTGTGGCCTGGCCATGACATGGACTGGGATTCTCCCAAGGTGTGGGACGTGCTGTCCATTGTNTGAGCGACTGGAGGGCCAGGACAAGGGGAATGGCTTC
>VWZG01008756.1:327-16202 GCA_013396735.1 Grallaria varia
CAGCAGTAAACTTTTAAAATCATTTCATATCTAAGCAGACTTGTAGTTCCAATGCAGGTAGTATGTTCATGTTTACCTCTTGGAAGTTCAGTGATACTGGCTAATGAAACGGTTGTGATAGTTATTGGGTTTGTTTTCTATACCTGAAGGTGAACTGAATTAATTTTTATTTTTCTGCAGGATTTCCTTCACTATATGTCTTCATTGGAAAAGTGTTGTACTTTTCTTGTTATCTAGCTTAAAGGCACTACTCGGACATTAATAGTTAAACATATTTGGTGATCTGAAGCAATATCATCTACACGAAAAATATCTGTGCCTTGTAGTTCCTTCAATATAAAAAACTGAGTCTTGACTTTTACTGTGAAACAAACTTGGAATTACATTTTGTTTCTGTTGAAGTTATAGCATGTTTTACTACATGGTGGTCATTTTGTTGTTCCATCTTCCTTTGTTCATATCTATAGCACAGGGTATCTTTTCAAGAAGGAAGCCATGTCTTCCTGTTTAGCTTTTTATTTTGCATTTACAGTTTTCTGTTTACCATAAAACAATGAAAATTCATAATTTTGATCATGTAGTTCTTGATCTAAAGCTTTTCTGAAAGTATAAGTTTTTAGGTGACTTTTGAATCAGGATATAGCATCTTAGACTGATTTCATTTAATTCATCAGGTTCCAGAAATCTCCTTGTCATGTCTTAAGTTTTCAGTACTCACATGCTTTGTCATGTAGCATTTCTCATACAAGCCTATTGTTTTTTAAGAAAAGATTATTAAGTAATTGCTAAAATTCACATATGCTGATTAACTTTCTTGTGTGTATTAGGACACCTGACATTGGCCTTAGGTTTTGTACTGAATTAATAAGGCTGATGTTCTGATATTACTTATTCCCTCTTAAGAAAACGCATGGCACCAAATGGTCTGTACAGTGCTTTGATTACAAATAAAATAAAAGCACCTGAGTGTTTCATTTATGTCCACTATGTCATAGATTTATTTATAGGTATGCGCATTGCTGATTTCTCCTCAGCTGTCACCAGTAAAACTGTCCTGTTAACGTGATGGCTTCCGATGCAGTGTGACTGAGGCCTGGGTCTGTCACACTAGTAACGTTAGCTATGTCTGCATCAGTCGAGGAACCTAGATCCATAGCTGCAGTCAAAGCTTCTCTATGTAAATTTCTCTGTGCTGTTACCTGTAACTGGAGAAATCAATCTTACTGCATATATCAAACCTGTTTGATCTGTTATTTTTCCAAGACCTTGCAAAAACAGTCACAGAAGAAAGTGATCTGTCTTGGGCTGATATAATTTCTGACATTATGCACTATTTACTAAATATGATTAAATAACAGTTAGAAAAAAATTTAGTCAAGTTTGCTGATTTAGTGTGGAAGTCTAGATGCATCTCTTCCTAAATATGCAAAGCATTGTGTTTGACATGTATAAAACACTTACTGCCCTTCTAGCACTGGGTCACATCCCTGTCCCTGCCTGCTTTCTTACCCTTACTTTTTCTCCTTGTTTCTGAGCTCAGACATAGAGGCATTAGGCCTCTCATGAAAACTCTGGGTATTATTTTAGACAAACTGTTAGTCCCAGTCACAGACAACTCTGTGATTAAATGAATTAGTGCTTGTAAATGGCACTTAAATTGTTGAGTGAGCATTTAGAAATTTCTTAAAAGTTGGTCTAAGATTTCCAGTTATCTAGTGAATTAGAGGTAAGAAATCAATAGGAAAAGGTTGCCCAGATAATTTGAATGCCTTTGAAAATCATAGCTGTTACAACGCGTTAGGAAAGTGTATACATCAGTGTATACGCATGGACCGTTCTGACAAATGAAGAACTTTGGCTCCCATTTGAGGAACTGCATTGAAGCTCCAGTGTAAGTAGTTTGGTCAGTGGTCTTTCCTTCCTTATTGTAGTCATGTGAAATATCAGTTCATGCCATCTAATGCTGTTGCAGCTAGCCTGTAACTTGTGTTTGTTTTGCTTTTTCATGTTTTGTAAATTAAAACTTTTAAACTTGCAACAGTATGTTTATCTCTGTGTGAAAGCAGTGAGCAAGCATTTTCACATGTCATACTCTTCATTGATCTTAACAACCTTAGTGCAAAGGTATTGTTGTCCTAATTTTGTATCTGATTTCAGAAAAATGAACAGCTATGTGCAATTTATAATAGATTTTTTCCCTTTATCATTATGCATTTGAAGTCTCAAGATTCACTCACTACAGGAGAAGTAGAAGACTAGAGTAGTATAATCACTTGTATTGTACTTATTCTTTTCTGTAATGAATGTAACGTCATGTGAATTCTTAGGCAAATAAATGGATGCACAAGACAAGGGTCAGCAGTTACATATAGTGATAAATGGAAGCCAGCCAAATCCACATGTTGCATCATTAATTATCCAGTGATAATTCTTGTAACACATGTGAAGTCAAGATGATTTTCTCGGGCAGCAAGATGAACAAAAGCACTTAATTTTCAACATAATGGAGGAACAGGAGGACTAGCAGACAAGACTACTGAGCTAACCACGAGTGTCAAGTGGTTAAAGTCCATCTGAAACCTACCATCATCATCCCAGAAAGGGGCCACTCTTAAGCTTCTGTGACCAGGCCCTTTGTGCCTTTTATTGAAAAAAAAAATAATTAAAAATCAGGTAAAATTCTTTTGCAACATGTGCAGTGTTTGCAGTTCATGTAATATGTTTGTATGCTTATTTGTGAAGCTGTTCTAGTGTAATGAGTCTTCACTTCTGTGTTGTATGCATGAGTGAGTTATGCACCGGTTTGAATTAGATGTTGCATACACAGTTTGTTGTCCATCTGGGTCTGGACTACAGGGATGCATGTTCATTGGCATTTAATTGAATGCCATCAGTTTGCTGCATGCAGTGTTATAAAGTCACGTGTCCCTATCCTAAATAAAACATTATGTTGCATGCTCTGTTAATAGCAAGTAGATCAGAGTACTGAAATACTTCATATCAGCACTGGACCCAAATCCAAACTCTATTCCCAATCCTCTCTATGGACTCTGTTGGGCTGCACTATTAGAAAGAAATTCCTCTCCAAATTTGTGGGCTGAGCTTTATTAATAAAATTATTAAACCAAATCCATTTATGCCAATAGCCCAAATTTTTGGAAGAGAGATGGTGGAAATCCAAATCTTAGAGTTGGATTTGAGACCAATGCTAAACAATAGGAATGCAGTGCAGTTGTTGTAGTGTTTCAACTATTTCTATATTCTTTGCAGAAATGCATTATCAGCAACCGTCACTGAAAAAAAGGATGGAAGACATTGAAAAGGAAGAATGTTTCTCCTGTGATATTTGAAGGCCGATAGGTAATATGTTATCTGCAGTGAATTCTATATTCCGTGTCCTCCTCCTTAACATGCTGTCTTGCTTAGCAGGTGAGTGTGGTTCCTCTCTGCTTTCTGCTGTATGTACTCAAGGATGTGGGATTATGCTTAGGCAATGGGTGCTTAGGGGGTGGCAGAACACATAAACCATCTGCAGTCTGGATACTCAGCCGTATGCAGGAAGGAGTGTTTACAGTTGCTTCAGAGTCAAAACTGGGAAGCACTACTGCTCAGTTCACGGGGAAGCAAGATTCTCAAAAGCGAATGGAGGCATCCTTATAATTCATACAACACACCACTAAGATGGGCAATGACAGCTATAGTGCTTGATGGAGAATTATTTACATTTGCTAGTTAAACTGTCATTAGCACAGAAATGGGGTAGAATAAATAGGATTTTGTATGCCTAACACTGGACTCTTTAATTTTCAATGTAGCACTAGTGTGGAAAATGTAACCTAGTATTTGGAATAATTTGACTAATATATGGTAATGTGAAGCTGAAGTGAGAGCAATTAATTGAGCTCACTAGCCGTTTCAAGAAAACAAAGAGCCTCTCAGGGGACGGAGAAGGTGGAAAGTTGAAAGCCAATTAGTCAGGGAAGCAGTTATGCATGTAGTTGTACCCTGGATTTTCAAAAAGCTGGTGACTCCACATGGCTCTGCAGAAGGAGGACCTGAGGCAGAGTGGTCTTAACATGTCTTACATGCAAATTGCAGCACAAAGTTAATAACTGCCTAGAAATCTGGAAACTGAGACCCTTTCACATTCTGCTAATAGCACCTAGCTGTTTGATTACACAAAGAAAAGATGGCATAATGAATTTGAGTGTCATTAGCATGACATATCCAGTCACACAAGACAGTTCATCACCACTGGACTGTCCTTTTTGGCAAATACAGCTTGTATATTTATCAAATGTCATCTATCTTATGCAGTTATTCAAAAGGGCAGAATTAGGACTTCAATAATCTAATTAAAAAATGAGCTTTTGTAAGATCTCAATCTGCAAAGTCTTACTTTGGACTTGAAGCCGATCAGTGGTTAGAGAAAGATTTGTTAGACTAAATGTTTTTATTTCACTTTTGTAAGGTTTCCTGTGTCTCCTTTTGAAATATCTGCTATGGACTACTCTTTGATAGAGAAGATACCTTAGTAAATGAGCTGACGCTGGACCCCTGTTTGGAAGTTACTATAGTCCTGACTTAGCAACAAAATACTGTTTTAATTTCTCTATCTCCATCTCTCTGACCAGTAATAGGATAAATATCTAGAGACCAGGATGAAAAAAACCTGAAGGTCACAAAAGAAGTTAAAAGATTGAGCTGCTTTACAGATCTAAACCTTCAAGTACAATATTTTTTTAGGGTTTTTAGGTGTCATTGACCATTTTGTTGGCAGATGGAGAGTTGTGTATAAGAATGGTTTTGTAGGTGTGTGTTCAACACCAAGGTTTTGTATACTCCTACTTCATAAAAGCTGTGTATGAATGTGGAGTTAAGAGATATACCTAAATAAGATGGGCTGCTGGATAAACAAGTTTCACTCTACTTTTCTTAGAATAAGACCATTGTTCAAAACTACTGTTTTGGAAGAAGTCATCAAGATCAGGTAGTGATCCTGTTACTGATAAATGAAACTGGGTTTCTGAAACTTACTTGCATGTTATAAAAAAAAGGTACAAATTGTACAGAAATTGTCTCAAATATTCCTTAAAGTTAGGTCATCTATAAATACTGAGAACAGAGCTGTCATTGAGCATACCAATGGACAAAAAGATTCTTTGGTGGTAAAAGCAAAGAGTCCTCACAAGGGCATTGATTTCTCTTATGAGTTAAAGGAAGTCTTACACTGAAGATGCATGAGCATAAGAATAACTAGCATTAGATAATTGCATACTGAATACCTAATGGCGTGTTGTACTCCATGTCCAACTGGTGCCAAATTCAACTGTTTTACTATATAAAGTTTATTAAATAAAATAAAAAATAAAGTTGTCCAGCTTCCTTTCATTTTCTGCTTATATATTTTCTACATGTGAAAAAATTCCATTTGAAGAAACAAACTGAGGAGCTGACAAAAAGAAAATGAAGAGTTGTTGTCTTCTTGCTCTACAAGTGATGTCACGCTGGCTTTTGTGACACATCTGCTGATGTCACCTTATTCCATAAACCTTTTCTCCAGGCTCCCCATCAAGACAGGCTTCACTTTGGGCAGGATGGTGTGACAAATGGCATTGCTTGGTCTCTGTGCTGCTTTCTGGGGGGCATTCCCCGCTGCGGTGCTCCCTACATGGTACTCTGAATTCATGTTAGTAGGTTCATCTGTGCTGCAGAGTTTACTTCCCCTTCCTCTCTACACCCTGTTTTTCATTCTCCTTAGCTACTTCTTCATCCTTACATCTTTCAGACATGGTCAATCTGCAAGTTGGCATTTAAAGTTCTGTAAGCAGTAATATAATGGTTTAGTTTTCAGAGCCTGTGAATGTCCCCTGTGCTGCTTCAGACAGTACATGCTCATTTTGCCAGTTTTGCAAATGAACAAATAATGTTTGTTATTAAACAGATTTCTAAAACTGTATTTTTGGTGTCTGTTTTTTTGTTTATTTGTTTTTTTATTTTTCCAAAGTTATGTTTCTATTTAGTACAGACTTTGTTTTTCCTCAGCAAATATTGGTACAATATATGGTAATGATTTAAAAGTTATCAAAATTGACAGGAACATAGTACTGTTAAATAACTGTAAGCCTTCTGTACAATTCTTCCAGTCATGTCATGCTTTCATTAGAAAGTCTGCCTTTTGATGTCTGATTTTTTTTTTAATCCTGTGAAGTCCTAAGCTTTGAAGGTGGAAAAGGTAAACTTGGGAACTACAGGATACTAGAATATCTCAACAAAAGAATATTAGTAACTTTTAAATATTGTGATATAAAAGATTTCAGACTAAAAACAAGTCACGTTTTCTCTTCTCATTATTTGACATGGCTTTACTTTTTCCAAATATGTTGAGAAAAAATCTACGGTCTTTGCTTGTGCCTGTCATTTCCCTGAAATATGAGTTCCAGAATTCTGTTTTTTAATCAATTAAATCATATTAATTAGGAACAGCAACAACAAAACATCACAATAAAAAAAAAAAATTGGAAACCCCAAGAACTGAGAGTATTTTCACGTGATGGCGTTCTATAAAGGAGCAGATTCGAGCTTCCTGAGCAGGCTACTTAATATAAGAGTTTAAAATATCACTAAAGCTATGGAAGCTATGATGGATTAGGCTTTTTAATGGAACAAAATGGCGATGTCAAATGTCCTTTTTTTCTCTCTCAGAAGTCAAGTCACTTTGAAGCAGAACAGTTGAGTTTCAGAAAATGCATATTAGTAGTTTCTTACTGGATACTCTTGTGTGCTGAAATTATATTCAAAATATGCAACATGTTTTGTGCCAAGCAAATGACTCCACAGTATGACCATCTGCAAAGCAGAAAATACTCCTGAACAGATTTGGAACTCAGCATGTGGTCCCTACTGCAGACAGCACAGTCACTAATTTTACAAGAGACCAGCCTAATTCTACAATGGTTTTTATCTGAGCCTAACTAATGAAACAGAATGTGGCTTAGAAAAGTGTAATATGTGTCTATGTCAAATAACTTTCTAGTTGGAAAGGAGGCAAATGTAGTCACAGCCAACTTTTCCAAAATCTGTGCAACATTTAACCGTGCAGATTTATGCAGAACTTCTGCTTTTGCCTTCCCTAGGCAAGTGTTTCCACGCAGAAGTCAGGTGATGGCACTCTTAACATAGCAGCAATATCTATTCCTGGGCTTGATATGTGGCTCAGGTTTTTGTGCTGCTGAGGCATTTGCAAATTGGATTTGCTGAAAAAAGCAGCTTGCATCTGCCCTGTACTGCCTGATAATGCAAGCTGAAAAGAAATTTTTAGGCCATCTTTTCCACATCACAGGCTACCTGATAAAAGACACCTCTGCCCCACTGCTCAGAGCTCCATGCAACCTGGCCTTGAACACTTCCAGGCATGAGGCATCCAAAGATTCTCAGGACAACCTGTGCTGCTGCATCACCACACTCACAAAGCAGAATTTCTTTCTAACATCTAGTCCAAACCTGCTCCCTACCAGTTTGAAGCTGTTTCCCCTTATCCTATCACTACATGTACAAAGTTTGTAAAAAGTTTCTCTTCATCTTATGGGCTCCCTTCAGGTACTGGAAGGCTGCGTTTAGGTCACTCCAAAGCCTTCTCTTTTCCAGGCTGAAAATCCCAATTAGGCTGGTGCTTCATCCCTCTAAACATCTTGGTGGCCCTTGGAAAAAGTGCCTATCAGTGCAGTGGCAGATATTCAGCTGTTCTTTTTCTTCTTGTTTTCTTCAGATATTTCTTTTTGATCCTTTAAGTCCCACATAGGAACAGTACTGTGCCTTCTGTTGCAGGTATGCAAAGGGTTGATGCCAGGACACGCTAACCTTATGCAGAATTGCTCTAGGAATGCATTTTCTGAAGTTCCCAGCATTGTCATTAAAAGCATTGCTGACTTAAACTCTGCAGTTGCTTGAATATGTTTAGTATTCACAGAGTTTCAAAAGCTGAAGAGTCACAGTATTCCCACACCCTTTGGGAACAATGAGTTCAGTAAAACTGTGATATTTTAATGAAAGAAAGACAGGTAGTTGGAAAATGTATAGAACTTTGTTACTGAGTGAGAGGACATACAGCCCAGCCATTCCATGGCTCAATGCTTTCCCTGGTCTGCCAAGGCAGAGTGTACAACGAGTAGCCAAGGCTGCCTGGCCAAATCTCTGCCCTGGACTTCAGCCTTTTCAGCCTTTCCCCTCCTATGCCCAAGTGGCAGTTTTGGTCAACAAGGTCCTTGAGTAGGGTTACCCTATTGAGTAACACACTTCATGTCTGGTTACGAGGATCTGGCAGACAGAAGAGATAGTAGCAAAGCCACTATAAATCCTAACTCTGTACTAGAAAAATTACAAGAATATACACAATTTTTGTCAGATGCAGTGGCCTGAAATTTCTCTTTTATTTCATGTTGCCACTATAGAGAGAAGATGGTGGAGGGAAATAGGATAAGAAAGGAAATTACAACCAAATTTATCCCTCATGTACAGATCATATCTCTGAAATACCAAATCCTTTCTGTGAGGGGCAAAACTTTTGCGATGTGTCAATGCACGAGCTGGACCACTGGAGGAGACAAAGAGTAACTTGCAGCCAAAATGCGTGGGAAGCTAAGGCATACTTGATGAATGAAGAAGCATGACTCCGAAAGACAGCAGCGGGCTGGAGACTGTCATCAGCCTGGACTGCCCACCCCATTGCCTCCAAATGATTTGGTTTGGTGGAGGAAAGAGACAGGAAACCACAAGTTTTAGCTCAGTAGCCAAAGGGGTTATCTCTGTAAAACATGATGTCTGATTGTTTTTCCTGAGTCAAAGAAAAGCATTTTTGGTGAATTCTTCTTTTGATAATAATAATATTTATTTTTCCTATTTACATTCTGAGGAGTAACCTATACCTCAGTATCATGGTGATCACTGTGCATGATGCTTGCATGATATTTCTAAGATGCATCAGGGCTGCTCTTTTAAACCAACTGCTTTTTACTTGTTCTGTAAGAAAAGTTAATTACTTTAATTAAAACACTTATTTGGAGTTGAGGAACCATTGTGGTAGATGTGGGAACTGCAAGTGCTGAACTGTGAAATGGAGTGCTTCTGTAGCTGTAGCGGTCTGAGTGCATATGCAAGGCAGGGTTTGTAGTGAGAGGAAATTTTATTAGATAAGCAGATGTAGTTGGAGGGGAAAAAACCCCAAAAGATATGCTATGAACAAACAAGCTCTCTTCTAGACCTGAAGTAAGGATTGTGTGCCTGAAAGCTTTTTTGACTGTCTCTTTCTATAAATCTCACACTTCTTCAGAATGGCAGTACCGTAAACCTTCTTCAAGACCTGCTCATCCCCAAAAACACCCACCTCCCAAAAATAATAAATTCATAGGATTCTTTCATGTGATTCAAACTTTGGATTGGTCCCTAGGTAAAGCACCCAAAGCATAACTATATAGCAATTACTGATTGCAACCAGATATAATCTGTGACATTTCCTTATGTGACATACATTGAATACTGATAAG
Organism: Grallaria varia; assembly: GCA_013396735.1. NCBI lineage: Eukaryota > Metazoa > Chordata > Aves > Passeriformes > Formicariidae > Grallaria > Grallaria varia. Next base: position 9,870 of record VWZG01008756.1, read on the forward strand.
TATATGAATTTCTCTCCTGACTAATTTGTTGAACCTGTGCCGTCACCTAATGCATAGTTGAAATACACTGCATATGACACAAAGTTAAAATCTTTTGTGTTTTTATTCAGATGTTAATGCGAGGTTTTTATTATTCTGACTGTTCTTTATCTTGTAGTTAATTGTCTCCCATTCTGTTGTTTTCTTTTTGTTTGTTTGTTTGTTGTATAAAATATGTTTTATTTGCATGGTTTGGGTTCTAAATATAATGTCCTGTTAATCTCAATACATATTAAAAATAGTTAAACAAGGTTTGGAGTAATCTTTGGTAACTCCTCTGAAACCATTCTGCTTTGCAGTATCTGTGGGACAGGCCTATTATAGCTTTGTATGTAGTGGTCAGATGAAGGTCTCTAAGTGCATGGGAGCAAATTCTAAACACTTACCAGACTGACTATTCAAAAAATAAGTCATTAAGTACTGTAACAAATTGGATTTGTTTGTAACAGTATCATTTGAAGAGTTTTTGTAGTATACAGCAACTCTTCTATGAAAGGGTGTAGATTGAAATCAATTTCAATCATGCATTTCTTTCAGTCAACCCAAGTGCAATGGGAGGAATGAAGCAATGTTGTAAAACTGAAGCAAAATGTTGATGGCATTAAGTTTGCTTGCAATATAAAAATAAGGCCACAAACAAATTCTTCAGATTGTATTGAACAGATATAAATTCACATTTTGTACATCACATGTATTGTGTACAACATGCGTGCTACCAGGAATGTTTTAGGGTTCTGGTACTATCTAAAGCCTGGTGGTTTTGCTTTGACTGGAAAAGCACATAGTATAGTAGTGAGAAAAATGATACTATCTAATTCTTATACTACAAAAAAACCCAGTATTTTAAAAAAAAAAGGTGTTAAGGATTGCACAAAAATGAGACTTGGAAGAAGTTATTTAGACTAATATTCTAATTTACAGTAAGAAATTCTCTTTTCAATAAAACAGAAGAAAACATTTGTTTTTTGAGAAGAAAACTAACTGACCTGCTAACTATCCTCGCTCATGAACAGTAATGTTGTCTGGAGCTGTTCTCTCCAGTGCATTTCAAGCCTAATGAAGAAACCCACACATTCATTTGCTATAAAGCTTTCTTCTGTCTCTTCAGGGAAGCAATCAGTCGTGTTTGTGAAGCCGTGCCTGGTGCCAAAGCAACCTTCAAGAAACGAAAGGTATGTTTCTTTTCTGTCTGAGCAGTTGACTCTATTTTCTTACTTGAGCACCGAGCAGACGAGGCACAACAGGCAGGTGACTTTAAAGCAGCTTTGAGAATTGAAGGTCATTAATCATTTAAAGTATTGGCTGTTTTCCCCCAGTGTATGTTGTCACTTGCCCTTTAGATCAAGATCTGCTTTCTTACACATCTGGAAGTATGAATACATCTAGAATGAAGCTTGTGCCTTTATGTTCCTTCTGTAGAAACCCCCTGCTTTTACTTTCGTTAATAGATCACATGTGAAAGAGTTTAACAAACAAAAGGAATGCCTTCCCATAAAATGCATGAGTAAATTATGGGAAAAGGTGCTGAAAGACAATGCAGAAGCCAAGAACACACATAGTTTTCAAAGCGATTAGGTCTGTTCTTGGAACCTAGCTCTACTGGTGACATTTAATGAGTTTGGTAATCATAGATTTCTGGAAATGGAGAGAACATGAGGCAATCCTTTGTTCCCTATGCTCTTTCTATGTGGCTGTTTCTCAGTGGCCAGCACTGGTGGTGAGTCCAGTGTGTCCCTGGCACTGTTATTGTCATGCTTTTATTTTTATTTGTGTGGTAGGAGTTAGAATCTTCAGACAGGGAGAGGAGGAAGCCTTGACTGATGGCTCTCAACAGTCTTCTGCTGCCTGCTCTTCCAGAGCCCTACTAGCAAGACTGATATGTATTGCTAACTCTAAGGAAAGAAGCATAGAAAGCCATTAATTAGAGCTTATGTGTGTGTTCTTGGGCACAGGAGGAGAATGGGAAGTTGAACGAAGAGGTGTGCCCACTTCCCCATATGCTGCACCATCTAGGCAGAATCTCAGTAGAAAGGAATGGAATGAAATGACACCTGTTTGCAATGGAGAATCTTCCGCTGGTAAAATCAGGCATATGTGGCAACATATGTCACAGCATAATTGGAGATTGTCTCAGAAAGGAATGTTATGGTTTCCCCACCACCAAATTTATCATAGTGGCATTTCTTGGTTCTCTGGCTTTTTGTTTTAAACTTGAAAGTAAAGACAAAAGTATCTTTTTTCTTTGGAAAGCAAAATGACACATAATAATTGGAAAAGTTAAGCAGAGTTCTAAGTGCCTAGTGAGACAGCTTGCTATATTACAGGTTTTAGAAGCAATGTTGCTTATCAGTTATTGAAAAGAAACAGCAACAGAATTTAGCTAAATGTCAAAGACATATCTTTTGTTGGCCTGTACATTCATCATGTTTTTCCCACTAGAGGTTTATCAGTTTGGTCAAAGGGACATGTACTTCCCGAGGCCATGTTTTCACCCTTTAACTGCACTGTGGGCAGGTGATCCTTAGGCATGACCTGGGAATCATGAAGGACTAAGGAAAGAAGAGATATGCAAGAATATTTATGAGATTTTTTTTATTGAGAAGTTAATGAAGTACTAACTCTGTAACATGACAACTTTAAAATAGTGCTGCACAAATGTTATATAGCAGCTGTATGTAGGTAGTATCTTTTCAATCAATTAAACAGAAGAAAAATAAGCTAAAGCTAAATATATGTAAACTTTAAGGACTAGAGAAGCACAGGTGTGTCTATCCTGCTATGAACAAAACTTTCCAAGCTTGCAGGCAGCTTAGGAAAAATGCAAATACAATGGTAGAAGAACAATGCCTCCAGCCACAGCTTTGCTTTTATATCTTGATGGCGAGTGTAAATATTCACTAGTGCAAGTACAGAAGTGGAAGGACTTGGTCTGTTACTGCTCAGCAGCCTGATTTTCTGCAGGCTGTGGTTACCTACATGAGGGCTGCTTTCATGAAGCTGTGTGGTTCCCCATAGCTGTCAAAAGTGAGAAGTTCATGAATTTTGTTCTGGAAGTGTAACTTGTATTGCTATGAAACCTCCTAAGGGCTGGTGAAATGCCTACAAAAGTTCTCTATTATTACATTCCTTTATTACAGTCTGACTCTTGGTACTTATTCTATGAGTTAGGAGTAATCTTTAGCTGCATGTGGTAACCCAGCATACAGAGCTTTTGTTTAGCATGTGTCTGGGCTTTTACCTACTGCTAAGAGGTCTACAAGCAAAATCAGAGAACGGTTTGGGTTGGATGAGACCTTTAAAAGTCCTCTAGTCCATAACACTGTGTATCTCATTGGTATCACTGGAGTCCCACTTTTCACATGGCAAGGACGTAGACAAGTCAGCAGATGCCAAGAGTGGATTTCTTTTCAAGAGTGGAAGCTATTTTCACAGAATAAGAACATTGTCATTTTAAGATACTGACTGAAGAAATTCACATTAGTCTGCTTATTTGCTCCCTTAGAGAGGATGAGACTTTGCTATCTGATAAACCCCCTCTTTTGTTAGGTCAAGAGTAGATGAATAACTGCCTAGCTAGTATCATTAGTCGCAGCAGTAGTATTATAAATGAGAAATCATTTCCAGAGGAAAACAGCTGTTGTAATTAAATGATCTTTGAAAGTCATAAACCTTTTAGAAGCGTTTAAAATCACCACTAATCCTGCATACAATGAAGGTTATCCCAAATAAACAGAGGATAAAAATCTGCTTTTTTCACCCGCCTCCTCACAGCCACCAAGCAAAGTCCTTTCTAGCATCTTGGGAAAGAGCAATCTTCAGTTTGCAGGGATGAGCATAATGTTGAATATCTCCACCACCAGCTTAAATCTAATGAATCCTGATACAAAACAGGTGAGTGTAACTTCTGTATTCATTTGTGAGGCTTTTAATGAACAGCCTGCTGTACAATTATTTGCTGTCTGTCAAATACTCAGTTGCTCATTATTCCTCAATAATATCTATAAAATGAATGAAAACAAAATATATACCATAATAGGAGTCAGCTTATTCCAGTATTCAACACAGCTTTGATGAATTATTTTCTTCCTGCCATGTTTCAGGTAGTTTGGTTTTTCTGTTAAAAGACTTGTGACATGAAATGTCATTTTCTGGTCATGGGAATCCTTATCGGGTGCAACTACAAACTTTCAGAGAGGTAAAAGGGAAGTGCTTGGAGTAACCAACTAAAGGACTGAATGTGCATCCCCAATTTTGTTGTTTTCTTCCCATTTACACTCTAAAAAGGCAAACTATTCCTGAGGCACTGCTAAAAATACAGCCTCAGGGATTTTGCAGTGCAGTGAAAGGCCAGTCTTTCAGAGAGACAAGTCAGCCTTTTTCAAGTAGCTTATTTCTTCATCACTGTGCTGAAGGTACAGACAGACTTTGGGGAATCACTGCAGTGGTTTGTGAATGATGTATGAGATGGGAAAAATCCTTGCTCAGGGTATATAAAGAGAAGGCAGACAGACATGCGTAGTGACTGCTGTGCTATTTGCTGTGAGCCACATATTACGTTGGGGTACTCGACTTTCTGCCCAGATACAGCTAGAGAAGAAAAAAATAAAATTCCTACTGTCCTTCAGAGCCTCAGGATTAAAGAATAAGAAAGAATACACACACTGTGTTTTAAAAAGCTTCCTGTTTATTATTATTGTATTTTCATTCATTTATCTTCATTCTTATCCTTATTTAGAAGACATCCAAATCTTCTGCAATGAGCACTGAGACACTGGGAACAGCACTATGGCTGGTTGCAGTAGTTTATGGCCTTACTACGGAATATACACAGCAGTGCTGTTCATAGAGTCAGTTACCCCAGTCAGAAGCATAGGAACTTGATGTTAATTAGATCTACTAAGAAAGTGCCAAACCCTGAAAGTCGCCTTCAGCCATTGACAGGGCAGAATTGTAGTTAAACTGTTTTATCCCAGAGAGGAGTCATCCCCGAGATGTTTTGCTTTTTCTGTGAGCTGACAAAATTGTTCATCTTTCTCTCACATCATTCTTTTTGAGATAGATTTTTCTGTGTGCTGCAGGCCTGGGAAACCTCTGTTTTCTCAGAGATCCCTAGTCTGGCTGTGGTCTCCGCTGTTCCTTGTTTGTGCCAAGTATTTGATTTGCAAATAAGCATTGCCCAGCAGCTTTGCCCTTTGAGGCCCCACACAGAAAGATGGCTGTGAACTTCTGTAATAGCCTCTTTTTCCCAGGGGAACAGGAAAGTAAGAAAGGACAAGACAGTGTTGTTGGCCCATAGGGCAGAAGGAAAGCAATTGCATGTGCTGCACAACAGTTCTGTGACTATGTTAAGCAGGGATGAGTGGAAGATGCTTTTGTTTTGTTTATTTCTTTAAAATGCAGATTTGGGTAGGCCAGAAAGGGTTCTAAACTGTGCGCCAACATTAATGAATCATTTTATTTTAAGCAATGCAAGGCATTGGTAGTTTGCTCTGCTTTGTTTCAGTATTTTGATACTGGCAGGGGTGAGGTGGGGAATACTCTTACCTCAAACTAAACTAAACTAAACTGTTTAGCTGTGAAATTAAGAGAAAAACAGTCTGACTTGAATGAATACTTTCAAGTACTTTTCAGTTTTCTTAAAATATGGAAAAATTAGTTTTGAGAAAAAATTTTTGCTTTATAAGATGCTGAAGTAAAAGATTTGGTTATTTGCGTCAATCAGGATAGTGACAAGAGTGTCACAGATTAGTTATTCTGATATTCTAGTTAATTTCTATTGTTAGGATTACTTCTTTTTGGGAAAAAGAAGGAAATACTCACTGATGAGTAATGGAACACTAATTCACCAGTGAACACTTAAAAACTAACCACATCTTCAGAGGCTGCTGTGAGACAAGCAAGGCTATTGAAAATGAAGTGCTCTTTACATGAAAGAAACACTGCAAATAGTTATCAACTCTCTCTGACTTAATGAAGCAGCAAGATCCAGAGAAGGTCATGGCTTTTTTCTTTCCAAGGAAGATAGTTGCTAGTTCAGGTCTTTAAGATGCAGGATGGGGAAAACAGCCCAGAGAATATATTTTTCACCTATTTTTTTTTTTTTTGAAAATGATTTTCTAAAGTATGTGGTTCCCTCTCCAAACTGAGGAACTAAGATCCTCGTTCTATCATCACATGCTCTGAGGCACTAAATAAGGCCTGTCCTTTCCCAGATGAATTCCTTGTCATGGCTTCTCTCACTCAAATATCAAGTGAAAGTTTCTTTCAAACAGCCTTTTCTTCCTTGGTTACTAC